>LR738715.1:140346999-140369499 GCA_902687465.1 Secale cereale
GTTATTTACTTTTGATATAAGCCCTTTATGTGATGTCGTTCAAACGTCCGACTGTGGCACTCTCGTTATTTATTTTTGATATAAGCCCTTTATGTGATGTGGCCTAGATGTCCGACTGTGGCATCATTGTTATTTACTTTTGATATAAGCCCTTTATGTGATGTCGTTCAGACGTCCGACTATCGCACTCTCGTTAGTTATTTTCGATATATGCCCTTTATGTGATGTCGCTCAGACGTCCGACTGTGGCATCGATGTTATTTAGTTTTGATATAAGCCCTTTATGTGATGTTGCTCAGACGTCCGACTGTGGCATTGTTATTTATTTTTCCTTTCGAGGCGTCACTTCAGACACTCGATCGGTATTATTTTCTCGGGATTTCGGGAGGACTACCGCCTGACATCCTTTTATTTAACATGCAATGCAAATTTATTCTCTGAGTACATATATGCCTGTCTGTTCATATGCATCATGTTTGCATTCGTTATATCTTATGTCGGAACTGTCTTGCGAGTACATTCAAAGTACTCACCTGGCTTGTTGATTTGGCCAGATGTTGACGAAGGCGATCTCATGGATGAAGAGTTCGATAGCGAGTCCGACGCCTAGAGGAGTCCCAGTCAGTCTCTTGCGATCCTGGAGTTGATCACTGTATTATAAACGCTTCCGCTACCCCAAATAAATTCATCGAGTCTCACTCCGACACTCGATGAGTTGTATGATATTGGAGTCGTGTCACCACTACACTGTGACATATCCACCACCACTTTTATTACGAGTCAGTAGTTATGCCACCGCACCCTTGTGTCATATCCGCCTTTACATAAAATATCGGCGTGCTTGTAATAAATTGTGAGCAGCCTCAACTCAACCTTGTATAACATTCAGTACTCTGGAATTCTGTATCAAGGATTTGTCTACCAGTAAGAAGGATTCTTCTACACTGGTCCGATAAAAAGGTCGGTTTCTCAGTAAATGTTTTATTGAAAAACCGGTCCTGACAGAGGCTTAGTCAATGGGTCTGCAATATTCAGATCCATATGTATCTTGAAAATTTCTATGTCTCCCTCCTTGACTTCATCGCGGATGGAATTGAAGCGTTTCTTGATGTGCTTGGTTCTCTTGTGAAACTTGGATTCCTTCGCCAAGGCTATTGCTCCAGTGTTGTGACAAAAGATTTTCATTGGACCCAATGCACTAGGTATTACACCTAGATCGGATATGAACTCCTTCATCGAGACTCCTTCATTTGCTGCTTCCGAAGCAGCTATGTACTCTGCTTCACACGTAGATCCCGCCACGACGCTCTGCTTGGAACTGCACCAACTGACAGCTCCACCGTTCAACAAAAATACATATCCGGTTTGTGACTTAGAGTCATCCGAATCAATGTCAAAGCTTGAATCGACGTAACCGTTTACGACGAGCTCTTTGTCACCTCCATAAACGAGAAACATATCCTTTGTCCTTTTCAGGTACTTCAGGATGTTATTGACCATTGTCCAGTGATCCACTCCTAGATTACTTTGGTTCCTCCCTGCTAAACTTATAGCAAGTCACACATCAGGTCTGGTACACATCATTGCATACATGATAGATCCTATGGCTGGGGCATAGGGAATGACTTTCATGTTCTCTCTATCTTCTGAAGTGGTCGGTCATTGAGTCTTACTCAACTTCAAACTTGTAGCACATGAAAGAACCCTTTCTTTGACAGATCCATTTTGAACTTCTTTAAAACTTTATCAAGGTATGTGCTTTGTGAAAGTCCTATTAAGCATCTTGATCTATCTCTATAGGTCTTTATGCCCAATATATAAGTAGCTTCACGGAGGTCTTTCATTGAAAAATTCTTATTCAAGTATCCCTTTATGCCATCCAAAAATTATATATCATTTCCAATCAACAATATGTCATCTACATATAATATCAGAAATGCTACAGAGCTCCCACTCACTTTCTTGTAAGTACAGGCTTCTCCAAAAGTCTGTATAAAACCATATGCTTTGATCACCTCATCAAAGCTTATATTCCAACTCCGAGATGCTTGAACCAGTCCATAGATGGATCCCTGGAGCTTGCACACTTTGTTAGCACCTTTAGGGTCGACAAAACCTGCTGCTTGCATCATATACAACTCTTCTTTGAGATATCCATTAAGGAATGCAGTTTTGACATCCATTTGCCAGATTTCATAATCATAAAATGCAGCAAATGCTAACATGATTCGGACGGACTTAAGCATCGCTATGGGTGAGAAAGTCTCATTGTAGTCAACTCGTTGAACTTGTCGAAAACCTTTCAAAACAAGTCGAGCTTTGTAGACAGTAACATTACCATCAGCGTCAGTCTTCCTCTTAAAAATCCATTTATTACCAATGGCTTGCCGATTATCGAGCAAGTCAACCAAAGTCCATACTTTGTTCTCATACATGGATCCCATCTCAGATTTCATGGCGTCAAGCCATTTTGCGGAAGCTGGGCTCATCATCGCTTCCTCATAGTTCGTAGGTTCATCATGGTCTAGTAACATGACTTCCAGAATCGGTTTACCGTACCACTCTGGCGCGGAACGCACTCTGGTTGACCTACAAGGTTCAGTAGAAACTTGATCTAAAGTTTCATGATCATCATCATTAGCTTCCTCACTGATCGGTGTAGGAATCACTGGAACTAGTTTCTGTGATGTACTACTTTCCAATTCTGCAGAAGGTACAATTACCTCATCAAGTTCTACTTTCCTCCAACTCACTTCTTTCGAGAGAAACTCCTTCTCTAGAAAGGATCCATTCTTAGCAATGAATATCTTGCCTTCAGATCTGTGATAGAAGGTGTACCCAACAGTTTGCTTTGGGTATCCTATGAAGACACATTTCTCCGACTTGGTTCTGAGCTTATCAGGTTGAAGCTTTTTCACACAAGCATCGAAGCCCCAAACTTTAAGAAACGACAACTTGGGTTTCTTGCCAAACCACAGTTCATAAGGTATTATCTCAACGGATTTAGATGGTGCCCTGTTTAGCATGAATGCAGTTGTTTCTAAAGCATAACCCCAAAACGATAGTGGTAAATAGGTAAGAGACATCATAGATCGCACCATATCTAATAAAGCATGGTTACAACGTTCGGACACATCATTACGATGTGGTGTTCCAGGTGGCGTGAGCTGTGAAACTATTCCACATTGTTTCAAATGAAGACCAAACTCGTAACTCAAATATTCGCCTCCGCGATCAGATCGTAGAAACTTTATTTTCTTCTTACGATGATTCATTACTTCACTCTGAAATTCTTTGAACTTTTCAAATGTTTCAGACTTGTGCTTCATCAAGTAGATATACCCATATCTGCTCAAATCATCAGTGAAGGTCAGAAAATAATAATACCCGCCGCGAGCCTCAACACTCATCGGTCCACATACATCAGTATGTATGATTTCCAACAAGTCAGTTCCTCGCTCCATTGTTCCGTAGAACGGAGTTTTAGTCATCTTGCCCATGAGGCATGGTTCGCAAGCACCAAGTGAATCATAATCAAGTGATTCCAAAAGTCCATCATCATCGAGTTTCTTCATGCACTTTACACCAATATGACCTAAACGGCAGTGCCACAAATAAGTTGCACTATCATTATCAACTTTGCATCTGTTGGCTTCAATATTATGAATATATCACTACGATCGAGATCCAACAAAAATAGACCACTCTTCAAGGGTGCATGACCATAAAAGATATTACTCATATAAATAGAACAACCATTATTCTCTGATTTAAATAAATAATTGTCTCGCAACAAATAAAATCTAGATATAATGTTCATGCTCAACACTGGCACCAAATAACAATTATTTAGGTCTAAAACTAATCCCGAAGGTAGTAGAGGTAGCGTGCCGACGGCAATCACATCGACTTTGGAACCATTTCCCACGTGCATCATCACCTCGTCCTTAGTTAATCTTCATTTAATCTGTAACCCCTGTTTCGAGTTACAAATATTAGCAACCGAACTAGTATCAAATACCCAGGTGCTACTACGAGTATTAGTAAGGTACACATCAATAACATGTATATCAAATATACCTTTGTTCACTTTGCCATCCTTCTTATCCGCCAAATAGTTGGGGCAGTTCCGCTTCAAGTGTCCAGTCCCTTTGCAGTAGAAGCACTCAGTTTCAGGCTTCGCTCCAGACTTGGGTTTCTTCGCGAGATTAGCAACTAGCTTGCTATTCTTCTTGAAGTTCCCCTTCTTTCCCTTGCCCTTTTTCTTGAAACTAGTGGTCTTGTTAACCATCAACACTTGATGCTCCTTTTTGATTTCTACCTCCGCAGCTTTGAGCATAGCGAAGAGCTCGGGAATTGTCTTTTTCATCACTTGCATATTATAGTTCATCATGAAGCCTTTATAGCCTGGTGGCAGTGATTGAAGAACTCTATCAATAACACTATCTTTCTCAACTTTGCATCCAAGTTGAGTCATGTGATTGTAGTAACCCAGACATTCTTAGTAAGTGTTCACTGATAGAACTGTTCTCCTCCATCTTGCAACTATAGAACTTATTGGAGACTTCATATCTCTCAATTTGGGCATTTTTTTGAAATATTAACTTCAACTCTGGGAACATCTCATATGCTCCATGACGTTCAAAACGTCTTTGAAGTCCCGATTCTAAGCCATAAAGCATGGCACACTGAACTATCGAGTATTCATCAGAATGAGCTTGCCAGACGTTCATAACGTCTGGAGTTGCTCCTGCAACAGGCCTGTCACCGAGCGGTGCTTCCAGGACATAATTCTTCTATGCATCAATGAGTATAATCCTCTAGTTATGGACCCTGTCCGTGTAGTTCCTACCATCATCTTTCAACTTAGCTTTCTCTAGGAATGCATTAAAATTAAATGGAACGGTAGCACAGGCCATTGATCTACAACAACATAGATATGCAAAAACTATCAGGACTAAGTTCATGATAAATTAAAGTTCAATTAATCATATTACTTAAAGAACTCCCACTTAGATAGACATCCCTCTGGTCATCTAAATGATCACGTGATCCAAATCAACTAAACCATGTCCGATCATCACGTGAGATGGAGTAGTTTTCAATGATGAACATCTTATGTTGATCATATCTACTATATGATTCACGCTCGACCTTTCGATCTCTAGTGTTCTAAGGCCATGTCTGTACATGCTAGGCTCGTCAAGTTTAACCTCAGTATTCTGCATGTGCAACATTGTCTTACACCCATTGTATTTGAACGTAGAGCTTATCACACTCGATCATCACATTGTGTCTCGGCACGACGAACTTTCGCAATGGTGCATACTCAGATAGAACACTTGTACCTTGAAATTTTGTAAGGGATCATCTTATAATGCTACCATCGTACTAAGCAAAATAAGAAGCATAATAAGATAAACATCACATGCAATCAAAATATGTGACATGATATGGCCATCATCATCTTGTCCTTTTGATATCCATCTCCAAAGCATCGTCATGATCTCCATCATCACCGGCTTGAAACCATGATCTTCATCGTAGCGTCGTGGTCGTCTCGCCAACTATTGCTACTTCTACAATCGCTAACTCATAGTGATAAAGTAAAGCAATTACATGGCATTTGCAATTCATACAATAAAGAGACAACCATAAGTTTCCTGCCGGTTGCCGATAATTTACAACACATGATCATCTCATACAATAACGTATAACTCATCATGTCTTGACCATATCACATCACAACACGCCCTGCAAAAACAAGTTAGACGTCCTCTACTTTGTTTCTGCAAGTTTTACGTGGCTGCTACGGGCTTAGCAAGAACCAGTCTTACCTACGCATACAAAACCACAACAATTTTTCGTGAAGTGTCATGTTTTAACCTTCACAAGGATCGGGCGTAGTCACACTCGATTCAACTAAAGTCAGAGAGACTGACACCCGCCGGTCACCTTTAAGCAACGAGTTCTCGTAATTGTGAAACCAGTCTCGCGTAAGCGTACGCGTAATGTCGGGCCGGACCGCTTCATCTCACAATACCGTCGAATGAAAGTATGACATGTTGCTAAGCAGTATGTATATTATCGCCCACAACTCATTGTGTTCTACTCGTGCATATAATCTATGCATAGACCTGGCTCATGATGCCACTGTTGGGGAACGTAGTATTTCAAAAAAATCCTACGATCACGCAAGATCTATCTAGGAGAAGCATAGCAATGAGCGGGGAGCGTGTGTCTATGTACCTTCATAGACCGAAAGCGGAAGCGTTTAGTAACGCGGTTGATGTAGTTGAACGTCTTTGCGATCCAACCGATCCAAGCAGCAAATTTACAACACCTCCGCGTTTAGCACACGTTCAGCTCAATGACATCCCACGAACTCTTGATCCAGTTGAGGTCTTGGAAGAGTTTCGTCAGCATGACGGCGTGGTGACGGTGATGATGAAGTTACCGACGCACGGCTTTGCCTAAGCACTGTGACGATATGACCGAGGTGTGTAACTGTGGAGGGGGGGGCACCGCACACGGCTAAGAAAACAACTTGTGTGTCTATGGGGTTCCCCCTGGCCACGTATATAAAGGAGGAGAGGAGGAGAGGGCCGGTCCTCCTATGACGCACCCAAGGTGGGAGTCCTACTACCACTAGGAGTAGGATTCCCCCTTTCCTAGTAGGAGTAGGAGAAGAATGAAGGGGAGGGAGAGAAGAGAAGGAAGGAGGGGGTGCCGCCCCTCCCCCTAGTCCAATTCAGACTAGGCCATGGGGAGCGCGCGTCCTACCCTAGGCTGCCTTTCTCTCTCTCCCCTAAAGCCCAATAAGGCCAATTGACTCCCCGGGGGTTTTGGTAACCTCCCGGTACTCCGGTATTTTTCCGGTGACCCCCGGAACCCTTCCGGTGTCTGAATATAACCTTCCAATATATCAATCTTTATGTCTCGACTATTTCGAGACTCCTCGTCGTGTCCGTGATCACATCCGGGAATTTGAACTACCTTCGGTACATCAAAACACATGAACTCATAATACTGATTGTCATCGAACGTTAAGCGTGCGGACCCTACGGGTTCGAGAACTATGTAGAGATGACCGAAACTCATCTCCGATCAATAACCAATAGCGGAACCTAGATGCTCATATTGGTTCCTACATATTCTACGAAGATGTTTATCGATCAAACTTCATAACAACATACGTTGTTCCCTTTGTCATCGGTTTGTTACATGCCCGAGATTTGATCGTCGGTATCATCATACCTAGTTCAATCTCATCACCGGCAAGTCTCTTTAATCATTTCTTAATACATCATCTCGTTACTAAATCATTAGTCGTTTGCTTGCAAGGCTTATTACGATGTGTATTACCGAGAGGGCCCAGAGATACCTCTTGGACACTCAGAGTGACAAATCATATTCTTGATCTATGCCAACACCACAAACACTTTCAAAGACACCTGTAGAGCATCTTTATAATCACCTAGTTACGTCGTGATGTTTGATAGCACATAAGGTGTTCCTCCGGTATTCGGGAGTTGCATAATCTCATAGTCAGAGGAACATGTATAAGTCGTGGAGAAAGCAATAGCAGTAAAACTAAACAATCATAGTGCTAAGATAACGGATGGGTCTTGTCCATCACATCATTCTCATAATGATGTGATCCCGTTGATCAAATGACGACACATGTCTATGGTCAGGAAACATAACCATCTTTGATTAACGAGCTAGTCTAGTAGAGGCATACTAGGGACACTATGTTTTGTCTATGTATTCACACAAGTATCAAGTTTCCGGTTAATACAATTCTAGCATGAATAAAAGACATTTATCATGATATATAAGGAAATATAAATAACAACTTTATTATTGCCTCTATGGAATATTTCCTTCATCATCATGTAGAAGCAATAACCTAGGGCAACGACAAACTAGCTCCAATTCATGAATATAATGTAGGCATGTATTCTATATATAGTCACACGTGCTTATGGAAGAGAACTTGCATGACATCTTTTGTCCAACCCTCCTCTGGCAGCGGGGTCCTAATTGATACTAAGGGATATTAAGGCCTCCTTTTAATAGAGAACCGGAACAAAGCATTAGCACTTAGTGAATACATAAACTCCTCAAACTATGGCAATCACCGGTAAGAATCTTAATTATTGTCACCTTGGGGTGTGCGGATCATAACACGTAATAGGTGTCTACAACTTGCAAGATTGGATCAAGAACACATATATATTCATGAAAACTTAATAGGTTCAGATCTGAAATCATGGCACTCGGGCCCTAGTGACAAGCATTAAGCATAGCAAAGTCATAACAACATCTATCTCCGAACATAGTGGATACTAGGCATCAAACCCTGACAAAACTAACTCGATTACATGATAAATATCATCCAACCCATCACCGTCCAGCAAGCCTATGATGGAATTACTCACGCACGGCAGTGAGCATCATGAAATCGGTGATGGAGGAAGGTTGATAATGACGATGGTGGCGGATTCCACTCTCCGGAGCCCCGAACGGACTCCAGATTAGCCCTCTCGTTGAAGAACAGGAGGTGGCAGCGGCTCCGTATCGTAAAACGTGATGAAGCCTTCTCTCTTATTTATTTTTCTCCCCGATGGTGGATATATAGAGTTGGAGTTAGGGTCAGAGGAGCTCCAGGGGGGCCACAAACCAGGGGCGCGTAAGTTCTTTTCCATAAGCATGTGTGACTATATACGGAATACATGCCTACATCGCGTGTAAGTTCTTTTCCATAAGCATGTGTGACTATATACGGAATACATGCCTACATCATAGTGAAGAATTGGAGCTAGTTTGTCGTTACCCTAGGTTATAGCTTCTACATGATGAATATCATCCGACACATATCATCACTGATTCAGTAACTACGAGTTCGTCCCATATTGATCTTTGCTAAGTTACTTTCATTACTGTCTCTGTTACAATCACCACAAAACTGGTATTGTTACTTTTGCCACTATTACCGTTACTATCATACTACTTTGCTACTAAATACTTTGTTGCAGATATATAGTCTTTTACGTGTGGTTGAATGGACAACTCAACTGCTAATACTTGTTGAATATTCTTTGGATCCCCTTGTGTCGAATTAATAAATTTGGGTTGAATACTCTACCCTCGAAAACTGTTGTGATCCCCTATACTTTTCGGTTATCAAGACCTTTTTCTGGTGCCATTGCTGGGGAGCATAGCTATATTTGCTGAGTCACTTGGGATTTATATCTCTTGATCACTATGAGGAATCTGAAGGATGATAGAACAGAGATTGTTCCCTCTAAGACAAGGGGAGGCAAGGAATAGTCATCTAGCTCTGCACTTGATTCGCTTTCTGTTTTGAGTAAGCTTGCAACACCCCCACCTACTATTAATCCTAATACATCGCAAGTATTTGATGATGCTACTTCTGCTATGAATGATACTAGTGATGATGCTAGTACTTTGCTTGATGTGCCATTAGGTAAATTTTTAGATGAAGAACTTGCTAGAGTTCAAAATATTGAGCATGGTGAAACTGATGCAATTGTTGAAACTGATGAAGTCTTTGACACTGAAAATTATGAAACACCTATTAGACCTAGCTTCCCTAGATATGAATTGCCTAATATACCTGAAGGTTATGTAATGGAGGGAGAGGTATCTAGAGACTTTCTTGCTTGTAAGGATAGAGATACACTAAAAAAATTGTTATGCAAGTGGAAGGAAAAATCTTTAAATGCTAGTATGAAATACAATCCTGAGTTTGCTACTTCACCTATCTGTGTTACTCATAAGTATTATGAGTTCTCTATTGATCCTGAGATAATTACTTTGGATGAATCCAATCCTGTTCATGGTTATGAAACTGAAGCTGCTGTGGCACATCTTACTAAATTGAATGACATAGCCACCCTATTTACTCATGAGCAAAAAATTTGCTACTATTATATTCTTAAGTTGTTTCCTTTATTGCTAAAGGGTGATGCTAAGATTTGGTTTAATTCTCTTGCTACTGGTTGTTTGTGTAGTCCCCGGGATATGATTTACTACTTCTCTGAAAAATATTTTCCTGCTCATAACAAACAAGTTGCATTACAGGAAATATTTAACTTTGTGGAAACTAAAGAAGAGAGTCTCCCACAAGCTTGGGAAGGCTTCTCCAATTACTTAATTCTTTGTCTGATCGTCCTCTCAAGAAAAATGGAATACTTGATATCTTTTATAATGGACTAACCGATGCTTCTAGGGACCACCTAGATAGTTGTGTCGATTGTGTTTTAAGGGAACGAACTATTGGACAAGCTGAAGAACTATTGAACAATATATTGATAAATGATAATGAGTGGACTCTTCCTGAACATCCTAAGCCAACTCTGAAGAAGAGAGGAATTTTATTTTGAAGTCCTGAAGATATGCAAGAGGCAAAGAAATCAATGAAGGAAAAAGGTATTAAAACTGAAGTTGTTAAGAATTTACCACATATCGAACAAATACATGGTCTCAATACCCCGACACAGGTAGTAAAGGTAAATTCTCTTTATAGATTTGATGAAGGTGATTGTCACAACCCTAGTTCTGGTATGCACTAGGCTAGTCTTGTTGTTTGCATCATGTTTAAAATTCAAATAAATTTGAATTGAGGATGTGTGAAACCCTCAGAAAACCCTTTTGAAAAATGACCCAAACAAAAATTGCTCCAAAAAGGTCCAAGAAAATGTTCATGTTGCTATCTGAAAATATTGGTTAGAGATAAAAATCAAACCAATATTATTAGGAGCTCATAAATATTTATTTTGGGCATTTGGAATTAATGCAATAGTTATTTGCTTGGATATATATTTATTATATATTTTATATATGTCCAAAATACTGATTCTTTATTTTGAGGGGCTTGGATTTATTTCTAGGTCCATGCAAAAAAAATGTTAGAAGAAAATAATTGATTTAGTTTAGAAACTAAATCAAAACATAATTACAGAAATAGAAAACAGAAAAAAAAGAGGAAGCAGACTTACCTGTGCTGGCCCAGCACAGTGCGGCCTGGCCGGCCCAGCCCATCTGCCTCCCCTGTCGTCTTCCTCGCGCGAGTAGGCGAGGCGCGTGGCCGACGCGCGCGCGCGGCGAGCGCGCCACCTCCTCCCTCTCTACCTGGCTGTCCCCTTCTGCATTGCTTCTGGATGAGCCACGCGCCCTCCCGACCCTCTCGCACTCTCCCTGGACGCTCCCCTCTCCTCTGCTCTCTCTCCCGCTCGGTCCCGAGCGTGTCGTCGCCGTCGTTCGCCGTTGCCGTAGCCACCGCCTTCCCCTCGCCTCTCCAACGAGCCCCCGAGCTCCGCCTCGCTGCCGTGCATCTCCAAGTCGAAGGAATCGACCTCGGGCGCCCCGAGGCCTCGTCCCCGAGCTCATCTTCTCCGCACGGCCACCGGACGCCGTCGACGAATTCGCCGCCTCCGACGCGTCCCCGAGCCCACTAAGCTACTTCGCCGCCTCACTGTGAGCTCCTCCTTCTGTCCCCCCTGTCCTTGCTATCGTTTGCGCCCTCTAGGTGTCGCCCCCCTTGCTGACCGAAGCTTGCCGCCACCGGTGATGCCTCCGCCGTGACCACAGCCACGCACTCTCAAAATCGAGCACGCCACCGCACTCGGTGCTTCACCAGGAGCCCGTAGCACCCCTCCCCTGGCCTCCCCGTGCCCCGTAGCTCCGTTTCCGACGAGGGCCGAACTCCGGCGCCGCTGCGAGCTCGTTTCCGGCGAGCTCCGGCCGCCTTAGCTGTTGCTACTTGCTGGAACGGGCGCGGGTGAGCTCTAGCTCCCCGTAGCAGGTCTCCGGTGCGCAAATGACCGCCGGAACGGCGATCCCGATCCCCTCCGCCGCGTCTGTGGACGCCGGCGTCGAGCCGCCGGTGGGTTTGACCCGCTGACCGGCGTGGTTTGACTCCACGGTCCAGTTGACCCTCCCCCTCTCTCCCACTGACATGTGGGCCCTGCCCAGCTAATTAGTTGTTAGGATTAGTGTTAGTGCTAATTTACTTAGTTAGGTTAGTCCTACAGTCACTGACTAGTGGGCCCTGCCCAGTTAGTTAGGGCTAACTAACTCAGTTAGTTTACTGAAGCCAATGACGTGTGGACCCCACACGTCAGGTTTGACCTAAGTCAGCATTGTTGACTTGCTGACGCAAGCATGACGCAGTGCTGACGCAATAAACAATTTTCTGGAATTGTTTTAGTTTAGGAAAATCCAGAAAATTGTTTAAACTTCAAAAAATCACAGAAATTCAACCGTAGCTCAGAATGAAATAATTTATATATGAAAAATTATCAGAAAAATTCAATCTATCCATCTGTACCTTTTTCATGCATGACAAATGAAGTTATGCCTACTGTTTATATGAAGACACATAAATGGCATTTAAAAATGCTTATTTTAGGGTTGTATTTGAACCCTTGGTTCAAATGGAATTCAACCAAATAAAATGCTAGTTGCATTAGCTCAAACAACATCATAACTTCATGCCATATTCATGCATCACATTGTTGCATATGCTTGTGTTTGATTGTCGGCACCGTTTTTCTCGATAGGTCCTGTTCCGGAGACCGTTCCAAAGTACCTGTCAGAGGAGCAGTGCTCTACACGTTGTTTTACCAGGCAAGCAAACCCCATTGTTCATTCCGATACAACCCCTCTCTCGCTCCTGCTCTCTGTTATTGCATTAGGACAACAACGACTTCAACTGCTACTTTATGCTGCGGTAGTTGAACCAATTCCTCTGCATGACCTGTCATTCCACAGTAAGTAGTTGAAACCCACTAGCATGTGTAGGAGTTGATTGAAGCCGTGTTGTGATCTTACCATGCCATGCTTGCTATTGCTTAGAGTGTGTCAGGTCTGATTCATCGGGAATGAATTGGATTGCAGTGAAATGTTCTGATGCTGAGAGTCAAGTGTGTGAACACGATTTGGTAAAGGTAGCGGTGAGAGGCCATGTAGGAGTACATGGTGGGTTGTCTCACTAGAACCGTCCTTAAGAACTGAGTTCTGTGTATGTTGTCCAATGACCAGCTACTACCACGCATTGGAATGCTTAAGTGCCCCTCTCGACTTATTAACCGACTTGGTCTCTGTCCAGGAGTTGCAACTAGTTTCTGGTGTTTGTAGGTAGTGTTAGTAGTCTACCAAGTGGCACTCAGCCAGGTGGGCTTGGGACAGACTAGGCACCGTGGCACGGTGTACCAAGCGTAGATCCACTCGGCGAGGTGGTCTTGGGAACCCTGCGCACATCATTTGGGGCCGTGAGTGACACCCCGGCCGGATCTCCTTACGGATGGAACCCGAATAGGCGATAAACCTGGACTAGAGTCTTGTGTGGTTAGTCAGGTCGTGGCCGACACCCTCGCCAGGCTTCTGCTTGAAGGTTGCTGAGATACACGAGAAGTACATGGCGGTAAGTGGCGAAAGCGTGTGTGAAGAAGTACACCCCTGCAGGGTTAACATGATCTATTCGAATAGCCGGGTCCACGGTTATGGACTTCTTGGATGCTTACGTGGTACATGGACAACTTGAAGTGGATACTCTAAAATACTCAAGACAAGTGTGAGTGCTATGGATGGCCTTCTCGTAGGGAGACGGGGATGAATCCATAGTGGTGTATTGTGTGGTGCTTAGTGGACTCGTGTGCGCCACCTCAAAAGAGTTACCAGCAGTCGTAGAATAGGATAGCCACTGAGTCAAAGCTGGCTTGCTGCAACTAAACCCCACTTTGCCTTCTTGATACAAGTGCATGTATGATAGGATCTGATGTAAGTCTTGCTGAGTACCTTTGTACTCATGTTTGCTTAATTTATGTTTTGCAGATGAGATTGCTGTCTCACTAGTAGTTCCGCTTGGACTTCGACAAGTAGCTTGTTACCTCAGCTACGATCTTGGACGAGTGTTGTAGATAGTCAGGCTCTTCAACCTTTTTCATTAGTAGATGTCTATACTCAGACATGTTGTGCTTCCGCTTGTTGCTTGTATGCTCTGAATGTTGGGTCATGAGACCCATGTTTGTAATATTTGGCTCCTCGGAGCCTAATGAATAAATACTTTGTTTCTTAGAGTCTTGTTGTGATGCCATGTTGTATTTGCACATATCGAGCATATTGTGTGTATGCTATTGAAATGCTTGGTATGTGTGGGATCCGACACCTAGTTGTTTACCCTTGGTAGCCTATCTTACAGGGAAATGTCTCCTAGTGCTTCCACTGAGCCTTGGTAGCTTGCTACTACTCCGGAACACTTACGCTGACCGGCATGTGTCCTTCTTCGTTCTTGTGTCTATCCCTTAGGTGAAATGTCACGCGTTGTTCCTTTAAGTCCTTGTAGCTTGCTACGACTTGGGTTCATACGTTGATGACCGACACGTTCATTGATGGGTCATGTATGCCTGTCTCTGTAATTTAGTGCCACTTTTGGTTTATAACTGGTCATGTCGGCCCGGGTTCTCTGTCATATGGATGCTAGCGACACTATCATATACGTGAGCCAAAATGCGCAAACGGTCCCAGGCCAGGTAAGGTGGCACCCGTGGGGATACCGTGCGTGAGGCCGCAAAGTGATATGGTGTGTTACATGCTAGACCGGTGTGACTTAGGATCGGGGTCCCGACAGTGATACTCCTCATAATAAATCTTCTAGTCAATGCATGGATGAATTTGACAAATTTATTATGAAACAAGAAAACTTCAGTGCATGTGTTAGTACACAACTGAAACGTAATGCTTGTATGGTTGAACACTTAAGTGACTATATGTATAGAGTTAAAGATGATCTAAAGCTTGTTAGTAAACACGCTTCCATGGTAAAAAAACTCAAGTAGAACAAGTTCTCAATGCACAAAATGATTTGATTAATGAGATGAACAATAAGAAAAATGATCATGTTGTTAGAGTTATGACTAGAGGTGGTAAAATGACTCAAGAAAGTTTGTATCATGAAGGTCATCCTAAAAGGATTGAATAAGACTCTCAAAGAATTAATATTGATTCACCTAGTTCATCTAGAAAGAAAATGATAAGACCTTGCATGCTTCTAGTGAACCTTCCATAGACACACCTGGAAATCCAAATGATATTTCTATCTTTGATGCTAAAACACAATTTGGTAATGAAAATGAACCTGGTGATAATGAGAATGATGAAGTTCATAATGATGCTCAACTTAGTAATGATAATGATGTGGAGATAGAACCTATTGTTGATCTTGATAACCCACAACCCAAGAATAAAAGATATGAGAAAAGAGACTTCATTGCTAGGAAACATGGTAAAGAAAGAGAAGCATGGGTTCAGATACCCATGCATTTTCCTCTTAAAGCTTAAAAGAGTGAAAATGATGAAGAATTTGAACACTTCTGTGAAATGCTTAGACCCATCTTTTTGCGCTTACGTTTGATTGATATTCTGAAAATGTCTCCTTATGCTAAGTATATGAAAGATATTGTGTCAAATAAAAGAAAGATACCGGAAGCTGAAATTTCCACCATGCTTGCAAATTATACATTTAAGGGTGGAATACTGAAGAAACTAGGAGATCCAACAATACCGCCTATATTGTGCTTTATTGTAAGAATCTATGTTAAAACTGCTTTGTGTGATTTAGGAGCTGGTGTTAGTGTTATGCCTTTCTCTTTGTATCGAAGACTTGATTTGAATAAATTGACACCAATTGAAATCGCCTTGCAAATGGCTGATACATCAACTGCTATACCCATCGGTATTTGTGAGGATGTGCATGTTGTAGTTGCAAACATTACTATCTTAATGGACTTTGTTATTCTCGATATACCCGAGGACGACAGTATGCCGATCATCCTTGGTAGACCCTTTTATAATACTACAAGGGCTATTATTGATTGGAATAAAGGCAATGTCACTTTTAATATTAATGGTAATGAGCATACCGAGCACTTTTCGAATAAACAACCTCAAGTGAATAGCATCAATTATATTGGAAAAATTTCCACAATTGCTATGGGAGGTTTTGAATTCCCTATTCCAACTGTCAAACAGAAATATGATATTCTTATTGTTGGGGACATACATATTCCCGTTGAGGCAACCTAGTGTTATACGAAGAATATCCGGTTTCATGTCATTCGGAAGAAGTTTGTTAATAAGACTTGATCAACTTATTAATGGATTCCTTTTGACTGGCATGAGATGGATGAATTTAGTAAACTTAACTTTCTATACCCACTTTTTATTCTTTGTTACAAAGAATTAATAAAGTAGAAATACTATTATTTCTGTTTTCTGATTTATCCGTGCAATAAAACATGACCAGAAAATAAAAGTTCTCCAAATGCCCTGAAAATGTAGTATGATTTTTGTGCAATATTTAAGAATTTTTGGCACTGAACACACCTCAGGGGGGTGCACCATTGGGCCACAAGCCCACAGGGCGCGCCCACCACCCCTGGGCGCGCCCCCTGGCTTGTGGGTTCCATGTGGGTCCCTCTCACTTATGCCGGCACCCATCCACTTTGTCTTCCTCCAGAAAAAATCATCCCATTGTTCAAAACCGTTTCTTGCTCATCTTGCTGCCATTCTCGATATCCTTGCTCATTGCTCCATTTCCAAAACTGTTTTGGGAGATTGTTCATTGGTGTATGACTCCTCCATTGGTCCAATTAGTTTTTGCTCTAGTGCTTTGCTGCTGTGGTGACCATGTTCTTGAGCTTGCATGTAAAATTTATATGGTCCAAAGTAGTTTTGTTCACTTTTATTATGAGTCAATAAAAATTTCATAAATTTTCAAAGAAAGAAAATGATGAGGAAAATATTCCAAGGAGGTTCCTCAAGGAAGAAGAAATCCCCAAGACTTGCTATTCGCGAGCCAGACCTTGACCAACCGCGGGAAGCTCTAGTACGACCGTCAGAATGGCCATCGGATAATTTCATGACTCTTGTAGGTTTCAAGGAAGAATTTGATGTATACAAGAATAACGCCAGCATAGCGTACTTCTTGTCAGATAAGTGCTTACAACATTACAACCTCACTGATTCTTTTGTACGAAGATTTAAGTATTCAGACCGATGAGGTACACAATCTATTTTATTTGATCCTTAAGATAAATCTTATAGCATGGATCTTGAGGAGTTTAATGAAGCATGCAAAATTACGCTTTGGGACACTTGCGCTGAACCGCGTAAAATTGATTGTGCTGAGTTCCTTGCTAGCATTACAGTAGGAGAAACTAGAACTATAACACAAGCTAGTATGGGGAGCATTCATTTTCCTGCATTACATTATTTTGCTCTCTTCATAGGTAGATGTATTAAGGGTAAACATGATCATAGCTACCTTTGTGCTTTTGATTTGAGTGGTCTTAAAAGCGCAGTAACGTATGACAAACAATATAACTTAGGGGCAATTATCGCACGTCGGCTACATAAAAAATCTTTAGAGGGAGATTTGTTTGGAGGAATTTATGCCACTAGTTTAGCAGACTATCTTGGGGTACCTATAAGAAATGATGACACTCAGTTACCTCCTGCTTTCCTTGATTATGCCACTATGGAGCGATTCCAGTTTTCTTGAGAGGGGTGATTTTCCTTTCCCGTACAGACTAATCTTTGACAGGAGTCATGTCGTCTATGTTACGCTCCCTCCCCTACTTTCTTTGCCTTTCCGGCAAAATTAAGATTTTTCATTCGAAGGGAAGAGGCAGATGAGTACGAGAGAGCGAGGGAGACAGCTCGCTTCCACGAGGCAGCTTGTTAGGCGATGGCAGCTGCAATCGTGTATAGCCCCAAGTACGACTATGGATTTCATCCAGGCCAGTCGTGGCCATAAACCAACTTAGGCCAAAAGCCTAAGCTTGGGGGAGTACGTGTCTCTCACCGACATTACATTCATGTTCACACACTCATTCTAGTTGTCGGTGTTCATACTTTTTCCATTGTATCATCCATGTTAGTTTATTTTTCCCGCTTTCTTCTTGTGTGTTTGAAAAACTTTTGGAAACAAACTAAAAATATTTTCTCGCTTCTTTTTGTCTTCTCTTTCTTGTTTATTTTCCTAGTAGTTGTAGTATTAAAAAGAAATCCTAAAAAGATTTCTCG
This sequence comes from Secale cereale, assembly GCA_902687465.1. NCBI lineage: Eukaryota > Viridiplantae > Streptophyta > Magnoliopsida > Poales > Poaceae > Secale > Secale cereale. Next base: position 140,365,114 of record LR738715.1, read on the forward strand.
TTCTCCCTTTGCTTGTTGGGAGCTTTCCCGTGTAAATAGTTTTTCTCGTTCTTGTTTTTCCTTTCTATAGAAAAACAAAAATTCCAAAAATATTTTAGTGTGTTTCTCTGAAATTCTTTTTCCTTTCTTTGCATCGTGAGGAGAAGACCACGATGACAATGTTGAGTGGCTCTCATATGCATTATTGTCGATCTAACAAAGAGCCCATATTACCTTGTCTTCTCTTTGGAATAATTGTTTGTAGATTCCAGCTTAGTCCAATGCATGTGCACTCTTATTATTATTCACGTCATTCGGTCATGCAAGTGAATGGAAATAATGACGAAATTTTATGAAATGATTGAGATGAAGAAAAGTTGGTACAGACTTGAACTATTTTCTTTTTGTAAATATGATTAGCTCATCGATCTTGATTCAGCCTATTATGAATGAAACATGTTTGCAATGATAATTAGATATAATAGTTATTCATGCCATGCTTAATTAGCTAGGAGTTGATAATGGTTTGTCTTGTGTGCCAACATGAATCTAAAATGGTTATGATGTGGTATGATAGGATAGTATCCTCCTTTGAATGATTTGAGTGACTAGACTTGGCACATGTTCACGCATGTAGTTGAATCAATATCAACATAGCCTCCACGATATTCAAGTTCGTGATGTTTTGGATCCTACTCATGCTTGCATTCAATGTTGATTAACCTCGATGCATGTTTATGATCGTTGTTGCTCTCTAGTTGGTCGCTTCTCAATCTATTTGCTAGCCTTCACCTGTACTAAGTGGGAATACTGCTTGTGCACCCACTTCCATAAACACAAAGTTGTTCCATATGAGTCCACCATATCTACCTATATGTTGTATTTATCTGCCGTTCCAAGTAAATTTGCATGTGCCAAACTCTGAACCTTCAAATAATAATATGTTTCGTATGCCCGCTTCGCTCATGTGGAGACTGGCGGTTGTTAGTATCTTCCATGCTAGGTGGGTTATTCTCACGAAGAGTGTTTATTCACTTGTCTTTCATGAGAGAGTGGATGGTAATCCGGATGCCCAATTCCATGCTCAAAATCAAATCAAAATATAATTAAACAAAAACCCCCAGGACTGTTGTTGGTATGGACGATACCCGTGGATTCGGTTAGCCGTGGAGTGTGATTGTTGGTCGTAGGGGAGTAAAACTTTACCATTTTTTTTGGGAACCATCTATAATATATGTAGCATGGAAGATGGTGAGAACTCTTGGTTGTTGCATTTACAATGAAAGCATATCTCTCAAAATTACATTCATTTATGTTTTAAAAGCTTCGAGCTCTGGCACCACTGCAAATCCCTGCTTCCCTTTGCGAAGGGCCTATCAATTTATTTTTATTTTTGAGTCGTCATCTTCTCATTAAAGCACCACCTGGAGAGCACCGCTGTCATTTATATGCTTTGTTTTTAATTGATGCCGAATATGAGTGTGACTGGATGATACGTCTCCAACGTATCGATAATTTTTATTGTTGCATGCTAATATATTATATATCTTGGATGTTTTATATGCATTATTACGCTATTTTACATGATTTTTGGGACAGACCTATTAATCCAGAGCCCAGTGCCAGTTTTTGATTTTTCCTTGTTTTTGAGTTTCGCAGAAAAGGAATATCAAACGGAGTCCAAACAGAATGAAACTTCACAAGGATTTTTCTTGGACCAGAAGGCATCAGAAGGACTTGGAGCACACGTCAGGGGAGCTGCGAGGCGGCCACAAGGACGGAGGGCGCGCCCCCCACCCTTGTGGGTCCCTTGAGCGTTTGCTGACCTAATTCTTCAGCCTATATATACCCATATATTCCAGAAACATCAAGACATCCATCGAAACCACTTCTCCACCGCCGCAACCTTCTGTTCTCGCGAGATCCCATCTAGAGGCCTTTTTCGGTACTCTGCCGGAGGGGTAATCAACCACTGAGAGCATCTACATCAACACTAATGCCCTTCCGATGAAGTGTCAGTAGTTTACCAAAGACCTGCGGGTTCATAGCTAGTAGCTAGATGGCTTGTTCTCTCTTTTGGATCCTCAATACCATGTTCTCCTCGTTGTTCTTGGAGATCTATCCGATGTAATCTTCTTTTGCGGTGTGTTTGTCAAGATCCAATGAATCGTAGGTTTATGATCAGATTATCTATGAATAATATTTGAGTTTATTCTGAATTCTTTTATGCATGATCTTATATCTTAGTAATTCTCTTCAAACTATCAGTTTTGTATGGCCAACTAGATTGATAATTCTTGCAATGGGAGAAGTGCTTTGCTTTGGGTTCAATCTTATGGTGCTCAATCCCAGTGACAGTAGGGGACATGACATGTATTGTATTGTTGCCATCGAGGATAAAAAGATCGGGTTTTCATCATATTGCTTGAGTTAATTCCTCTACATCATGTCATCTTGCTTAAGGCGTTACTCTGTTCTTATGAACTTAATACTCTAGATGCATGCTGGATAGCGGTCGATGTGTGGAGTAATAGAAGTAGATGTAGGCAAGAGTCGGTCTACTTGTCATGGACATGATGCCTATATTCGTGATCATTGCCATAGATGTCGTTATAATTATTCAGTTTTCTATCAATTGCTTGACAGTAATTTGTTCACCAAATGTAATATTTGCTTGGGTGTATATGCCTCTTGTCTATGGTAAGACACAGCATAGCGCAGCAGCGAACATCCAGAAGGGGCTTGACTTCATTAGAAAACATGCTGAAAGCAATAAAGTGGCGGGCATTTTTTTTGCATTCTCGGACAAGAAATTCCCAGCCATTGCTAGGCTGAGCCATGTTAGCAAAGAATGGTTTCTCCAACAATATGAGGATAAATCCCTCACTAAAATGGTAGCGGTCACAAGCCCCTTCCGTGTACAATTGAAAACATTAACAATACAAAAGCAAGAATCATCATTTATACTGGGAATGCCTTCCTCTACCAAAAGAGAAAGACTTGAAGATAACGAAGGAAAGTGGGTAAATACAAAACTAGTTCATATCACTTGTCTTTCTGGTCTTTCAGAATCTCATCGAATACTAGTAAATGCTTTCTAAGAGAAAATAGAAGCACTAGAGAGCTCAAGTTCACTTCATTCATCACAAGATGCAAATCATAATCAAAATGGAGCTAATAAGGAAGAAATCACTTCTACTTAAACTTTTTTAAGTTCAATACCAACCAACACATAAAGAAATAACCAGATAGATAGAATGATAATAGGTAATACGAAGATATCAACACAGGCGGAGTCACGAGGCTCGATAATGACCAATGGGTTAGGATTTGAGGAAGCTTAGTTTGGATGATGGAATATTCGTAGTTCTGATTGTTGAGATACTGCAAATCCACTTATCCAATAATTTCAGTCCATTTTCCTACTTTTTCTGCAAGGGGTTCAAGGGGAAAGCATTATTATATCCTTAATATGACTCGCTGTCACACAGATGCTGTTGGGCTGCTACAAAACCCCTATAGTCAAAAAAAGATCGAAACAGGGATAAAACGTAGGATAACCCAGATCACTCAGACTAGCTGAACTCTCCAGAACAAACACAACCTAGGTGGTTTGACTAACGTTTTGGCACATTAGACTAACTTAAGACAACTCCTGGCTACATTCAGTCCTATCGAGATACAAGCTGTTACCAACCTGATACAATGCAAGTCACAAGATTGACACAGCGAGAATGGTTGCAACTGACAACTCCTGCATCTGAGATTGACAGCTCTAGTAACAGAGAATGACAACTCCTGCAATAGATATTGACAGAGCATGACACTCTCAACTGAGCTCAATCCAGCTGTGAACAATAAACAACAGTGAAAGTAAACAACACGATTATCACAAAACTTGGATTCCGGATTACAACACTATAGGTAATGAACCACCACTAACGGCCCATAACGTTAGCCGATAGCCGCTGACCGTGGAGTACTTGCCGATCCATCAGCGAGGGCTGTATCATTTAGCAAGCTAAAAACTTAAGCAACATGTATGTGAGAGTTCCACTTTAGCTCCCTCAACACCAGGCAGGACGAGCAGCCCTATACCACGTGTAGCCACACTCTAGTGTCCTTTTCTACTTAGTTGGATAAATCACTTCAGAAAATCATATAAAAATCAAGAAAGAAAACGGATGCGCGAACGCACAACGGCTTTCGCGCTAGTTGCTCAAAAAATCATATAAAAATCAAGCAAGAAAATGGATGTGCTAACGCGCAACAGCTTTCATGCTAGTTGCTCAATCCGTTCCTTGCTTGTCTTCTGTCTTGGAAAAGTGAGGATTTCCTATCTGATCCAAGGGAAGGAAGAGAGGTGGAATGTGTTACTGTGTCAAATCGAGATTGTGTGGGGGTCCG
>LR738715.1:140374499-140380687 GCA_902687465.1 Secale cereale
GAAATGCTTTTCACAAGAAGCTAGTCAGAAAAAGGGGCACGCAGCTACGCGATTCTAACTGCTCTTGGTTTTGTAACTCACTGCTCTTGGTTTTCTACGTGGGAGTTGGTCCGGATAACATATCTTAAGAGGTATATAAAAGGGCGAAGGTCAATGAAATGGGGTCCTTATAGCACTACAAAAAAATACACTTCCGTGATGATACGTGTTTGTCATAGTAGGTCACGTTTTCTGTCATGCATGTACATCCATGAAAAATTTATGACAGAATCAAGATAGTCGTACCTGTGCTTTCATAAAAGTGTTCCATGACATTACCAAAATTATCATCATGGAAGTGTCCACTTCCATGACGATAAATCGCGCGTCACAGAAGTGCTTTCGTCAAGGGTGACTGACACGTGGCATCCAACGTAACGGAACGCCATTAAGCTATTGGGTCCGGTTTTGGATCCGATAACCCGTTAACAGCCCCGACCAATGGAGATTTTTGCACGTGTAAAATCATCAATGGCTGGAGGGAACATGTGTTGCCTCGCCGTTGGGACAGATGTCATCCACTCATTTGACCCAAAGCGCCTATGATAGGTCGACACATGGCACAGCCCAACAGAGGCCTATTCCTGCGAAAAGGCCAGCCCGTTTGACTTGGTCAAAAGGTGGCGGGCCGGCCCACGGCAAGCCTGTTAACGGCATGTTCGCATATAGTCCATTTACAGCCCGCTAACCCAGGGCCCGTTTACGGACTATCCGAATTAGGCCCAGTGGCGTCATCTGGGCCGTCCAATATAATTCCAGCCCGTTTTAACTTTCGGCCCATGTATGGCCCATGACGTCTTTCGGCCCATATGAGGCCCTTAGTAACCCTCGACCCATTAACGGCCCGTGGCAAAACTGGCCTGTAATGAACAGTGCCCAACAGAGGCCCATTCCTGTGAAAAGGCCAGCCCGTTTGACTTGGTCAAAAGGTGACGGGCCGGCCCACGGCAAGCTTGCTAACGGCATGTTAGTATATAGCCCATTTACAGCCCGCTAACCCTGGGCCCGTTTACTGCCTACCGAATTAGGCCCAGTAGCATCATATGGGCCATCCAATATAATTCTAGCCCGTTTTAACTTCCATCCCATGTATGGCCCATGACGTCTTTCGGTCCATATGAGGTCCTTAGTAACCCTCGGCCCATTAACGGCCAGTGGTTAAACTGACCCTTAATGAATAGTGTTTCACTTTATACCCATTAACGGCCCATTACTCCGTTGGGCCGTTTCCAGCCCATGTTATCTTTCGGCCTTCCCAGGGCCCATTTATTCTTGGGCTCATTTCTAGCATTCGTTTACTTTCGGCTCGTTACTGTCATTTTCTGCTTGTGGGCCAAATTCAGCGAGTGGTTACAATCGGCCCGTTTGTGGCCCGTTAATACGTTGGGCCGTTTTCATAGCGTCATCAAAAACGGCCGATTAACGGCGGCCCGTTATGGTCGGCCCATGAACGGACGATTTCAACTCTAGCCCATTTACAGCCATAATGTGGTCTGTTATTGGTCCATGTTTGGCCGACCAATCATACGGCCCGTACAAGGCCCATTGTGTCTACCGCCCGTATAAGGCCCATTGTTTCTACGCACCGTAGAAGGCCCATTGTTTCTACAGCCCTTAGAAGACCCATTGTTTCTACGGCTTGTAAGAGGCCCATGTTAACTATAGTAAATATGTAGCCCATGGTTAATGTGGCCTAGTTTTTATAAATAGGCTATTGCGTCTAGTAGCAAACCATGGAAAAAGAACTGCACTGACTACAAGAAAACAAATAAACAAGATAATAAGGAAATAAATAGGCAAGCAACTTACGCTAGGCTATCACGGCTATTACACATATTACATCCACTGGGCATCAAAGTTCGCCACTAGTGCCAATATAGGGATCAAAGCAGCATATAAACGCCGCATCAAAACAAGTCCAGAACTGAAACCACTTCAGAAGAGCTCAAGAAACAATATCCTGGGTACCCATAATGCTGGCAAGATGCTTAGCAAGCTTATTAACTTTCTCTTATTTGGGGCATAAATCCTTCAGCACTTGATGTTGCACCAGAAAGTATGCATCTGAATTCTGCAGGGACATCCTCAGTCCTTCGGCTTCCTGTCGCATAACATCTGATCGATGTCTTTCAACTTGAAGCTGAGACTCAAGAAGTCGAACTGTTTTAGGCAGCGAGTTCGAAGAGCTGGTACCAGCAGTAGTAGCTAGTAACTCGAACACTACATCAAGATAGGACTTTGGGGTTGTCTCAGTGTCTTCAATATAGTTTTTACCAGCTTTCTTGGAGACCAACAGGGATATCTAACTATCTTGAACCTTATCTGCATTACTTCATGTACCATTGCATAACGGGGTACTCTTCTCTAATATTTTATCCACAATGTAAAAGAGAAACAAACAAACACATCACGGGTTTACAATGTAGTATATGAAACTCATTTTAGTAAACTAGTTCAGTAGTAAGGTGGACAGGATAACAGCATGAAACAAACATATATCTATGTAGTATGGTCACTGTATGGTCTATATCATTCTAGTTTATGTTGCCAAATCAAGATAGATGCAGTTCGAATCATATCTATTTAAGACTAAGCAACTTAGACAAAATATACGTGTGGGAAACTACACAACAATAACAACAATTGTAAGGTGCATGGCATGAGAATATAATTGTGTATTCAATTGAAACTGGAATCAACATAGAGCAAGTTACAACAGCAAACACGTTAAAGAAACATGTTTAAAACATACCTGTTGCGCCATTGGAGTTTCAATGGCATCCTTCAAATTTGAAATTAGTTGTTATGAGTAAATACAGTGATGCAAGAGCAAAGTAGTATGAACCATAGCTACGGAACCTGACCTGAGAACAATTCTTCTTCTGCTTTAAGGTTTCGGAGTGGTGGTCCTCGTGCTTTGGGCACTGCAGTTGCCTTACTAACTGCTCGTGTTTGGGTGCTCTGTGGTGGAGACGGTGCTGTGTCAACGGGAACTAGGTTACTATCTGCTGGGGTTGGGGTTAGAAGGGGTGTAGCTGGTTTTCTGTCCAACTGGGTAGGGGTACAATCTGCGTGAGTTTGGGTTATGTGTGGTGGGGCTGGTTCTTGGGCAAGTACAATCGTGGTTCTATCTCCATCGACAGGTAGCACGATCTTTTCTGATGACCGTGTTTTTACTCCCACTGATACTGCCATCACCCTCTCCAATTGAAATGGCTGATAAACAAGAAAATTAATTGAATGTACAGACATTGTAAGATAGACAGGTGCAATGGATAGTAGCGAAGAAAATAGGGCATGAAATAATTCATATTTATGTTGTCTAACCAAAAAAAATAGCAGAACATAATTTCACATATATGATGGCTAATTAAACAAGATAGCATGACACAATTTCACACGTATGATGGCTAACTAAACATGATAGAATGACATACTTCAAAATATGATGACTATGTAAACAGGATGACATGATATAACTATACGATGTGTGTATTAAAGTGGTTGGCATGCCATAAATCACAAACATGTCGTCGATGGAAATATGATGGCATGATATAATTCACGGATAGAATGACATAATTCAAAATATGATGACTATGTGAACAGGATGAGATGATATAACTATATTATGTCTTTCGAAAATGGGTTGGCATGCCATAATTTAGATACATGCTGTCTATGTAAACATCATGGCATGATATAATTCATATATATGATTTATATACTAAGGAAGTGGGCAGAGGGCAATCGCATATATGATGTGTCAACTAAGGAGATGGCATACAATATCGTGTATATGATGTAAAAACTAAGCACTGCAATACAACATATGCATGATATGAGTAATATAACCCTGCCAAGTTTGAGCATACACCTCAGGGGGATAATAGGATTGGTCATCTGCCTCTCAATCCTCCTATGAAGAGCTATCTGTAACCAGCAAGATATCTGCTTCACCGGGTAGCATTGTCTGCTCTGAAGACCTTGTTTTCACTCCAGATTTCTCCATCACCAATTCAAATGGCTGATGCACAGGAAGAGCATTTGAATATACAAAAATTGTCGACAAAAGCAATAAGAAATACAAAAAAAGGACAACATGATATAATTCACATATATGACGCTTGGCTAAACAGCATGGCATTGCATAATTCACATATATAATGCCTTGCAGCAAGATAGCATTGCATAATTCACATATATAATGTCTTGCAAAAATATGGCATTGCATAATTCACATATATGGTAATTAGACACTAAACAAGTGGCATTGAACATATCGTGTCTAAACTAAGCAAATGACATAGCAATGCAAGATACCATATGCACGATATGAGCAACATAACCCTGCCAAGTTAGAGCATGCACCTCGGGGGGGGGGGGAATAGTACTGGTCATCTGTCTCTGAATCCTCCTCTGAGGAGTTATCTTCCTCTTGATTACGATCCGAAATGGGTGGAGGGGGGCTGACTTTGCGCCCACCATGGAGCGACGTCTGCATGAAATTTTATTGCCACACAAGGCTCGTCTCTTTTGCTCTACATGTTCAGTTCCATTGTGTACAATAACTGACATGCATAGGAATAAAACATATTGAGATTATGTAAGGAGTGCATGCCAAATCCAGAGTGAAGGTAGCAAATTGTGGATAGACCCAAAACCGATGATAGCATGCAGATAATAGCTTTAGTTAAAAAATATAGATAATGGATCCTTTAATGTTTGTTTGCACCCAACATGAAACTCATAGTAGACACCCGAGATTAACCAGATAGTAGACATATAATACTAATTGCTGGCCCAATATGTACCCCACAACCATTTGAAAACTCAAGTTTCAGCATAAGTTTGGACCTGAGTTGGAGTCTAATAGGTGAACACGATGATAAAGTAGCATGTCATCATATTAAGCAATGCATAACGTAAGCAGACACGGAAAAGTGCGACCTCTCTTGCGGACCCGTGTAGTCCTCAAGGTCATCTGCTCAGTTGATGATGGTAATGCAGTTGTCGTGGCTGTCGGCGGCGGGGAAGAAGATCTGAGGCGGTAAAAGACAGTCTAGAGAGCGGATCCCTGCTGTGGTGAACCCTTCCGTCGTTGGAGCAGCTGAGTTGGGGTGGAACACAGTACCGCAGGAGCAGGACAAACCACACAAGGTTTTCTTTGACACATATGTGTAACAGAAGTAATTGTGTAAGGGCATGTTTGAATTTGAGGATTCTAACAATGCAGGGATAGGAAATAGACAGGAATAGGATAGGAATGCACGTGCAAAACAGAGAATTTAAAAACACAGGATTTCTGCCAATCTGGGTGTTTGGTTCACAAGAATTGGAAGATCACAGGATGTAAAGAATCATGGTGAGATTAAGTCAAACCACAAGAAGTGTACAACCTCTTTGGCGAAGCCATGTCGATCTCAGCGTGATTGGGTTGGTCGATGAGGATGCTCCGACTGACTTGGCTGTCGGAGGAGGGGAAGAAGATCTTAGGCGTCTGGAGATGGAGCCCGAGGTACTGCTCCGCTGTGATGGAGGGTTTTGTCGTTGGAGCAGCTCCGGTGAGTTGTACGACACCAAGGCTGAAGCAGGACAAGAGAGACAACGTTAACCTGATTGGAATTCTAATAGCATCTCCAATAGATGAAGTAAAATAAATAACCACAAAGTGCTAGATGTATACATCAGCCGCTCATCTCTGAACTTAACTGTCCAAACTGAACTTAAAGTTGAAACTGAATTTTGCTGTCGAAACGGAATTTAACTGTCGAAACTGAACTTAACTGTCGAAACTGGATTTTGCTATCGAAACTGAAATTTATTGTCGAAACTGAACGCACTAGACAAGGTGAGGCTACATGCCAGTCGACAGACTCTTTCATCTCTGGTCAGTCGATTTTGCAGCCTTGGATACGAAATCAAGGACCTGCAGTTCATCTTCAACCTCCACACCCCTGAGCCGCCAGCCACCACCGGCAAAACAGCCGCCCCCCGCCGCCCGCGGCCGGCGGTGCGCCGCCCCGCCCGCCCCGAAAACATTCCCCACCGCCGGTCCGCCGGCGCCCCGGCCATCCCTGTAGCCCCCCTCCCGTGCCAAGCTTTTTCTTCGGCGATCCCCACGCCACCGCCCCACCACCACCGTCGAC
>LR738715.1:140380784-140405650 GCA_902687465.1 Secale cereale
AAAAGTCGATTCAGTCGACTGAAGTGTAGCTAAATCGAAGCAGCATAGCAAGCAAGAGCAAGAGCGAGAGCAGCAGCGCGAGCAAGAGCAAGAGCAAGAGCAGACTAGGCAGGGGACCGAGAGCAAGAGCAGAGCAGCAGGGCGAGAGAGAGCTAAAGAAGACGCATCTCCTACTGATGTGGACGTCGCCACAGAGGGAGCAACGTCGTGGAGGAAGTGTCGGACGGCGCCGCCGTGGATGGAGCTGCGCCATGTCGGCTCAGGACCGACAGCAGGCAGCACCGTGAGATCGAATCAAGAAGAAAATGCGGCGATTAATGTAAAACCTCTTTCGTGGCGCCGATTTAGGCCGCAGCTTCATCCGAGGAAACGGTGATGATGATGCTCTTCCGGTGGTGCAGGTGAAGACGGCGGTGTGGGAATGGAGGTGGCGCGAAAGACGAGGGGAACGTCGGGCAGCTCCTTGGGGGTGGAGGACGGGGTGGCTGAACCGGCGGGACGACCAGATCGACGATGGATCCTCATCCGGTACGGTGGATGAGGGACGTCAAGGCGTTGCTGTGGACGACATCGTCGGGGAAGAGGCTCCGGCTGGGTGGCGGACGGAGGAGGGTGTGGGGCTTCGCGGGTTTTGCTGACCTCAGTGTACGAATGGGTGGGCGGATGGGATGGGAGTGGGGAACCATGGCTTAGGGACGTGCTTGTCCGAAATGTGGGGTAAGTTACGAAAGTACCCCCACCAATTTGAGGCGGTTCTTTCGGTTCAGGGGTATCACGGTCATTTCGCGTGTCGGGATTCACAGGAGGTGGGAGTTTCCGCGCGCGTTGAAATTTTGGAATAACAAGGCGTAGGTTGAAATGGAGGGAGTTGTCGGAGCACAACAAGACAAAGATATATCTTAAATATTTCGGGCTAACAAGGCGCGGGTTGAAATTTCCGGGCAAGCCTAACGTGTACTGTACCAAATCAGTTCACACTACGAATGTCATTCAAAACTTTGAATTCATGTTATGTTCAATTAAAATATTTCGCTACATGTATAATGCATGCAACCTAGTACTCAAATTAACGTTTTAGTGCATTCCAAACGTATATACTACCGCTTCAATATGAACTAAATTTGAATTCGTTTCTCTATTTGAATAAGATCTACAATAATGATTGTTGTGAAGTCAAAACATTTGAATTCGTTCCTCTGTTTTAATAAGATATACAATCGTCATTATTGTCAAGTTAAACCATCGTTTGTATATTATCTTCACACCACACCACATGATTAGTCTCGAGTTACATATGAACTATGTGTACTATATGAACTCAAACTCGATTTTTTGAATCGACTTTATGTTGATTTCAAATCATAGTACATTTCAAGCTCTAGCTAGATCTTCACAAACTAAACCATGTCTCATATGTATAATGTGTTTATCACATTATGTATGGTGCCCCGCTCTCTACGCCTACAAGTATTTAGATGTGAGTTGCAAACACCACACATATACCACAAATTTTCAAATAAATTGTGAGAATGTTTGATATATAGTATTGTTTAGATTGTTCGATATTTAGTTGTAAGCTGCAAACGCCACACATATCACAAATTCAAATAAAATGTGAGATTGTTCGATGTATAGTATGGTTTAGATTGTTCGACATTTAGCTGTGAGTTGCAAACGCCATGCATTTCCACATTATGGTATAACATGTGCAAAACCACAACACGCGTATCACCGCTATATTCACGCATGCATATGTTTAAAACACTATGATCTCCTATTCAAATATATGAATCCACTTTCATATCAAATTATGATCTTTGTTAGTCTCTTACACCCACACAATCCTCTAACCTTTGTAGCTACCACTAACTTTCTCTCGTGCATCCACACGCCCTCCTCGCCCTCCCCCTCCCTCAGCATTCTATCCATTGCGCACATTCATTTTGTTTTCTTTAGGTCGTTCTCCCACAGTCTCCACAACTCCTTTCCGACACACACCGATTGATAAACCTCTCCAGCGATGTCTGCCTACAACATACACACGCATCTTCAATCTCCTCCTTTATGTGTCCTTGCCTCGTGTCTCTCATACGGTCCCACACACGTGTAAACTCTCTCCCCTCTTTTCACCGATCTCACAACCGCACACTCCTCCCCCTATCTAGCTAGTAGCTGGGCCTCTCGCACCACCTCTTAGCTCCATTCTCTCTGTTTATCCGTCTCGTCGGGCCTTATTTGTCTCTAACAAATGGACGTACACCGGCCGATCTCCCACAATACATATAGCTAGCTAGGTCCTTATAACTCATTTTTCCCACGCGTCGATCGATCTACCTCATTAGTTATGCCTCTCCCTTCCTCCGACAAACAACAATTGATCTATCGATCTAGTTAGGTTTGCTTACCAAACACATGGTTCCCCTTCATCATCCATGGATGTGTCCCGACAGATCTATCACGCACAGGCACACACAGAAACACATCCCCACTCTTATTGATAATATTGAAGTTCCACCCTTAGTTTGTCTAGTAGGCCTCTCCCACCAACTTCGAGAAGCAAATCCATCACCCATCCAGCACTCTACCCCTCTCCCTCCCTCTCTCTCTCCTTTCTCTCTCTCTGTCCCATCCTATTTCCCGTCCTTCAGTTATGTATGGATGTCGACCGATCTCCCTCAAGACATAGCTGGGTCTCTCCTTCTCAACACATATAAGAGTCGTTCTACCTCTATAGTTAGGCATCTGCCTACCCCTCCCCAATCCCCCTCTCTCACACACACACACACTGATACATCGAGCGCTCTAGTCATGTCTCCCTGCAACACACAAGCTTGACATGTGCCCTCTGACGTTCCGGTAGCTAGGTCAGTCGCCTTATATCTTTAACTTGCACACACACACAATTTCGATTGCTCTCTTCATCGATCTCGCACCCACCAAGTTGATCCTCTTTTCGACCCTATCGATATCTATGACCCCTCCCTATCTTCTCGTGGATCGCCTGACCCTCCATATATGATATGGATATGCCTCCATTCCACACACATTGCATGCAAAATTTTGTTTGAGATGTCATCGACACATATTCCCACAAATACATTCACGAAATCAACCCCCCCACCAAACAGAAAACACTCACGAACGCACACAAACCATTTGTCTAGGTTTTTATCTCTCACACACACCCACGTAGGTGGGGGACATGCACGAAGAGAAGAGGTGCATGCATGGCGCATGTACTCCCGTCTCTTTCCCAACCACACCCGCGTGGGTACACGGTGGAGCTCATTTCTGTACGAAAAGGCAGCCCACGTGGTAACTTGACACGTGTACTGGTTGTCCACTAGATGGAGGGAGGATCGTCTACCATGGGTGAACAAACAAATAGCGACTTGACGCGTTATGTTAAAAAAGAGGCAAACCATGTGGGACCTACCTTAGAGGCAAGTCCCTATACACTAGGGTACTTTGATGTGTCTCGTTAACTCATAGAACAAGGAGAAGCTTGCTTAGTACGCCGTCTCGCCCGCCCACGGGTGCGGTGGCTCGCAGGATGAGGTGCACCTTGCTTACTACGCCTTACACCCGCTCCCTCGCCCACGCACGTGGTGGCTTGCAGGACAAGGAGAAAATTTTACTACTCCCTCCGTTTACTCCTCGTCCCTACTACCTTGGTTAGAGAGATTATCATATTGTTTGGAATATATATGTCCTTTAGTAGATTTCAATATGAACTACTAGTACATACTCCAAACACTAATGTATATAGACGTATTTTAGAGTGTAGATTCACTCATTTCGCTCCGTATGTAGCATAAAGTTGAGACACTTATTTTGGAACGGAGGGAGTACATATTTGCTATGATCTGTCAATCATTGAGATGCAATAGCATGCATGTTAGTCTCCTTTGTATTTGATGAAATGTTGCAACGGGTAACCTTGGACGCAAGATACATGTGACAGAAGCTAGAAGCTTCATAGCATTGTACTATCTCGCTGATAAATTACAGTACATACTATACAAGTACTTCCTCTGTTCCTAAATATAGGTCTTTGTAGAGATTTCACCATGAACCACATACGGATATATATAGATGCATTTTAAGTGTAGATTCATTCATTTTGTTTCGTATGTAGTCCACCTAGTGGAATCTCTACAAAGACTTGTATTAAGGAATGGAGGGAGTACTATGTAAAGAGTTAGGTGTCGCACGGTGTCCAGAAAATATGGTGATAGTGTGAGGTGGGCCATGTAATCACTTAGCCTGCATGTTTTCACTGGTCTTGCACTCCTCCGCCATAAGAATGGAGAAAATTGTAATCTAGTAGTACCTCCTTTCGCCGAAAGCGTGGGACATCCAGCAGTCCTACCACCTCAGTAATAATGACCAATGAGCCATCAAATCACATACACCTAGCAGTAAGTTGGATGGACAAAGCAACCATCACTCTTGAATCCGCTTCTCCCTTCAACGCAGGCGCCAGTGAGAGGTCGCGTCCGCTCTGCCCGGGCATGAATGCGGCACCGATTCTTTGGAACAGCGCTGACCGTTTCGAGCGGGAAGCACGCGCGGGCGATGGAGGGGCTTTGGGTGGGCCAACCTGGTCAGGAGCGGGCGTGGCAGCTGTCCACCTGTCCCTACCGGACGCCCGGAAATGAGAGGATGCACCGACTCTCGCGGCTAAAATCGTACACTACACCAAGGTTGTCAAAATCGCGATTTTGAATCGGATCAGAGCCCCGATGGTAGGATCGCAAATCGTGGAATCTTCACTATCACAATCATAGAAACGTAGATTCTATGAACTAAAGTTATAGAAGCATAGGGGTTAGTTTGGATCGTAAGGTCATAGAATCGTATAACAGAATCACAATTCTGACAACCTTGCAGTACACACCATCTCTCTGTAGGAGTAGGTCGATCTGTCGCTCTCTCTAACACACACATGTTGTTAAACACACAAATTCACGCGCTTGCGTCTGTACTGATGCTAAAAAAGCACACACGCACATGCACACGCACACACAGGTTCATAGAATAGGAAAATCGTGCCAGTGCGAAGCCACAGGAAGTGAGATACAAATGGAGTACGTACAAACTATGAGCAGCCTAAGCAATGTAACCAAACGCTCCTTACTCTGCCTTGTTATCTCCCCTGGAAACCCAATGCATGGAGCGCAACTACGTGTTGATCAGTCAAGAAATCAAAGTCGGCTTGCATGCGAGTTAATATGTGGCTCTGCATGGTAGCTAAAACGACATCTCTTAGGGCTTCTTTGATTCCAAGGATTCTCAAAGGAATTTTGAAGGATTCAATTCCTTAGGATTTCTTCTTATGTGGGTTGTTTGATCCATAGGATTCTAAACCATAGGAACTTTTCCATAGGATTCATTTGCATTAGATTTCATAGGAAATTTTCAATCCACACTAACCTCTTTGAAAGAATCCTACGTTTTTTCTGTGGACGATCAAACACTCATAGAATCATGTAGAATTCAAGATGGCATGCCACCCCAATCCCATGTTTTTCCTATTCCTGCATTTTGGAAAACCTACGAATCAAAGAGGCCCTTAGTTGTTTGGAACAATTGTTGTGTTTAGAGACAGAAATCAGGGCTTTGATTGGAGGAATGACCGGTGAAGTTTCTCCTTGTCCTCCAATCTGCTTGCACCTTGGTCCCGCTGCACCTTCTCAGATACGGTGGCACACTGACTTAGGTCGAATACATGTGCCCAAAATTGTGTGCATGTTATAATAAGGATTCACTTAAAATAGTACGTGAGCGAACAGAGGGATCAATTGGACAGTGTTTCCGAGCAGGAGCGAGATGTGTGAGGTAAGATATACCGCTGGCACTTTTAATTTTTCTTATTAATTTTTTTGTTTCACCCTCTGACTGGTGGGACCCAACGTACTACGTGGAGAGAGGTAAGGTGACTAAGGCTGCATTATTTTTGCACCACTGTGGATAGTCTTACCACCAAAGCCACATGACACGATTATGATTTAAATCCCAATGAGTCCCACACACACACACAAAATACGGCATGCTTGTCACACGAACGCAGGAATGTATAAAAAGGTTATTTTCCTCTCGTTGAACATAACGGGAGGGTTTTGTAGCTGGTTAGTATGTTCGCTCATCAAACTTGAGGTCTCGGGTTCGATAACTACACTTGAGCATAATTCGTGCCAGGAGGATTCTTTGACTGGTCAAAATGAATGGATACGGAGCTATATGATCTCTTAGTGACTGTATAATCACCTCATCACGTATAAGCTGCAGCCTCGGCGCTTGTTTTCTAGGGTTTGCACTCTTCACACTCTCTCCAGTATATATATACACGCTGGAGCCTCAGCGCTTGTAGTTGTTCTCTTCACACTCACCCTCTCCAGATCTAAACAATGCTTCGTTGGCCTCTCTCTTTCTCCCCTCACTGCTGGTGTGCTTGTAGTTGCTCTCTTCACACTCTCTCACCCTCTCCAGATCTAAACAAGACTTCGTTGGCCTCTCTCTCTCCCCTCACTACTGGTCAAAGAGCCGGCAGGATCCGTCCGCTGGGAAGGGAAGGAGGCTTAACGCTGTTGTCGTCAGCGAGGGAGGGAATCGACTACCGGCACAACTGTTCACTTTCACCCAGCGGCGGCGTGGGGGCCTCCGACCCCTTCTTCTTCACCGCCATACATAGTGTGGGTAGAACAGCCTCCGGTCGCCCACTGAACTACACCCCAAGAACCTTAAGGTATAATTTACTTATTCCACATGCATTGCTCTCTAGCTGCATGTGGGCTTTTTCGCTTCTGCACTTGAATCTAGGTGTTGGATCAAACAAGAAAGTAGTGGGGAAAGTTGTATACCATGAATCTAGGACGTGGTTCAAAGACGAAAGGAATGAGGGAAAGAAGTGGGAAAAGTTGTATAGCATGAATCTAGGACATGGTTCAAAAAGGAAAGGAAGGGGCAAAGTAGTGGGGAAAGTTGTATCGCCTGAATCTAAGACGCGGTTCAAAGAGGATGGGAATGGGGGAAAGTAGTGGGAAAAGTTGTATAGCATAAATCTAGGACGTGCTTCACAGAGGAAAGGAAGTGGGAAAGTACTAGTATCGACTGTCTATCCAACACCTACGTTGGTCGAAAAGGGAAAACAATGACAAACGCAGTACGCACATCTGTAACTAATTGGTCTTTTGTTTTGGGGGACAAGGCTATAGAGGTTGAGCAAGACTAGATTTGATGCGCTCACATAGGGAAAGGTGTCTAAAGATAACAAAACTGGGACCAACACAAATATGCTCCTTGGTTGTTTGTTCTTTGTTGCAATAGACTATGCATCACCCCAGTACATCGGTAGATGCACATGGTGCTGGTGCGTCCATTGTCCCGTGCAACTCTTTAGCTGTTGTTAATCTAAGGCCCTGTTTGGTTAAAAACTCCCTAGTCCCTACTCTCTTGGTTCCATGGACTAAACATGGACTAGAGGTTATTAAATGACATGCTAACAGACCATGTTACCCCTAGTAATGAACTAATAGAGACAAGGTGCCATGCGTGGCAGGGGCAACTGTTGGAAAAAGTCCCAAAAAGACTCTCCCTCAGGGTCCTATTTCTTTAGGCCCAAATGCCCACTTTTAGTCCCTAAAAGTCCCCCCTGTTTGGTTTAGATGGGACTAGCACGGAGTTTTTTTAGTCCCTCCACCAAAATGTCCCTGTAAACAAGCACCCTCTAATAATGTCGCAAGAAAATTGATGCAATGCCAGAGTTAAAAGCAAATTACATGTTTAATGAATTTTATTGTTAATATAATCTCTCTATTAAGATTAATCAATGCCACTGTTTGAGAAATGCTACTGTCTTGCTTTCTTTCCCATTTAGATAAGGTAGATGCTTCTTTTTGTTGGCTTCTGTGTCATCCACCGTTATTGACCACTAGTTGTTTCCTTTGCACCTCTGTGTAAACAGGATTATCTACTTCACCTCGTTGCCATTGTGACCTTTTGTTGCACTGCACAAAACACTTTGGTTTTAAGAGTGTTTTGTGCAGTTCAACCAACATGTCACACCGACAACGTTGCTTGATTGCTTGATCTTAGTGGAGCTGCACAAGAGGAGATCTTTCTTCCTATCCGTGTTGGCAAATTTGGTTCAGATCTTCTTCTAGTGAGTTTTTTGAATTCTGCGTCATGAGAGGTCAGTACTAGCCTTCTTTCACATTGAAGGCGAAGCTTGTCTATTATTGAACCAAGTGATGAAGGGGGAGAACAAGTGGAAGAAAAGCAAAAAATCAACTCCTGGTGCTATAAAGAAGCACTGGAACTGTGATGACACAAGTAATGATATAGTTTTGCATCTTAATTTATTGCTATGGCCGGAATGAGCAATTGTTTTGCCACTAATTTGATGCCACTCTTAATGTAATATGTAATTATCTCTACTTGTGCAAACAGGGATCTTCTTTGAAGATACCATATATTTTAGTGGAACTGCACAAGAAGATGTTGGAAACATTAATCTAATCGAGGAGTATATAGTAAGCATGGCCACCACAGTAGATAGCAACATGTGGTTCCGGAGAAGTGCTTCATATGTATGCTCTACACAATAAGCCTCCTGACAAAGGTTGGTACTCGCCCACTGATTTCATCCATATGATTGAGCTTTGTCATCTCTACACAATAAGCCTCTTGACAAAGGTTGGTACTCGAGAAAACAGGGAAGCTAGGATTTAATTATCCTCTTGTCTTTGCACAACAGGATCATCCTCCTTTGAAGAAGAATATGGAGTACGTGAAGTGACTAGTTCCTATTATGCCAGGATGAAGAAGCCCTATCTATCTTCTCATCAGAAGGAGCAGTTGAAGGATGGTTACATTACCCCCCCACACACACACGACCAAACTAACTTCAGCTCAGAAGGACTGACAAATCTCCATTTTCTTGCTGTGATGCGCGAGTACAATGTTGTTCTAGGATTCTTTCTGGTGAGTTCCATTTTTCTATAAGTGTGCTCTACATGGACCATGTAGGTGCCTGTTTAAACTGTCAATTCATAGTACAGTTTGCTTTATACTAAAAACTTTTTTGTATTTGTGCAACCAGGGGTGCTCAGCTTGATTTCAATGGGAACTGGACAAAATGTTCATGAATACATGGAATCATTCATTTCCACCACAAGAAAGGAGGTGCCGATAAGTTCAAGGCGTTGCAACATATAAGGGCGAAATCATCCAAGCTACGCGCGAATTTGGTTGGTTTTGGTGGAACTGCACAAAAAGAACAGCTGGTTTATTTAGCACGAGCTGCCATGTCAATGTCCGTACCGATGGCAAACCCTTCCCATTCCACAATCGTAGGCATTTGATATTTTGGAATGGGAAAACCTTGTCAAATTTTGCTCATTGATTTTAGCAAGAAGACATGCGTTTGATATTTTCGAATGGGACGCACTTTGCTATCAGCAGCGTCGATCCATTTTTTCTTTATTATTTAGTTGTGAAGTAAATATTGGCTCTAACATGTGAATCGCTGAGATGCATAATCATCGATTGTTTTGAATGTTCTCCATGAATTGACAGGCCTGTGTGTTTGATTGCAATGTACAGGAACGCTAAAAATCTGCTCAAACTCTTTGTACTCCTTATGTTCCTTTTTACTTCGCACATTGTGAAAGTGCATACTTTTTTCTATAAATTTGGTCAAAGTAGAGATACTTTGACTGCAGACATAACTTGTATGCAGACTAGAAAGGACCGGAGGGAGTACATGTGAAACTGCTGCAAACGAGGTGATCACCCTGGGAATAATGCTAGTACGTATTGTTTTGCATGTTCATCCAATGCCAGTGATACAAGAATTCAAACTAATCGAAATAAATTCATTCATACACGGTCGGATTTCATATAAACATGACGGATTTCGTTACATTTCATACATTCTTCAACTAAAAAGGGGTTCGCCGGAGGTATAATTAATTAACCGAAGCTACCCACCTGTGTCCAGCTGAGCCGAACAGAAACTTCAGTGACTTAACTGCAGGTACAGTTGTGTAACTGACATGTGGCCCAGATGCCTGTTGGGCCCACAGGTCAGTCAGCCAACTGCACCAGCAGTTAAGTAGAAGCAGCATCCTTCTCCAACATAGCTCTCCGACTCCACGTCGCCGCCAAGAAGCTAATCCGGCCGGAGGGTAGCAGTGGTGGCCTTACTTGGACCCGAGCGGCGGCGACCTACCGTGTTCTAATCTTCCTCATTTTCTGTGTGGCGCAGCCTCGTTGGCAGCGGGGCGGGGCCTCGGCGGAGCCGGCGATGTCCTCTGTCTCGTTGCCGACGGAGCGGGGGAAATCCTCCCCCTCGTTGCTGGTATGGTGGGGCCTCGGCGAAGCCGGTGGTGTCCTCTGCCTCGTTGTTGTTGCCGTGGGGCCTCGGCGGAGCCGGCGGTGTCCTCTACCTCGTTGTTGGCACCGTGGGGCCTCGGCGGAGCAGGGCCTCGTCGACGCCAGCGGAGCGGGGACTCGTCGGAGCCGGCATTGTCCTCTGCCTCGTCCTCGGTCTCGCCAAACAACGCCTCGCTCGCTTCATCACCCTCTTTGTTGGCGGTCGCAGCCTCCGCCACCCACATGCAGTACCGCCAGCGCTCGAGGCGGCCCTCGCGGGCGGAGCGGTAGGAGTCGAGCAGCGCCTCCTGCTCCGCCCACTCTGCGGCGATCTGCTCCTCCGCCTGCAGGTGCTCCTGGAGGAGATGGTGGTTGTAGGCATCGTCGGCCTGCGCCTCCCGGAACTGCTCATCACGCTTCTACCTCACCATGTCCATATATTGGGCACGGGCCTCACCGATGGTCATGGTGCAATGCACCGGTGAGGATGGCATAGAGGAGGGGGTTGGCGTCGGATTGTCGACTACCATGTTCTCCATTGGGATATTGTCGTCCTCCGGCTGCCTGCCGGCCAGCCAGTCGGCAGCAATGGCTGCCATCTCCTTGTGGTCCGTCGTCCGCCCGTCCCGAAGAGCGCTGGAGCGCGAGGAACCCATGGTGGGCAGTAGTGGTGTGGACAGGAGAGTAGGAACGGATGCGGATGAATGCGGCAATGGCCGGCGCAGCAGTTTATATAGCAATGGTGGGGGCGGAGGGACGGACGTGTGGCGCCGGAGTAGCCGCCTTGGCAACCGCGTATCATTAATGTGGGCAGCAGAAGGACGGACGGACGGCACTTGTGTTGTTTGAAGGTGCAGCAATCGCATGCACCGGGAAGCGAGGCGGGCGGCGCTGAACGTTTCGGGCGGAAAGCGTGCGCGGGCGAGGGAGGCGGTCTGGGTGGGCCAGGGCAGTCAGACTCGTGCTTGGTAGCGGGTCGGTCCAGCAGCCGGACATGCTCGCTCGCCAGCTACCTCCTCGAGCTGAGCAACGACAATCAGACGATGGACGTAGCTTCAGACCAGGAGCCGGCGCCACTGTCTAAGCCGATTCATGTCGTGTTCACCATAGAGCAGGTGCAGCCGCACTTTGACGCCCTAATGGCGGAAGAGCTACCAGCGCAGGAGGACCTGTGCTGCAACCTCCGTCACCTCAATGAGCACCGGTGAACAAGCGAACAACAATGCCGTCGCGGACATGTGGCCCTATGATCCTGGCTTCCCGAAGGAGCAGCGGGCGTTGTATCAGACCATCCGTAGGGCCCGTGAGGCCCTCTCCGTCGTCCTTCGAGTTGTTGCGCTCGCCGTGGCGCCGCCGTCTCGCGTTGTCAACATGGTCAACGGACATGAGGATGAGGAGATGACTTTACTTGGAGAGGATGACAATGGGGACCCACCAGGGCCATAGCCGCGCGTACGCAAGTGCCTCCTTATTACTATATAAAACTATAATTTTTTTTTGCTTCCTCCTGGTTTCCTGACATCACGGTCCCACACCATTGTCAACCTATGTAGTCAATAAACGAGAGAATTGCACAAGAAGCGGCCGACAGTTGGGACCAAGCAGCTCGAGCAGTATTTGTGTTTTTTAGGTGTGAGCACTGCAGAGTTTTTCTTGAGCGATGTTTAGCCTAGATATTAATTTTTCTCCACTGAACAACAACGAAAACATCACTGCAGCTATTAACTAGGCGGGCTGTGGCCCGTCTAGTCCAGGCCAGATATCCAGCCCAAATATTATTATTATTTTCAAGCTGAAAATGGCTAGCCCAGCTATACTTTTTTTAGTAATACCCAGGCAAGGTCATGTTGTTCTTCTCCGCCCCGCTGGGCTGCAAATCTTTCCTAGGAGGGATGCATTAGGCTTAACAAGAAAATAGGCTTCAAGAAATTTGGATGTAATTATAAAAACTGGGCAGTAACTATAAAAAATGCACCAAACACGTAATTACATTATAAAATATTATTTTTGGATATTGAACATTTTAATTTCATTAATTGTTGCGAGCGCAATGTTTCGTTGGATTTTTATGTAATATAAATTTATATTGAAATTGTATTTAATCTGACTAGAATTTTCGGGATAAAAATATTTCGGATCCCATCAAAATGTGGGAAATTTTATTGAATTCTGTTTTGAACGGTTTGTTGAAATGGGTTGTACTTTTAACAAACTGTAAATGGGCTGTAGTAAATTTCATTAGAATTCAAAAATTGGCTGCACATTCTTACAAATCTCAAATGTGCTATAAGTTCTCTGCCACACACTTGTGGCTTTACTAAGTTCACGCGTCCCCCCAAAAAAAGATTGACACGTATGCCATGCTTTGTCAACTTATAGTCAACACACGGTTCTAGCAGCAGTGGTCGTTGGATGTCCATCCAACGGATCCCGTGCTTCTTCTTCAATCTCGGATATTCTAGCTTCACCCGCCCAAAAAATGATTCCTCCCCCTGACATCTGGGGCGCACCCGGAAACTGACCTATGGGCCTACTAAGTTGACGCGTACCAAGGGCTTTGTCAACTTAGTCAATATAAACGATTCTAGTTGCAGTGACCGTACGATGTCCATCCAACGGTCGTCGTGCTTCTTCAACCTCTGGTCTTTTTGCTCCAGCCGCCCAAAGCAGCGCCGGTCGTGCCGCCTGCTCCTGCCTCCCGTGGCCGGCTGTGCTGCCGCGCAGGCCTCACCACCCCCTACTACTCCCACCGCTGGCCAGGCTATCCCTCTACTCACCCACACCCCCTTGTTATTCCGCGGTGACGGCAGCCTCACACCGCAGCCGAAACAGTGAACCCTCATACTCCTCTCTGCGCGGGCTTCCACTGCGGCGTCTACCCCGGCTCCGCGTCGTCCCCTTCCTAGGCCTCGTTGTCATCCACCGCCCTGGTGCTCTCGGCGCGGCCTGGTCAATGTGGTCAATGAACGGCTTCCATCGGACGTGGACTATACGCGGAGAGGCTGACAGCTCGGTCCATGACGGTAGCAAGGAAGAGCCTCCTTATTACGCGGAAAATAATGATTCATCCACCTGACAGCAGGGACCCACCGGACGGGCCACCGTATTTCGCGAAAAAACGTTTCCCCCTGACTGTTGGGACCCACCGGACGAGCCACCGTATTGCGCGAAAAAAGGTTCCCCCCGCTGTCAGCTCGGACCCACCGGAAGTGCCTCCTTATTATGGGGACGGTGTGCTTTGTAAACTTAGTCAATATGAACGATTCTAGCTCCAGTGACCGTACGATGTCCCTCCAACGGCCGTAGTGCTTCTTCAACCCTTAGTCTTGTTGCTCCAGCTGCCCAAAGCAGCGCCGGTCGTGCCTCATGCTCCTGCCTCCCGTGGCCGGCTGTGCTGCCGCAGAGGCCTCACCGCCCCCTACTGTTCCCACAGCTAGCCAGGCCATCCCTCTACTCACCCACACCCCCTGTTATTCTGCGGCGACGGCAGCCTCACACCGCAGCGAACCAGTGAACCCTCGTACTCCTCTACGCGTGGGCATCCACTTCCGCGTCTTCCCCGGCTCCGTGTCGTCCTCTTCCTAGGCCTCGCCGTCGTCCATCGCCCTGGTGCTCCCAGCGCGGCGTGGTCAACGTGGTCAAGGAACGGCTTCCAACGAACGTGGACTGTATGTGGAGAGACTGACAGCTGGGTCCATGGCCGCAGCAAGGAAGTGCCTCCTTATTACGCGCAAAATAATTATTCCTCCACCTGACAACAGGGACCCACCGGACGGGCCACCGTATTTTGCGAAAAAACTGTTTCCCCCTGACTGCTGGGACCCACCAGCTACATCTTCGCACGCAAGGAAGTGCGTCCGGGCAAACAAAAAATGATTCGCCCCCCTGACTGTTGGGACCCATCACCTACATCTTCGCACGCAAGGAATGCCTAACAGTCGGGTTCCACCTGGTCGAAGCGTACGTAGCATTGTCATTCTGGTCGCGAACAAGTACGTACATACTGGTTGATGTAGAGGCGGGCACGTGTCGTAGCAGAGGCGCGCATATTGCATGTACACGTACGTACAGCGGCCAGGGTGCAACAAAGTAAATATGGAAACGTACGTACATACGGGCGGGGTCTCGAACGCCTACTCGCGCGTACGTACGGCCAGGGCTCGTGTACATGGCTGAGTCAGAACGCAGAAACAGCATCGCCGTCGTGTTCATGGGGAGCCAACCGGCTGGGTCGGAATGAAATGCGTCGTCGTGTTCATCGGGAGGGCTTGGACGGAAGAGCCGATGGAAACGAGGCCTGGCGTACCACATAACGGAGGAAACGGCCTTGTGTTTGACCGGCCACGTTCGAAATGGGATCCTGTTCATCGGGAGGGATCTGGCATACCGCAAAACGGAGTAAACAGACCTCCTACAGTCGAAACGGGGGTCATGTTGATCGGGAGGGGTGTGGTGTACCACAAAATGGAGGAAACAGACTTGTGTTGGAGCGCTACGGTCGAAACGGGGGTCCTGTTCATCGGGAGGGGTGTGGCGTACCGCAAAACGGAGGAAACGGACTTGTGTTGGAGCGCTATGGTCAAAATGGGGGTCCTGTTCATCGGGAGGGGTGTGGCGTACCGCAAAACGGGACTCCACCGGATAATGTTCATCACCACCGTCGACCCCCTCCAGCCTCCACGGGCTACTGTTCATCCACCATAGACCTCCTCCAGCCTCCACCTGCGATGGTTCAGCCTCCACCACGCGCTACTCCACCGGCTACTGTTCAACCAAACCTCTCCACGGGTTCCTGTTCAACCACCCCTCCACGGGCTACTGTTCATCTAGCCCTCCATCTACTACTATTCATGCAGCCCTCCACGGGGTGGTACTGTTCATGCAGCCCTCCACGGGGTCATGTTCATGCACCCCCAACCGGCTCGATCAAACGGGGTCCTGTTCATGCAGAGGCAACACCACGGGGTCCTGTTCAGCCACCCCCACCGGGAACTGTTCATCCAAACCCCCCCAGCAATGCTCACTGTTCATGCAGAGGCAGCATCGATCGTCTTCAGTTAGCAGCAGTAGCAAAGGAATCGCTCGATCCAGTTCAGTTAACAGCCATCGATCGATCGCTCGGGTTCAGTAACGCGTAGCCTGCAGTGAAATCGCTCGGGTTCAGTTAGAGCCCAATGCCTCGCTCGGGTTCAGTTAGAGCCCAACGCCTCGCACCCACACGCGTGCGTGTACAAGAGAAACACACATCGCTCGGCCCCGACCACCCACCGTAACAGGGAACACCCCGATATTTTCCTCGCTCTCGCTTCTACCACGATTTTTTCCGTCATGGACGGCCCAAAGAATGTCACGCAGCTCGTCTCTGGCCCGCCCAGGACGAATAGCCCATTTTCTATCATGATTTTTTGTCATAGAAGTAGGACCCCACCACATCTATGATGATACCGTGTTTTTTCACAATTATTGTCATAAAAGTGTCATAAGTATGACAGAGAAAAGTTTCGTTCAACCCAAAATGTCACGGATATGTCTTTTTTTGTAGTGTAGGTATCTGCCCATGTTCAATCACTGAAGTAATGAATCTAAACAAGAAAACGAAGTAGAAGTGAAAAGCTTTTCTAATATATTTATATATCTCTTTGCTCAGTTTTCCCCTTTAATGTCCCTCTCCATTATTATTGATAGTAATGTGCTCCTCGTTGAGATTTATGATTTCCATTGTCATTCTTCCCTCTCCTCTCTGATTGCTTTTCATCGTCTCTTTGCGTTTACCCTATTTTTGTGACTCTCCTCTCTTTCTTCTCCTTGTACCATTATTTTGATCGTTTCTGAATCTTGAGATTGCTTCAATGCATTTGATCCCTCTCCTCAGCCTTCCCCTCCTAAATCTTAGAATCCTAATGCCGCAGGTGCTATGTCCAAAATCCATTTTTTAATCCTCTGCCCAAGGAAAATCAAAGATGAAGAAAATCCTGGTATTCTCTACTTGAATTCAGGAAGATTCAGATACCGAAAGCAATAGGAATCGGAAAGCCGAGCGAGCAATAGGTTTATGACTAGGCACTAGATCCTGGAATAGCAGGAATGAAGGTTGGGAAATATGCCATGCAGAATTCCAATAAGTTGGCACTACTTTCCCTTTCCATATGAAAAATGGAGAGGAAAAGCATGGGTGGACCAAGCGTTTTAACCGGAATCTAGTGAAGGAGAAAGAAGAAAGAATGGGAAGAAAGCAGCCATGGGCAAGCTTTAATTAATAGAAATAAGTAGGAGTTACAGTCTTTAAATTCGAGTGAAACGAGCCTTTGATGTATTCAAAAATTCGACTACCCTTTCACTATTTTTATTATTTTGAGTAATAGTGGAAGGAGTGCCAAAGCCCATTTTAGTAGAAAGCTGCCCCTTCTATAGTAATGTGGAGTGACATAATCAATCGAATTCGACTGGTTGGTTCCCCTTATTAGTCAATTGCTTTTGACATACCAGGTGGGATTGGGAGAGCCTCTTTTCTTTCCGCAATGGAATCGGCTTAAGCTCAACCTTTTCTTTCATTTCCTATCATAGGGATATAAAAATCAATCCAACTGTGTTTTTCTTAGCTTAGAATATCAAAAGACATCCCACAACCCGGTTTTAGGTTCAGAGTCACTTTGTGGGAACTTCAAGAGAGAGAAGAGAGATCATAGCTTAATATCAAAGGTCAGATATACCTGCCTACGTTCGGCATACACATTCACTAGTTCCATTCGGAACCTTTCTCTAGATGGAATCCTGATTCGACTTTCAAATGCAAGAGCAAGAATGCCGTGAGGCAGCCCTATCTAAAAGATGCAAGGCCGGATCCCACTTTCTTTAATCGAGCGGGCAAGGGATCGCATACATATTTTCTTTTCAGAGAAAAGGTTTTCAAAAGATATCCCGAAGGGGTCCTAGGTAAGGTAAGGAGTAACAACTCTATTCAATAAGTTGGCTCTTTAAGGGAAGATAGGGCATCTCCTAAAATGTGGAAGTTTGGTGCTTTAGAGATAGGGCCGGCAGTCTTTGCTGGAAAGCAATAAGTCAACAAAACAAGGTAGGTCTACCCCCTAATAAAGGTTTCGCTCGACGACCCTATATCCATTCTCGATTAAAGCACGGAGAGTTAGGTTTATTATCTCCAGTTTGATGCTATCTTCTCCACGACTTGGTTCTTATGGATCTCCTCCAGGTCCTAGGCATCTTGTCTCTAGCTCTGCTCTCCATCGGTAGTTAAATCAGTACTTTGTCTTTGCATGTCTCTGTCCTTTCCTACAACACTGATGGACTCGGAGTGGCATAACCCCTTTAATAAGAAGCATAAGACCTAAAGCGAGGAGATAGAATCGAAAGTATGATAGCAAGTTCTTTGAAAGTGGGAAGAAAGCCAAGGATATGGTGGTGTGTAGGGTCTTTCAAATCAATCAAGAAAGCATGAGCTGAGAAGGAACACGGCTTTCCGCGCCTTGACAAGTGGATCTACCAAGAATAACTTTTTTAGCCGTTACCTATTATATAATAGCTCGATCCGCTAACGCATGTGATTGATTTCTCCCCTCTCTTTCGAAAATCTTCCATTCGAATAGGAAGATTCCCTTCTCGCTGTGTATCCAAAACCTGAGGATGATGAGGATCTATAAAGGTTCTTTGATCGAGCTCTCGCTTCGGCTTCTTTTGTTGGCAAAGACCAGGACCCGTCTTATTTGCTGAAAACCTGTCTGTTTAGGGACTCTTTCCTTTCAATGGACATACTTGCCTGGAACTGATTCTACCTTCAGAACGCTTCCCTCTTTTCTGATTCCTTCCCTTTGACCACCGAAAATACAACTTCTAATAGACATTTCTATTTTTTAGATGTTTCAAAGAAGTGATTTTACACTTTTATCCTTCCTGTCTTTCCCCAATAGAGGAGTTTGACCCTTTCACTTCTACCTTTGCCCTTTGTACTTCTTCCCGCAATTGAGATCCCTGTTAAGGAAGAATATCTCGCTCGTGCTTTTTTGCGAGGAAATCGCTCTACTTTTTCCAGCGATGAGTGATTGAGTAAGGTCTAATTCAATATGTGTTATGACCTACCTTTTTTGATTGAAGTAAACGAGAGCTTTACTTCTTGTTTTCAAACCCTAAGGTTTGAGCTCGTCCTCGGGTCGGATTCGGATGCTTTTCTCTCTTTTGAAATTCTATAGATATAGATATCTTGACTGCCGAATCCGAATCCCAAGAACAACTCGATTCCGTTGATTCACTGTCCATTTGTCCTTCAACCGGATTAATGGTCAACGACTTTGACAGCCTTTCCTTCACACAAGGTTTTTAATCCATCTCCCCCGCTTAGGGCAGTAAGAAGAAGTAGCGATATTCCGATTCCTTCGTGGGAAATCAACCAAGGTAGCTGCTCCAGCAGCTTTAGTACTTAAGTTAACACCCCAGCCCTTATCCCGCAATGAGAAGGTAGATGCGGTAAGCCAACTCCTATCCTTCTTGTGGAAAGGGCATTCAATGCCATCTTCATTCCCTTCCTTGCTTCGAGGAGCAGGTCGAATAGTCAAAGAAGGGGATGGCTAATTCCAGGAATAGAGTAGCATTCTCAAGCACTACCCTCTGGTTTTTTCAGTACATATAAAACAGTAAAGATACCAGCAGTAGAGGCTGCAGATACATGTCCACCACCTGTGTATCTACTACCATAAGCGGGAGCAGTTGCAGGTAAAGAGTGTTGTGAGGGCTTTCATTTGCGCGTTAAGGGCAGTTTCTGTTATAGCACTAGAAATCTATGTCGTTAGCCAAATGCTCAGAATGAAAGAATGACTATTTCCTTGCTGGAACATAGTGACAACCGCAGGAATTCGGAATAAGACATGTTAAGTTCCTCCTCTTTCTGTCTAATGACTACTACGACATGCCTAGACTATAACATTCCTACGGAGTGCTGCCCATAGAATACGGAACACTTGGCATATGTTGATTGAGTCCCGGGTATAGCTCCCTCACTCGCTCTACTTTGAATCACGAATTAACGTATGAAAAGCGGCGATCTTTCTCTATTTCTTCCTCTTCCACCAAAATAAACAAGTTGTTTTCGGGTGTCAGGCAAACTTAGTTCTTCGTTCCTCCGGTAATTGGATTGATATATAAGGATTGGGGTTGTCACCCGTATGCTTCTTATCTTTGTCTTCGAACAAGGGGAGTCCTTTCAAGCTTCATCAAATCAATGGCACAAGGTTTGTTTTTCATTATATAATTGAGCAAGAATCAGATTGTGAATTAGGATTGTATGCAAGAAGGGATTCGGAAACAGGAAAGCGAGTCAAGTAATCTGAATACGTAGCCACTCTCATTCTAATGCTTATATCTAGAACTAGTTTACCGAACAAAGGGACAGAACTACTGACTAAACTATAGCAAGCTAATACCTAAACTTGAACTCTGAAATAGCACTCATTCATTCAATTATTTGAAGCTAAGGTGCGGGAAATGAATACATAAGGTTAGATATGAACTAGTTGACTATTCGATTGAGGGACTACGATGCATTTTACTCATGTTTTTATTCCATTATAGGATTCATTCATATTCGACCCTAACAAGACTCAATAACAAAACTAGGGCCCTTGCTTTCCCAACTGGAGCAGGAAACTTCCAACCAAATAGGAGGGACCCGGAAGAAGACATAAATGACAACTATCTCAAGAGAATTAAAAAGAGGTGTGCGAACTATGTTATTGAATCCGCCATGAAAACCTAAAATGAAGGAATAGGGGGTCTGGGATAAGCATGTATGGGAGGCGGGTTTCCCAATAAGTCAATAGCTATCCTTCGCTATCTGGGGCTAGCTCACTCTATAAGATAAGTTTCATGTATGGTTCAAAGCAGTTAACTCCCTTATAAGGAGCGATCGATCAGCCCCGACCATGACCGGTCTAGAATCTCTCTCATTGAGCTTCTCTTTTGTGCCTGCTTTCTTCTTGATTTATTGCAGCAGCTAGTCTCCCTTTTCCAAATTCGATTATAAGTGAAGTGAGTTATGTTTCAAGAAATTCCATCCATTTCATCGGCCAGAATAATACCCAGTCCTGCCAATCTCTACGACAATCTCTGGTATAGTTTAGTTGATCTTTTTCTCTTATGAAAAGCAAGGAAACACTAGTTATGGTGGAAACATAACTTAGAAATCTAAGGCTTAAGGCTAGTTTCCTTAACGAGTCTCACCTATTTCTTACTTCCCCTACCAGCCCTACCTACATCACCTTTCATATGGAACAGGCTTGCTTTAGTGATGGGCCTAGCCGCTTTCACAAGAAATCAAACCAAACAAAGACACTTAGCATAGGAGTAGATTAGGGCATCTAGTGCTTTGTTCATCGTCTGAGGACTATAAGGTGCCAAGGGAAATAGCTCGATCCCATTGGATATCCCTAGCCTTGGTGGATCAGTGCAGTGAGAAAAACTCTTCCATTCTATCTATGGTAGATAAAGGAGCTTCAAAGCCGTAGCCATCCTCATGGCCTTTTCACTCTATAGTCGTTGCACTTTTTTTATTAAATGAAATAGTTCGTTTCCTCGCTCTTAACTCGAAAGTACTAACTAAATAGGGGCACGGGAAATGCATCCTCGCTGGCTTATGATTGGTTGCTCAACCCTGCCTTTAAACACACGAAATCGAAGCAAGGCAGCGGAAATCACATTGAATGCAATGTGTTCTCTACTTTCGTATCTTCATGTTGATAAAAACTATTAGCAAAACATGAGGAGAGAGAAAAAGCAATCAAGTGGGAATTCAAGTCCAATCAATCTTCAAAAAACTTGATAAAAAAGAAATGTCGGACATCTAATCTAGTCTATGATTTCTGTCTTTTACTATTACAATTATTTATAGAAAGGCATCCTCTCTATACTCTAAACCCTTATCGGGGAGAAGTCACTCTTGTAAGTGCTATATACGAGCAAAGGGACGAGGTGTCTATGGATAGATTTCTATCAGAACCCAACCCTGAAAGCTATGACATTACGGGCCACAATGGATGAAGTGGCGGAGATCGGGGAAAGCGGAAAAACTCAGACAGCTACTACTAAAGAAGACTCTATCCTATAATGTTGAGTTCCTAGTTAAAGTAATGGTTTCTACCTGTGACGCCCCCGATTTGACCGTACAATAATCATGCACGCAAATGTGTACGACCAAGATCAGGGACTCACTAGAAGATATCACAACACAACTCTAGACACAAATTAAGATAATACAAGCTTTATATTACAAGCCAGGGGCCTCGAGGTCTCGAATATATAAGCTCGAATACACAAGAGTCGGCGGAAGCAATAATACCTGAGTACAGACATAAGTTAAACAAGTTTTCCTTAAGAAGGCTAGCACAAATGTAGCAACGATCGAAAAGGAAAGGCCTCCTGCCTGGGACCTCCCAACTACTCCTCGAAGCTGAACTCCACGTAGAATTATCCTCGGGATCTTCTGGCTCTTGGACTCCATCAATCTGGTTGCATCGACCAGAAAGAAGAAAGAAGGGGGAAAAGGGGGAGCAAAGCAACCGTGAGTACTCATCCAAAGTACTCGCAAGCAAGGATCTACACTACATATGCAATGATATATGTGTAAAGGGGTAATATATGTGGGCTAAACTGCAGAATGCCAGAATAAGAGGGGGATAGCTAATCCAATCGAAGACTACGCTTCTAGTAACCTCCATCTTGCAGCAGAAGATGAGGGTAGCTGGAAAGTAACAAGTATCCTCGCTTCTGGCAGCCTCCGTCTTGCTGCAGTAGAAGGGAGTAGATGGTAAGTTCACCAAGTAACATCGTATAGCATAATCCTAACCGGCGATCCTCCCGCACATCACCCTGTGAGAGAGAAACCATCGAGTTATATCTGGAACTTGTCTGGGTGTGTTTTATTAAGTATCCAGTTCTAGTTGTCATGAGGTCAGAGTACAACTCCGGGTCGTCCTTTTACCGAGGGACACGGCTATTCGAATAGATTAACTTCCCTACAGGGGTGCACCACATAACCCAGCACGCTCGATCCCATTTGGCTGGACACACTTTCCTGGGTCATGCCCGGCCTCAGAAGATCAACACGTCGCAGCCCTACCTAAGCACAACAGAGAGGTCAGCACGCCGGTCTAAGTCCGAAGAGCACAGGGGTCTAGGCCCATCGCCCAATGCACACCTGCACGCTGCGAGGGCGGCCGGTGAGCAGACCTAGCAACTTCCATTACTAAGGAAGTTACGTTACGCGGTCCAACCCGGCGTGCGCCGCTCAGTCGCTGGCGTCAAGAAGGCTTCGGCTGATACCACGACGTCGAGTGCCCATAACTATTCCCACGTAGCTGGTTAGTGCGTATAGGCCAATGGCCAGACTCAGATCAAATACCAAGATCTCGATAAGCGTGTTATTATGAAATAACCGTGGACAATGACCAGGGCCAGGCCCACCTGTCTCCTAGGTGGTCGCAACCAGCCCTGTCGCTCTGCCACAAAGTAACCATCAGGGGGCTGCCGGGAACCCAGGCCCACCACTACCTGTGTGGAACCACCTGCCCCTTCAGCCCCCATCTCTGAATCATCATCATGAGTATGTAATAGTATTGTATATACCCGTGATCACCACCCGAGTGATCACGACCCAATAGTATAGCATGGCAGACGGACAAGAATGTAAGGCCACTGATGGAATACTAGCATCCTATATTAAGCATTAGGATAGCAGGTAAGGTATCAACAGTGGTAGCAACAATGACAGGCTATGCAACATAATAGGAGCTATCGAATCATCAACAGTAGCAAATCTAATGCAAGAGTAAGAGGGAAGAGAAAGGGCGATATCTGGTGATCGAGGGAGGGTTGGCTTGCCTGGTTGCTCTGGCAAGACGGATGGGTCATCGTCGATGCAATCAATAACAGTGGCACCGTCAGCGGTCTCAGTCCCGATGTCTATCGGAGAGAAGAGGGGGAAGAAACAATAAATATAAAGCAAGCATCGCACCACAAACAATAACATGGAAATATGCGGTGCTATGTGTGACCTAACGTGGTAGGAGGTGATACCGACGAAGGGGGGAAACATCCGGGAAAGTATTCCCGGTGTTTCGCATTTTCGGACAGATGAAACGGAGGGGTATTGTTGCAGGTTGGCTATGATAGGGACGTGTGGTGAACGAACGGACAGCGTATTCGGATTCGTCTCGTCGTTCTGAGCGATTTTCATATATAAAACTTTTTCATCCGAGTTATGGATTATTTTATATGATTTTTCAAAGTTTTATTAATATTCTACAATTTATTATTAATTCGAAAATAAAAGGGAAAATGCTAGGTGTACCCAGCACAGGGTACACAAAAGTGCACCCAGTGGCTGACAGGTGGGCCAGGGAGTCCCAGTTGACCAGTCAACATTTGACTAGTCAACAGGGGGTGGGGCCCCTTGTCATAGGCTCCTCTAATTAATTACATATTAGCTAGGTTAATTAAATAGTTAGTTTAATTAAACCATTTTAATTAAAGTAATTAATTAATTGTTACTATTTTAATTTCTTTTTTTTCTTTTTCTTTTTGTTTGGGGGCTGGGCCCCATCTAGGAGTGGCCCAACTGGCCTATCGGGCGCTGGGCGAGCGGTGAAGTGGGCGCCTGCCCGAACGGGCGCGCCTGGGACAAATCGGGGCGCCAGGTGCCGTGGTCGCCGGCGGGCACGGCGCAGTGCGCTGGGGCGGCAGTGCGGGGCCTAGTGCCGGACGGGGCGGATCACCCGGCGGCGCCGCGGAGCGGCAGGCCGGCCGGTGAGGAGGAAGTTGGGGGGCGGTGAAGCTGGCAAGGGGGCAGCCGTTGATGCGCTGCGGCCAGCGCTAGCAGCGGGCAGAGGCGGGACAGTCAGGCGACCGTAGGTGGGGGGCTCGTCGAGCAGAGCAGGGGCGAGCGGGGCCTTAGGGAGCGAGGCGCAGGCGGCTAAGGCGCAGCCCCGGGGCAGGCAGAGCGCGGCAAGGGTGAGCGACCAGCGCGCGGGAGCAGAGCTCCGGGCGCGGGTACAGCGGAGCTTCGGCCACGGCGGGCGCGAGATCATGAGGGCGCACTACGGCGTCGGATCGACAGGGTAAAGGTCAAGAATCAGAGGAGGGACTCACGATGAGTCCGTTAGCGTGCTCGGAGAGAGTCGTGGTGGACCGGAGGTGCGGCAACGACGATGAAGGCCGGAGATGTCCGTGATGGGGATGAGCTCGGTGGCGAGCGTACGAGCCTTCCCAGCTCGTTCCAATGCATGTAAGCGAAGGAGACGATGACGGGGTAGATCCTAGACACCTCGGCTCGATAGGGGAAGGTTGGTGACCGCGGGATCGACGAGGAGACGGCGACTGGAGTGCTCGGCTCCGCGCGGGAAAGAAGAAAAAGCGGCGCGGAGGGGAATAGCACGGGTTCTACGGTTTGGCCGAGAGGTAGGCGCGGCATCAAGTACGCAACGGGGGGGGGG
>LR738715.1:140405711-140419686 GCA_902687465.1 Secale cereale
GGTCGGGATGGTCGCCACGAGACCGAGGCGCCATGGGATGGACGCCACGATCCCCCTCGGCTCCTGTAGCGAGGAGGCAGATGAGTGGGTTGTGGGTTGGGCTTCTCCCAGGCCACATGGGTCTTTTTTTATCATTTCTATTTTTTTTCTCTTTACTGTTTTGCACTTTAAATTAATACAAATATGAATTTTGTTAAACGTGAGACTTGTGTCAAAAATACTTGACAATAATAAGGACTGCCACTAAAAGTTTGGGGGCTATATGAACTCATTTAAATTGGATTTGAATTTCAATGGGCCGATTTAGATGTTGTTAGTTTAGTCTTAAATCGGTTATGGTCACTTTAAATATTCAAAAGAGGTTGGTTTCTACATAAAAAAATAGTTTGTGAATTTCTTTAAGCCAACGAACATTTTCCATCTACTATTTGAAAAATTAATTATATGACTTGTATTTTAAATTTTGAATTCAAACGGGGTTAAATAACGCGAGATTACAACAGTGACTTCAGTGACGTGGCATCATTAGTAGTGTTTACTGTAGCATGATTACCCAGGCGTCACAATTCTCCTCCACTACAAGAAATCGCGTCCCGAGATTTAAGCGGTGGAGTAAGGGGGAAAAGTGCTGGTAGCGAAAACCTAACGAGTCTTCTCGGTCTTGGTTGCCCTTTCGAAGAGGTTGATCCCTTCCGTTGATGTCTTCATTTCTCTACTTCAAGTCATCGTGATCAAGTCATCATCCTTTCTTCGGGATCTCCATCGTCCTATGAATGCGACCAGGGGGAAAAAACTCCGAAAGAACGCATCTCCACAAAGTTGGGCATCTGACGGTGAACTCAATGGGAAATACACAAGGTACCCTACGAGTTGTATTTCAGTGAATTCGTTGAGTGCAATAAATGATGGTACCAAAGTTTCAAATGGGTAGGCAATCATTCGATGCCTAGACAGAAGCTGGGATGGGGGCTTGAACAACGAGAATAATATGGTGTTTGATTCCTGGATGAATAATGGTATAGAATTTAGCTCGTGAATCCCATACGAAGCCAGGTGCAAAGGATACATTAGAACCTGAGTTGTAAAGAAGAGTCAGGTTTCGATCCAGTGGACCTGTGGGTTATGGGCCCACCATGTGGGTTGAAATTAGGAAGGGTGATGACATCTTGCACATAAGGCAAGGCATGTCAGAGGATAGTTTGTCAGCTAAGTTGGAAACAATGTCGGTACCAAGGACGGGGGACGAAGAGAACCATTTTCTTGCTCATTGAAACGAGGCGGGCCAGTAGGCAAAGTTTTCTTCCATCGATGGTTACCGGAATGTTATCAACAATAGAATCAAGGACTTGCTAGCAGAGTTGTACAACGAGGTGTTTACATAAGCAGAAAATTATTACTCCTTAGATTATAGGTAGATCAAAGAAAGGTTAAACAAACAAATGGAAAGGAAAATTGTGATTGCACACAACTAATAGGAGTATATCCTTCCCATGGGCAAGCAAAACATGGCATACAGGTTAGGAGAGCAAGTACCCAACCATTTCGATAAAGAGGCAAGGATTAATGAAGATTTTACCCATACAACGGTGTTTGGATAACTGACCAAGAAACATTTAGCATCGCGCCTCCGATGTTCTTATTGATGAGCAGGGTATCATAGTCATGCTTCGAGGTAGCAATGATATGGTGTTTCAATCAAGGGTCAGACTTTGGATACACAAATGATCCATCGGGAGCAACTTATAAAATAAGTCTTACAATTTCCTCCTGGAAGAATGGCTATCCTTGCAAAAGAAATTATAATGATAGGTCCTCAAGCCGGCCAGGGGTGCTAGGCATGACATCAGATTACTAGGTCATCAAAGGACCAACATTATAACTACTGGAAAGTTGTCCCAACCATCATATTTGACCGAGATTCAGATCCGATTGGTGTCATGATACCTCAGACTCAGGATGTTCGAGAAGAAAAGGTGCATCACAAATCGACGAAATGACATTGCAAGATTCTCGGGAAATGAACTATGGGAGCGGGTTCCCGAAACAATAGTTCATCATTAATCCAAGGAGAGGATGAGGAGGTGGCTGATGGGCTCAGCGACAATTCATCGAGAATTCCAACCGGATGGATTTCCACAATAATGTGAACAAGAAGATGACACTTGTCACTTCAAATGATATAATGTTGTATACTCGAGGAAAACATACACCATTACTCATTAGTTGAAAGGTGTGCCCGAAATATGACCTTAGGCAGCAAGATCAATGTTAGAGTGATGATTCAATAAGCAACAGCCTAAGAACGAACTGTCGACCGTTAACTTCAAAGCAATAAGGTTGCTAGAAGTGCAGAACTTAAGTAGCATCTTTAGCATATTGGTATCCCGGTTGAAAACAACACGGGGACCAAGGAAGAATGGTGATGGTGAGAAGTATCATCATACCGAGAATTTCTAAGAGGTGGGGCAATCCCCACAACATTCTCGATATAAAAGACAGTAATACTTCAATGCGGAACACCACACTAGCTCGAGAGCAAGTTGTAATCATATTGTAGACAAGTTCGCGATGAAAGGAAGTCAAGGGTGTTGTCGATGATAATAAAAATCATCGAGGGCAAGGAGGGTATTTCTCATCATGAACACAGTTGACATCTCGGAAGAAGTCAAAATGTTGAAGGAGATCCGACACATTTGCCAGGAGGTTTCAAGAGGATGCAATCAAACAACAACGACAACAAGCAAGGGAATGACGAAGTGGCAAGTTATAGGATCAATATATAAAATGAAAGCTTGGAACCAAAGTTTCCTTTCAAGACAAGCAACATGATGTTGAAAGCTCGACGTAAGTCGTGCTCACACACTGAAGAACTCGTGCACCAGAGAAGGATGAGGTAGCACAGTCAAAGATAGCGAGACGAGGATGCAGCCGATAGCCTAGGAATGACCAGATTTAGTTTGGAATTTCCCAGCAAAAATACTAGGGGTATTTGATTTGTAATTCAGGATAATTTCACTAGTCGGTGTCCTCGGTTGACAACAACCCAGAACCCGTAGAGTGATTACGACAAGGAAAGACATTACTTCAACAATTTAGTAAGATGTGGTGCAATGGCAAGACATCTTCGAGGTACCAGGGGTAATACTCGAAGGTAGAACATGATAGAAGTAGAACTGGGTCATTGACCTATGACAGTAGATACTTCAACCTTGCCAAAAATTGATGAGGCACTGGAATGAATTCCCATTAGTTATATCAGATCAGGAGAGCATGGTCGGAACCATAACTGTAAGGAATCAATTGAAGAATACCGAAAGAATCATACAGCTGGATAATCATTTTGCAAGAAGCTTCCGAGACGGTCTACATCATTTTCATGGGCATGAACACAAGTTCAAGGTCGACTCCCACTTCTTTAATGCATATCATTTCATTCTCCTCTCGCTTTGATATAACTGTTGTGTTGGAATTTTATCTGGTAGAACACCGGAAGAGTATGACATGTGAAAACTTTCGGGTTCTCACGGATTAGGGGAAGGCATAGGTCCAACCCATCGGGCATCTTAGTAACGTATACCATAATTTTCAAAAGTAAATACTCAAGCTCGAAAGCAGAGCAAGGTTGGCCAAGCATGGGATACAATTTACCAAAGGCATTATGTATCAAGGGAAGAACTCACAAGGTGATTGAATATGAAGGACACTTTCAGGTAACAATCCAACAAGGGATCGGGTGATCCACAACAGAGCCGATGTGAGTATCGGTACTCACTCAGAGGAAGAAAGAATGCAGGGGCATCAGATTCAAGAATCAATCACCTTATTAGTCTGATGATTAAATAGAAAGAAATTATGGTTTCCAAAACGAAGGATCAGAAGCAGACGCTCTGATCAAGGATGGATAAGTTGAAAATACTTAGTTGGAAATAAATAAACGTTTGAATTGCCGAAAACCAACTCATGTCCGGAATGACGTTTGAGCCGGAAAGATAATTTCTAGGATTCTTCTGAGGATCGCAAGCAATCGCAACATATTGAATCGACGGACTCAAGAAGATAATGACAAAGGATGTTAATAAGATTACTAGACTTATGGGGTTAACCATAATGTGAGCTAACAAGAATTTCAAGAGCAATAAGCTGTTGAGGATCTTCGGAAGATCGAATGGTATTCCAAAACTTTTGGGAAATACCTGAATCAACTAGGGATGAGCGGATACTCGATGAGTGCGAGAAATTATCCATATGGGTATTCAGGTGGCAAAGAACTGCAAGGCAGTAAGCACAAAGGATTCTCGGAATAGCGGGAAGTAGTTCAGGGTATCTTGTACTAACAAGAGTAATCGAGAATGAAGGTATGGATGGCAAGTATAAGTAGCTATCCATAGGGATGTCTCAGAGGTGGTGAATTTGCAAAGGCAGTGGGCACAAGTGTCTCGGTAAAACATCGAATAGCATCTTAAGAAGCTCCTGGTGCAGCAGGCGATCATCTATAATAAGGGGCTCTCCGGGTGAAAGTAGTTACGAGAACCTAGAGTCAGAGTTAGTAAAATCGTTTAACCCGAATAGAAGAGATGTCAGAGTCCCAAAGTATAGGTCGAGAAATAAAAGATACTAATAACACCCAATGGCGACGTGGGCCCGTAAGCCACACAGCCATGTTTATAAAAGTATTGCAATGACTAGACTCAACTTCGGCCAAGGAGTTGGAAGAGGGATTCCTACAGGCAGTCGGCACTGATACCAACTTGTGACGCCCCCGATTTGACTGTACACTAATCATGCACGCAAATGTGTACGACCAAGATCAGGGACTCACTGGAAGATATCACAACACAACTCTAGACACAAATTAAAATAATACAAGCTTTATATTACAAGCCAGGGGCCTCGAGGTCTCGAATACATAAGCTCAAAAACACAAGAGTCAGCGGAAGCAATAATATCTTAGTACAGACATAAGTTAAACAAGTTTCCCTTAAGAAGGCTAGCACAAATGTAGCAACGATCGAAAAGGCAAGGCCTCCTGCCTGGGACCTCCCAACTACTCCTCGAAGCCGAACTCCACGTAGAATTATCCTCGGGATCTTTTGGCTCTTGGACTCCATCAATCTGGTTGCATCGACCAGGAAGAAGAAAGAAGGGGGGAAAGGGGGAGCAAAGCAACCGTGAGTACTCATCCAAAGTACTCGCAAGCAAGGATCTACACTACATATGCAATGATATATGTGTAAAGGGGTAATATCTGTGGACTAAACTGCAGAATGCCAGAATAAGAGGGGGATAGCTAATCCAATCGAAGACTATGCTTCTAGTAACCTCCATCTTGCAGCAGAAGATGAGGGTAGCTGGAAAGTAACAAGTATCCTCGCTTCTGGCAGCCTCCGTCTTGTAGCAGTAGAAGGGAGTAGATGGTAAGTTCACCAAGTAACATCGTATAGCATAATCCTACCCAGCGATCCTCCCGCATATCACCCTGTGAGAGAGCAACCACCGAGTTATATCTGGAACTTGTCTGGGTGTGTTTTATTAAGTATCCAGTTCTAGTTGTCATGAGGTCAGAGTACAACTCTGGGTCATCCTTTTACCGAGGGACACAGCTATTCGAATAGATTAACTTCCCTGAAGGGGTGCACCACATAACCCAGCACGCTCGATCCCATTTGGCCGGACACACTTTCCTGGGTCATGACCGGCCTTAGAAGATCAACACGTCGCAGCCCTACCTAAGCACAACAGAGAGGTCAGCACGCCGGTCTAAGTCCTAAGGGCACAGGGGTCTGGGCCCATCGCCCAATGCACACCTGCACATTGCGAGGGCGGCCGGTGAGCAGACCTAGCAACTTCCATTTCTAAGGAAGTTACGTTACGCGGTCCATCCCGGCGCGCGCCGCTCAGTCGCTCACGTCAAGAAGGCTTCGGTTGATACCCCGACATCGAGTGCCCATAAATATTCCCACGTAACTGGTTAGTGCGTATAGGCCAATGGCCAGACTCAGATCAAATACCAAGATCTCGATAAGCGTGTTATTATGAAATAACCGCGGACAACGACCAGGGCCAAGCCCACCTTTCTCCTAGGTGGTCGCAACCTGCCATGTCGCTCCGCCACAAAGTAACCATCAGGGGGCTGTCGGGAACCCAGGCCCACCACTACCTGTGTGGAACCACCTGCCCTTCAGCCCCCATCTCCGAATCATCATCATGAGTATGTAATAGTATAGTATATACCCGTGATCACCACCCGAGTGATCATGGCCCGATAGTATAGCATGGTAGACGGACAAGAATGTAGGGCCACTGATGGAATACTAGCATCCTATACTAAGCATTAGGATACCAGGTAAGGTATCAACAGTGGTAGCAACAATGACAGGCTATGCAACAGAATAGGAGCTATCGAATCATCAGCAGTAGCAAATCTAATGCAAGAGTAAGAGAGAAGAGAAAGGACGATATCTGGTGATCAAGGGGGGGTTGGCTTGCCTGGTTGCTCTGGCAAGAAGGAGGGGTCATCGTCGATGCAGTCGATCACAGTGGCACCGTCAGTGGTCTCAGTCCCGATGTCTATCGGAGAGAAGAGGAGGAAGAAACAATAAATATAAAGCAATCATCGCACCACAAAGCATAACATGGAAATATGCGGTGCTACATGTGACCTAACATGGTAGGAGGTGATACCGACGAAGGGGGGAAACATCCGGGAAAGTATTCCCGGTGTTTTGCGTTTTCAGACAAATGAAACGGAGGGGTATTGTTGCAGGTTGGCTATGCTAGGGACGTGTGGTGAACGAACAGACAGCGTATTCGGATTCGTCTCATCGTTCTGAGCGATTTTCATATATAAACTTTTTCATCCGAGTTATGGATTATTTTATATGATTTTTGAAAGTTTTATTAATATTATGTAATTTATTATTGATTCGAAAATAAAAGGGAAAATGCTAGGTGTACCCAGCACAGGGTACACAAAAGTGCACCCAGTGGCTGACAGGTGGGCCAGGGGGTCCCAGTTGACCAGTCAACGTTTGGCTGGTCAACAGGGGGTGGGGCCCCCTGTCATAGGCTCCTCTAATTAATTACATATTAGCTAGGTTAATTAAATAGTTAGTTTAATTAAACCATTTTAATTAATTTAATTAATTAATTGTTACTATTTTAATATCTTTTTTTTCTTTTCTTTTTCTTTTTGTTTGGGGGCTGGGCCCCATCTAGGAGTGGCCCAACTGGCCTATCGGGCGCTGGGCGAGAAGTGAAGAGGGCGCCCGCCCGAACGGGCGCTCCTGGGACAAATCGGGGCGCCAAGCGCCGTGGTCGCCGACGGGCACGGCGCAGTGCGCTGGGGCGGCGGTGCGGGGCCTGGTGCAGGACGGGGCGGATCACCCGGCGGCACCGCGGAGCGGCAGGCCGGCCGGTGAGGAGGAAGTTGGGGGGCGGCGAAGCTCGCAAGGGGGCAACCATTGAGGCGCTGCAGCCAGCGCTAGCAGCGGGCGGAGGCGGGACAGTCAGGCGACCGTAGGTGGGGGCGCGTCGAGCAGAGCAGGGGCGAGTGGGGCCGCGGGGAGCGAGGCGCGGGCGGCTGAGGGCGCAGCCCCGGGGCAGGCAGAGCGCGGCAAGGGTGAGCGACCAGCGCGCGGGAGCGGAGCTCCGAGCACGGGTACATCGGAGCTTCGGCCACGGCGGGCGCGAGCTCATGAGGGGACACTATGGCGTCGGATCAACATGGTAAAGGTCGAGAATCAGAGGAGGGACTCACGGTGAGTCCGTTAGCATGCTTGAAGAGAGTCTTGGTGGACCAGAGGTGCGGCAACGACGATGAAGGCCGGAGATGTCCGTGGCCGGGATGAGCTCGGTGGCGAGCGTAGGAGCCTTCCCAGCTCGTTCCAATGCATTTAGGCGAAGGAGACGATGACGGGGGAGATCCTGGACACCTCGGCTCGACAGGGGAAGGTTGGTGGCCGCGGGATCGACGAGGCGACGGCGACAGGAGTGCTCGGCGCGGGAAAGAAGAAAAAGCGGCGTGGAGGGGAATAGCACGGGTTCTAGGGCTTGGCCAAGAGGTGGGGGCGGCATCAAGTAGGTAACGGGGGGGTCGGAATGGTCGCCACGAGACAAGGGCGCCATGGGATGGACGCCACGATCCCCCTCGGCTCCTGTAGCGAGGAGGCAGATGAGTGGGGTGTGGGTTGGGCTTCTCCCAGGCCACATGGGCCTCTCTTTTTTTCATTTCTGTTTTTTTTCTTTACTGTTTTGCACTTTAAATTAATACAAATATGAATTTTGTTAAACGTGATACTTGTGTCAAAAATACTTGACAATAATAAGGACTGCCACTAAAAGTTTGGGGGCTATATGAACTCATTTCAATTGGATTTGAATTTCAATGGGCCAATTTAGGTGTTGTTGGTTTAGTCTTAAATAGGTTATGGCCACTTTAAATATTCAAAATAGGTTGGTTTCGACATAAAAAATAGTTTGTGAATTTCTTTAAGCCAACGAACATTTTCCATCAACTATTTGAAGAATAAATTATATGACTTGTATTTTAAATTTTGAATTCGAACGGGGTTAAATAACGCGAGATTACAACAATGACTTCAGTGACGTGGCATCATTAGTAGTGTTTACTGTAGCATGATTACCCGGGCGTCACACTACCCGGAGAGGAAAGTGATTTGAATTATGAAGTTTTCGAGAGGCGCCTAAGGCTAAGATAAGGTTAGGGAAAGAAGAAGACAACAAGATTATGGCAGGCAGCCAACTCATCGAGTAAAGGCTTCCACGGCGGGTTGACCAAAATGAGGATCCCAAATGGCATGAACAATAGGTCTTACATGTAAAGGATCTTGTATCCAGACTTGCCAAGCTACATGAAACAGATTTCTGGACGTCCATAGAAAGATTATTGCTAACTGCCCAAAGTGAGAAGCAAAAATGTTCTGATAAGTCGTTCCTCCGTAATATCATCATGACTCTCGAAATCATGTGCAGTAGCAATACCAAACCAAATACGACGAGTAGTGGGGTCCTGAGCTAAGCCTTGGCTAATCCTGGGAAATCTTGATTCCATAATGCCTTTCAAATCCTCCTAGCCACTATCCTATTGCAATAATTCTCGCTAAGAAGAATACCCATGTCGTGGCAATTCCA
This sequence comes from Secale cereale, assembly GCA_902687465.1. Lineage (NCBI taxonomy): Eukaryota > Viridiplantae > Streptophyta > Magnoliopsida > Poales > Poaceae > Secale > Secale cereale. The sequence continues at coordinate 140,414,862 of LR738715.1, forward strand.
CCCAGAAGGTAATGGGTTACTCCGATAGCACGTCCTTGTATAATGCTCAAGGCTCTAGGCTAAGTAGCAGGAGCAACTTTGAATTTGTTATGAGCCCAAACGATAGATTCAATGAGTTCTTGCCAATAACCACGGACGCTGAATAAAAACATTAAACTGAAGGGCCAAACAAAATGAGCACCTAAGAAAAAAGACTAAATGCAGATAATGAAGAACCATAAGACTGAATGACTTGTGATGCCTGTGCCCACAAGAAATCTCTAAGCCACCCATTAATCGTAATGGAACTTTGTGCAAAGTTTCCCCCTGAAATATGAGTTACCACCCCTAGATCACTTATAGTACAGTGGTAATTTTATTTTTAAAAAATTGAACTCTCTTGCTTCACTTATATTATTTTGAGAGTTCTTAAGAACAGCATGCTAATTTGCTTGGGTTATGAAATTAGTCCTAATATGATAGATATCCAAAGGAGATATAATAAAAACCTTTATATAGAGAGCATTGAATAATATGTGAAGTTTGGATCCTTGTAATTGTTTTGAGATGTTAAGATGGTAATATTAGAGTTATGCTAGAGGTAGTTTCTGAGGTTAAAGAAATAATTGTGTTAAGGTTTGTGATTCCCGAAGCATGCATGTATGGCCTATGTAACCAAATTGGCGTGCACTGTATCTCGATTGTTTCATCATTGTCGGAAGGTCGGGGGCACGCGATGGTTAACTCCTACCAACCTCCCCCCTAGGGGCATGCATCGTAGTGTTTTGGTTTGAGGGCTAAGTAGATTTTTCGCAATAAGTATGTGAGTTCTTTATGACTAATGTGAGTCCGTGGATTATTCGCACTCTCACGCTTCCACCTTTCTAGCCACTCTAGTGTCACGCAACTTTCGCCGGTGCATAAAACCCTCCTTATACCTTCCTCAAAACAGCCACCATATCTACCTATTATGGTATTTCCATAGCCATTCTGAGATATATTGCCATGTAACTCTACCGTTCCGTTTATTATGACACGCTTCATCATTGTCATATTGCTTTGCATGATCATGCAGTTGACATAGTATTTGTGGCAAGGCCACCTTTCATATTTTTCATACATGTCACTCTTGGTCATTGCACATCCCGGTACGCCGCCGGAGGCATTCATATAGTCATATCTTTGTTCTAGTATCGAGTTGTTATATCGAGTTGTAAGTAAATAAAAGTGTGATGATCATCATTATTAAAACATTGTCCCATGTGAGGTTATCAAAAATAAAAGAGGCCAACGAAGCCAAAATAAACAAAAGAGGCCAAAGAAGCCCACCAAAAAGAAAGAGGTCAAAGAACCCAAAACAAAACAAAATAAAATGAGAGAAAAAGAGAGAAGGGACAATGTTACTATCATTTTCCATACTTGTACTTCAGAGTAGCACCATGTTCTTCATGATAGAGAGTCTCCTATATTGTCACTTTCATATATCACTAATGGGAATTTTTCATTATAGAACTTGGCTTGTATATTCCAACGATGGGCTTCCTCAAATGCCCTAGGTCTTCATGAGTAAGCAAGTTGATGCACAACCACTTGTTGTCTTTTTGAGCTTTCATACACTTATAGCTCTCGTGCATCTGTTGCATGGCAATCCCTACTCACTCACATTGATATCAATTGATGGACATCTCCATAGTCTGTTGATTTGCCTAGATGATGTGAGACTTTCTCCCAACTTTTGTCTATACCACCTCCACTCCACCCATAGTGCAATGTCCATGGCTCATGCTTATATATTCGTGAAGAGTTCAAAAGTTTGAAATAGTAGAGAATGAAAGCAATTGCTTGGATGACTTTGGGATGGGCATGAGGGGTGCTTTGTGTTAAGAAAAGGGAGCATAAGGACTATATGATTTGTAGGGATAACGTTATTTACCCATGTTATTTTTATGCTTTATAAATTACTTTTGGTATGATTAAAATATTATTGTTTTGATATTGAGAAACTTTTATTTTGAGTCTTATGGATCTGAACATTCATGCCATAATAAAGAATATTACATTGATAAATATGTTGGGTAGCATTCCACATCAAAAATTATGTTCTTATCATTTACCTACTCGAGGACGAGCTGGAATTAAGCTTGGGCATGCTTGATACGTCTCCAACGTATCTATAATTTTTTATTGTTCCATGCTATTATATTATCTATCTTGGATGTTTTATATGCATTATTATGCTATTTTATATGATTTTTGGGACTAACCTATTAACCCAGAGCCCAGTGCCAGTTTCTGTTTTTCCTTGTTTTTGAGTTTCGCAGAAAAGGAATATCAAACGGAGTCCAAATGGAACGAAACTTCACGAGGATTTTTCTTGGACCCGAAGACATCAGATGGACTTGGAGTTCATGTCAGGGGAGCTGCGAGGCGGCCACAAGGACGGAGGGCGCGCCCCCACCCTTGTTGGCCCCTCGACTATCTCCTGACATAATTCTTCAGCCTATATATATCTATATATTACAGAAACATCAGAACATCCATCGAAACCACTTTTCTGCCACCGCAACCTTCTGTTCTCGCGTGATCCCATCTGGAGGCCTTTTCTGGTACTCTGTCAGAGGGGGAATCAACCATGGAGGGCATCTACATCAACCCTATTGCCCTTCCGATGAAGTGTGAGTAGTTTACCACATACCTACGGGTCCATAGCTAGTAGCTAGATGGCTTCTTCTCTCTCTTGGATCCTCAATACCATGTTCTCCTCATTGTTCTTGGAGATCTATCCGATGTAATCTTGTTTTGTGGTGTGTTTGTCAAGATCTGATGAACTATGGTTTTATGATCAGATTATCTATGAATAATATTTGAGTTTCTTCTCAATTATTTTATGCATGATCTTATATCTTAGTAATTCTTTTCGAACTATCGGTTTTGTTTGGACAAATAGATTTATAATTCTTGCAATGGGAGAAGTTCTTTGCTTTGGGTTCAATCTTGCGGTGCTCAATCCCAGTGATAGTAGGAGACATGACATGTATTGTATTGTTGCGATCGAGGATAAAAAGATGGGGTTTTCATCATATTTCTTGAGTTAATTCCTCTACATGATGTCATCTTGCTTAAGGCTTTACTCTGTTCTTATGAACTTAATACTCTAAATGCATGTTGGATAGCAGTCGATGTGTGGAGTAATAGTAGTAGATGCAGGCAGGAGTCGGTCTACTTGTCACGGACGTGATGCCTATATTCATGATCATTGCCATAGATGTCGTTATAATTATTCGCTTTAATATCAATTGCTTGACAGTAATTTGTTCACCGACCGTAATATTTGCTATCATGGGAGAAGCCTCTAGGGAAACCTATGGCCCCCGGGTCTATTTTACATCTTATAAGTTTCAGCTCTACTATTTTGCAATCTTTTACTTTCCAATCTATAAACCAAAAACCCCAAAATATTTACTTTACTTGTTTATCTATCTTTATCGGAACTCACTTTTGCAAATAACCTAGAAGGGATTGACAACCCCTTTATAGTGTTGGGTGCAAGTTGTTTGATTGTTTGTGCAGGTATTTGGCGATTTGTGTGTAATCTCCTACTGGATTGATACCTTGGTTCTCAACAAACTGAGGCAAATACTTACTTCACTCTGCTACATCGCCCTTTCCTCTTCAAGGGAAACACCAACGTTACCTGAGGAAAGCAGAGAGGAAGCATTGGATCTCTTTTACCATGAATTAAAATGTCCAGCCGGTCCTTGATCTTCAGAGGTGCTCTGCATTTATGTTTTGCGGTCTCAAAAAGGGCTACCGAGATACCATTATATCATATTGTATCATGATTGTCTTGAAAAAGTGTTGTCATCCGAGATATTTTATTATTGCTCGCTAGTTGATTATGCTATTGATATGAGTAAATGTGAGACCTAAATGTTATTGTGAATATGGTTAATTTATAATCTTTGCTGAAAACTTCAACCTTGGCCGGACATATTTGCAACAACAAGATCAAAAAGAGTTTGTAAAAGTTTTTCTTTGTCACTTTCAGTTTCTCAACTGAATTGCTTGAGGATCGGGAATGGGTTATGCTTGGGGTAGTTGATATGTCTCCATCGTACCTACTTTTCCAAACTCTTTTGCCCTTGTTTTGGACTCTAATTTGCATGATTAGAATGGAAATAACCTGTGTTGGCGCTACTTTCAACAGAATTGCCATGGTGTTATTTTTGTGCAGAAATCGAAGTTCTCGGAATGACTTGAAAATGTACGGAGAATATTTTTGGAAAACATAAAAATACATGCGCAAAGAGTTACCAGAGGGGGCACCCAAAGGCCACAAGCCCTGGGGGCGCCCCCCTAGGGCGTGCCCCTGGCTTGTGGGGCCCCTAGACCTCCTCCGACCCTAACTCCAACTCTATATATTCCAATTCGAGGCGAAAAAAATCAGAGAGAAGGATCCATCGTGTTTGACGATACGGAGCCGCCGCCACCTCATGTTCTTCATCGGAAGAGCTAATCTGATGTCCGTTCGAGGCTCCAGAGAGTGGAATCTGTCTCCGTCATCATCATCAACCTTCCTCCATCACCAATTTCATGATGCTCACCGCCGTGCGTGAGTAATTCCATTGTAGGCTTGCTGGACGGTGATGGGTTGGATGAGATTTATCATGTAATCGAGTTAGTTTTGTTAGGGTTTGATCTCTAGTATCCACTATGTTCGGAGATTGATGTTGCTATGAGTTTGCTATGCTTAATGCTTGTCACTAGGGCCCGGCTGGCATGATTTCAAATCTGAACCTATTATGTTTTCACGAATATATATATATATATGTGTGTGTGTGTGTGT
>LR738715.1:140419714-140463642 GCA_902687465.1 Secale cereale
TTGTTGATCCTATCTTGCAAGTTGTAGACACCTATTACGTGTTAGGATCCGCATACCCCAAGGTGACAATAATTGGTATTATTTCTGGTGATTGCTGTAGTTTGAGGAGTTCATGTATTAACTAAGTGCTATTGCTTTATTCCGGTTCTCTATTAAAAGGAGGCCTTTATATCCCTTAGTATCCATTAGGACCCGGCTTCCATGGGAGGGTAGGACAAAAGATGTCATGCAAGTTCTTTTCCATAAGCACGTGTGACTATATATGAAATGCATGCCTACATTATATTGATGAATTGGAGCTAGTTTGTCATTGGCCTAGGTTATAGATTCTACATGATGAATATCATCAGGCACATATCATCACCGGTTCATTGCCTACGAGTTCGTCCCATATTGATCTTTGCTAAGTTACTTTCGTTACTGTTGTCGTTACAATCACCACAAAACTGATATTGTTACTTTTGCCACTGTTACCGTTAATATCATACTACTTTGCTACTAAATAATTTGCTACAGATTTTAAGTATTTTGGGTGTGGTTGAATTGACAACTCAACTTCTAATACTCGTGAATATTCTTTAGCTCCCATTGTGTTGAATCAATAAATTTGGGTTGAATATTCTACCCTAGAAAATTTTTGCGATCCCCTATACTTGTGGGTTATCACACTCTGATGGAGTGCCAGAAAGGGGCTCTATATTGGATCTCGTGGTTCTGGAACTTGCGGCTGCTGAAACAAATTTTCTTCGACTCCTCTAGGGTTTCTGGAATATTTGAGTATTTATAGAGCTGAGAGGCTGTGGAGAGGACCCTCGTGGGCCCCGTTTCTCATGGGCCCCATGGTCCCTCTCTCGTGGACTTCTTTAGCCCTCTGGATGTCTTCTGGTCCAAAAAAATCTCCAAAAAGTTTTGTTGCATTTGGACTCCGTTTGATATTGATATTCTGCAAAGTAAAAAAACAAGCAGAAAACTGCAGTTGGCACTAGGCACTATGTCAGTAGGTTAGTCCCAAAAAATGATATAAAATTGATAGAAAATGATTGTAAAACATACAAAAATGATAATACAACAACATGGAACAATCAAAAAATATAGATACGTTGGAGACGTATCAGCATCCCGAAGCTTAATTCATGCTCGTCCTCGAGTATGTAAATGATAAAAATAGAATTTTTGATGTGGAATGCTGCCCAACATTTTCATCATATTCTTTTCTTTGTAGCATGGACATATGGACTTTTAGACTATTCAAAACAATAGTCTATAATTTCACATGAATATTTTAATACTCAAACAATATCAACAAGCAACTATGTCTATCAAAATATCAACGCTAAAGAAAGTTATCCCTGGACCATTATGCTCAATCATTGATCCATTCACGGAACACATCCAAATATTAGCTACATCCAATGCTCAAGTGTGATAATAGTGTTTCGTAGTTGGTGCTTTATAAGAGAAGATGGAGAATCAACAAAAATAAAAATTTCATAAATGTAAATAGATAGGCCCTTCGCAGAGGGAAGTAGGGGTAGAGGTGCCAGAGCTCAAAGCTTAAATTGAGAGATAAAATTATTTTGGGTGCATGCTTTTCACGTCAACGAAACGACTAAGAGTTCCCAATATCTTCAATGCTAAATAAATCATAGGCAGTTCCCACACATAAAAATAAATTTTATTTCCTTTCCACCATTCTTTCACAATCCATGGCTAGCCATATCCATGGGTGCCTTCATACCAACACATACCAAGGAATTTATTTTTAGTAATTTTTTGCATTTCGAGACTGGGCATACCTATTACCGCCATACTCTCGTGCAATGACAAGTGAATAAACTCTCATCTTGAGAATAAACTACTTAGCATGCAAAATATTGACCACCCCTCGCCGCTTCATGAGCGGTACGGGCACACAAAAGGGAAGTTTATTTTGAAAATTCGAGTTGGCACATACAAATTTACTTAGGACTGCATGGAAATACCGCATATGGGTAGGTATGGTGGACTCATTTGCACAACTTGGGTTTAGGATTTGGATGCACAAGCAACATTCCCGCTTAGTACAAGTGAAGGCTAGCAAATATATTGAGAAGCGACCAACCAAGGAACGAAAACCATCATAAAAGAACATTAAACATAACTAACACCAAATAATGCAAGACAAGTAGGATGTAATTTCATTGCATAACTATTGACTTGACATGCTTGCATAGGGAATCACAACCCTTAACACCAACATTCTTACTAAAGCATAATTACTCACCAACGTAACTCACATATCACTATTTTCATATCACAAAACTATTGCAAGGAATCAAGTTTAATGTCCAATGGTCTTCATGAATTTTTTTATTATATCTTCCCTGGATATCTAACACTTTGGGACCAAATTCTTTTAGAGCATATTACCATTGAAAATAACAATCTCTCAAACAAATTTAAGTGAATAAGAGAGCGCAAATTTCTTTAAAGTTTCAACTCTCAAAATAATATAAGTGAAGCATGAGATGATTTCTTCAAAATTTGTACTAGCTTTCAAAATAATCTAAGTGAAGCACGAGAGCATATTTCTTCAAAATAACAGCACCACCATGCTCAAAAAGTTATAAGTGAAGCGCTAGAGCAATTCCATAGCTCTAAAGAATTTAAGTGAAGCATAAAGAGCGATTCTAATAAATCATAGCATAATTTTGGCTTCCCAAAATAGGTGTGTCAAGAAAGGATGATTGTGACAAACTCAAAAGCAAAACAAGCAAAGACACATATAATACATTACGCTCCAAGCAAAACTCATGATATGTGACGAATAAAAACATAGCTCCAAGTAAAATTACTGATGGTCATTAGAAGAGAGAGGGGATGCCTATCGGGGCATCCCCAAGCTTAGTTGCTTGATACTTCTTGACTATTACCTTGGGATGCCATGGGCATCCCTAAGCTTAAGCTCTTTTCACTCATTATTCCTTCATCCATCGTGATCACACCCAAAACTTGAAAACTTCAATCACACAAAACTTCATGAGATCCGTTAGTATAATAAAAATCATATTTACTATAAGTACTGTAGAAAACCCATACAAATTTTGTTATTGCATTATACCTAATAATATTCTAACTTTACCATGGCTTATACCCTCCGATACAAACCATAGATTCATCAACATAAGCACATTATGCAAGGAAAACAGAATATGTCAAAAACAGAACGGTCTATAAAGATGTATTTTTTGTCATACTTTTGTAATTCTAAAAATTCTGGAAAATTAGGATAGTGTGGGAAATTTTTATATCAATTCTATGTAAAAAAAATCGGAAATTTTTCAGGCTCCAGCAATTCAAACAATTCTCCTACTGGACGTGAAAATTTATGTTGATGCTCCGAATCGAATCAACTCTCACTAAAATAAATCCCAAAGGCCTTGCTTGGCACAAACACTAACTAAACACCAAAAACACAATCATTAGAGAAGTAATAAAGTGTAAAAAATAAAACAGAAAAGAAAAATATTGGGTTGTCCCCCAACAAGCGCTTTCCTTTAAAGACTTTTAGCTTGGCATTGCTAATTTTAATGATGCTCACATTAAAGACAAGAATTGAAGCACAAAGATAGCATAATAAAACACGTGACAAACATATCTAAGCCTAACATACTTCCTATGCATAGGCATTTTATAAGCAAACAAATTATCAAGCCAAGAAAAAACTAGCATATGCAAGGAAGAAGAATAAAACTTTGACAATTTAAGAATCAAGAGAGGTGATTTAGTAACAAGAAGATTTCTACGACCATATTTTAGTCACTCATAATAGTTTCATGTAGGATCATAATCAAATTCAACAATATAGCTATCCCATAGCATATTCTCTATATGATTCATATGCATGCAAAGTTGACACTCTTCCAAAATAGTGGGATTATTATCAAATAAAGTCGGGACCTCTCCAAGCCCACTTTTATCAAAAATTTCATAAGATTGATCAGTCTCCAAAGTAGTGGGATCATTATTAACAAAAGTTGAAACTCTTGCAAACCCACTTTCAATTTTATCGCAAACATATTCATCATGAGGCTTAAATAAATTTTCATGGTCATAAGAAGAATCACCCCAATCATGATCATTGCAATAAGTAGAGGACATATCAAAATTAGCATGCCGGAGCTTGGGGTTTGCATATTATTAGCATAATTGACATTAATCGAATTTATTATAACACCATTGCAATCATGCTTTTCATTCAAGGACCTATCGTGAATCACTTCATAAATTTCTTCTTTTTGCACTTCATCACAGTTTTCAGATTCACAAATCTTAGGCAAAATTTATAAGGATAATCTAGTGCACTCAACTCACTAGCAATTAGTTCATCATAATTGGATCTTTTAAAAAGATTAGCAAGTGGATGAGTATTCATAAACATTGTCCTTCTGATTTCCAATAAACACATAATTATACCAAACAAACAAGAAAACCAACCAGGTAAGACATATGGGCAAACGAAAAAGGCAAACTAAAAGAAGGCAAATAAAAAGGAAAATATTATTGTGTTTTTAAAATGTTTTAGAAGTGGGGGATATGAAAACGAGAGGAAAATGGAAAATAATTGAAATTGCATGGAGATGAGAGTTTATGTGTGGGAACCTGATAGATCTTGACTTCATCCTCCCCGGCAACGACGCCACAAATTCTTCCTGCTACTTGTGAACAGCGTTAGTAAATTCCCCGAAGAGGGGATGATGCACCATAGTGGCGGTAAGTATTTCCCTTAGTTATGAAATCAAGTTTATCAATCTAGTAGGAGAACCAAGAAAGCTATGTGAACAGCACCTGCACACAAACAGCAAATCCTCGCAACTCAACGCGTAGAGGGGTTGTCAACCCCTCTTGGGTAAGGTAGTATGATAAAACGGTAGATTGATAGATGCAAATAGAATAAAAGCAAATAAAATGCATCAAGGTATTTTTGGGTTTTTGATAATATAGATCTGAAATAAAAGAAGCAAATAAACGGGAAACGCGAATGGCAATATAGATCTGCAAGTATATGATGAGATATAGACCCCGGGGCCATAGGTTTCACTAGTGGCTTCTCTCGAGAAAATAACACACGGTGGGTAAATAAATTAATGTTGGTCAATTGATAGAATAGTGAATAATTATGACGATATCCAAGACAATGATCATGTATATAGGCATCACATCCAAGATTAGTAGACTGACTCCTGCCTGCATCTACTACTATTACTCCACACATCGATCGCTCTGCAGCATGCATCTAGTGTATTAAGTACATGAAAGAATGGAGTAATGGCTTAAGAACGGTGACATGATATAGATAAGATCTATTCATGTAGGATTAGACTCCATTGTTTTATCCTTTATAGCAACGACACATGTGTGTCATGTCTCCTTCTGTCACTGAAATTGAGCACCACAAGATCAAACCCAACTGGTGCGCGTCGGTCCTAAACAAACGGTTTTTAACCCGTTTCCGCGGTGGCATTTGGAACCGTCGCCAAGTGAGTGTGGGCGATAGGGGGGTCCTTCCCACACGACCCAGAAACCGTCGGGGATAGGGAGCCTTGATGCATATAGTTGTCCCTATATAACCGTTTTCGATATCTCGAATATCCCAAACGCTTCATCCTTGCTACTCGTTTGTGCTCGCATTGCCATCGCAGGCGGAGTTTTGTGGTTCTACCTAAAACCAGGCAGATTCTAGGCATGGGAGCTTTCCAGGAAGATTCTAGGTAGATTCCAGGCACGGGAGATTTACGATGCCTGGCACATCACAAACAGTTCATGATTATAAACCGTGTACGATAGGTAGACAATCACACACATTTAGTTTTCCCGCACCATATATGATAGTGTTTGACATCACACACGCTTTGCGAACGGCAACTATGTGCATGCTTGCACACGTTTCCTCTCTATGAACCGTCTCGAATTATGGTGTATATCGCAAACGTTTTTGTTTTACCAACCAAGTGTGTCGTAATGACCTGCACAACATAATTTCACCCTAATTTAATTGCTGCTATTTAAAATCGTACCTAATTTAAACTTGAAAGTAGGCTATAGCTTTCTTCATATCCATCAGGTTCAAACAACCAATGCATTATTCGATTCACAGGTACATATGTTTAAGAATTACGGAAGCACCAAATAAAGTATGATGTACCAGGGTTCTATACTTATACTATTACAGATGGTAAAGAAAGAGGCGACTGATACGTCCAAAACGTATCTATAATTTCTGCTTGCTCCATGCCACTTTTGGGTGATATTACTATGATATTTATAAACTTCCATGCACTTTTGATCATATTAGGACTAACCTAATAATCCAGTGCACCCCAGTGCCAGTTTCTGTTTTCGGTTGATTTTGTATTTCAGGTTTTCATATTACGAGAACTGTCAGGAAAAATCCAGAAAAATTATATAAAAATCAGTGTTCCAGAACCTACCTTGCGCCGAAGTACAGCCGGGGGGGCACCAGGGCCCCAGGCGCCCTGGCGGCGCCCCCCCTTGGGCCGCGCCGGGGGGGGGGGCGCCTGGGCCCCTCGAGCCCCGTCTGGTGCCCCCCTTTGGCATATATTTAGAGCGTCATTTGAAACCCTCGGGACGGGAACTCTTTTTCGCGATCTCAGCTCTGTTCCGCCGCGGCCGCCGCTTCCAAGATCGGGAGCACTAGGAGAACTCTTCTCGGCACCCTGCCGGAGGGGAGGATCACCATCGGGAGCCTCTCCACCACCATGGATGCCTCCCGGATGACTTTTGAGTAGTCTCCCTTGGACCATGAGTCCATGACCAGTAGCTATGTGATGTTCTCCTCCCGTTCTTGTGCTTCACTAATTAGTCCTCGTGAGCTGCCCTACATGATCGAGGCACATATGTAATCCTTATGCTGTTGCTATGATGAGTTTGCTGGGATCCGATGGATTATGAGATTATGTTCAGATTGTGATTGAGTAATATATTTGATCTACCTCTTTTATATTTATGTTCATAAGTAATTCTTGCATGTTCTCCGTTGTTATTTATTGCTTTGGCCAAGTAATAGGTAGTGACTGCAAGAGGGAACGTTATGCTCGATTGTGGGTTCATGCCCCTCGATGACTAGCTTGAGTGACAGAAACATGAGTCTAGGGGATGTGTTGTTGCCACAAGGGGGAAAACAACGGTGCTTGTGCCCGCGGGTGCAAGGATTGTTTACTTTACGCAAAGTTCTTTTAATGCAGTTGTCTGTTGCTTTGAGTTTACACTATGGGTGGGGCTCGCAACTTAATACCAGCGAGATGTTCTGGATAGATATCTCAAGGTGGATGATTAGTAGTAGATATTGATGGATTTCGGTCTACTTACTTTGGCGTACCGCCCATGCTTTGAACCTCAACCTTTCTTGCAATGTAGTCAGCATTGGTTTGCGTTCGTGGTCCTGTCAATTGCCCAGATGTAATTCGTTTACCTCACATAGTTGTTTTATCGTCTTTTGGGAGAGAGACATCACTAGTGAACATCATGAGACTCCGGTCATATTACCATCATTGATCACATCCGCTATTTACTTTTCGCTTTTACTTACTATTGCAAACATTATCTATCACTACTATCATTTGCGTTTAATCCTTTGTGAACTACAAGGCCGGAGGGATTGAAAACCTCTCTGTACTCGTTGGGAGCAAAGTTATTTGTATCTGTGTGCAGGTCCACGTTGATTGCTAATATCTGGCACCATTAGCAGTTGACACCTACTTGTTGAACCTAGGAGTCTCTGGGGATTCGATCCTTGGCATCTTTGCTAAGGGAAAAACTTCCACAACACTGCATCTCACACCTTCCACTTGGGGTAACCAACGAGGGGTTAGAGGCCCATCAAGGAGTTTTTCTGGCGCCGTTGCCGGGGACTCCACTCTTCATGATAGGGGAGTTGCACTCTATCTTTTACCTTTGCTTTTAGTCTTGTTAGTTTACCTTTCAGTTTTTGCTTTAGTATCTTTTATCGAAAATCACAAAAATAGTTATCTTGCTTGCTTGCTACTATGGGTTCCACCAAAAACACTAGATGGGAGGAGTACACCCCTTCTTCCATTACACCAATCACCACTGTCGGGATCTACAAAAGTAATAAACCTTGTGATTATGTTAGTCTTGACGGAGGGTTATGCCCATGGCATGGTCTTCCCGGAAAAGAGTATGAGCCTCAGTTTAAAATTGCTCCTAAGCTTCCCCAAACTTGGGAAGACGTTCAAACTCTTATAATAGAGAGCGATTCAAACAAAGAGGATGACACTACAATTCTGCCCAATAATGATAAAATTGATTTTGATAATTGTAGTATTTCATAAGTTGTCACCTTTCTGCAAGGAATGGCCAAAGATCCCCACACTAGCACGCTTAATCTTGCCTTCACAGAGCATGTCACTAATGCTCTCATCAAAGCTAGGGAGGAGAAACTTAGAGTAGAAGCCTCCATACCTAGAAAGCTAGAAGATGGTTGGGATCCTATGATTAAAATTAAGATAAACAACTTCTCATGCTATGCTTTATGTGATATTGTAGCTAGTACTTCCATTATGCCCAAAAGACTATATGATATGCTTAAATTGAAACCTTTTGATTCTTGTTCTTTTGGTGTTCGTCTCGTTGATTCTTCCATAAAGTAACCTTTGGGGAGGATCGACGATGTTCTTATCGTTGTCAATGATAATTATGTTCCCATTGATTTTACTATTATGGATATTGAATGTGATCCTTCATGTCCAATTATTTTGGGACGTCCCTTTTTACGCACCGTTGGTGCTATCATTGACATGAAAGAGGGTAATATAAAATTTCAGTTTCCTCTCAAGAAAGGGATGGAACACTTCCCTCGTAAGAAGATCAAGTTACCTTTTGAGTCCGTTGTACGGGCTAGCTATTCTTTTACTCTTGATAAAACTTGATCTCTATGCATTATGCCTAGCTTAAAGGTATAAAAGAAAGCGCTTTTGGGAGGCAGCCCACATGAATAAATTTTTATATTTTGCTTTTGTTGTGTCTTGATGTTGTTTACTACAGTAGAATCATCATTGTATCTTTGCTTTTCATATTTGTGCCAAGTATAGCCTCTGATTGCTAGAAAGTTCAAAAGTTGTGAGGTGCTGTCCAGGAAACAGATTCTGTCCTTGGATAGAAAAATTCGTATAAAATCACCAGATCATCTTTTTGGACTGAATTTTTTCGACAGCGTTCTCTATATAATTGTCTTTCGTGCGCCTGTTCTGAGTTTTTTGATTTGAGTTGCAGAAGTGCCCCGAACAAATCAATTACTACCTGCTGTTCTGTTTTTCAAAGATTATGTCCTGTTTTGCCTTTCCTTCATTTTGCAAACCAAGAGCTTGCTTTTTCTTTGCAAAAACCTTTTGGAAATCTTGAGAAACAGTAGAAATTCAAGAATATCTTTATTTCCAGCAAGGAACAATTATTTTATTAAGGGTACTAACCTCGCTAATCAGATTATGATGAGTTATGTATGAAGGGAGTTTTCAAGTGTGCGAGGGAAGATGATAAAAAGATTCAGGAGTGTCAAGCGCTCAAGCTTGGGGATGCCCCCGTGGACCCCCAAGAAATATTCAAGGAGACTCAAGCGTCTAAGCTTGGGGATGCCCCCGTGCATCCCCTTCTCCATCAACATTATCAGTTCGTCTTTCGTTCCGCTATATTTTTATCACTTCATGTGTTATGTGCTATGCTTGGAGCATCTTGCTTTTAGTTTTCTTTTTAGTTTTTCATAACGAGTTAGAACTCAGCGTTCTTTATATGGGAGAGAAACACGCTCCACTTCTACCTAGAACATAACATAGAATTTTCATGTCTATCTTTGTTGTGTGTGTTCTTTATCTTTTAATAGCTACTATCATGCTCTGCTCTTAGTATTCATGCTTATCTTTTCAAAGAGCTTTTGTTTAGTTGGTTGCTTGAACTCTCTTTAATTATCATGCTTATCGTATTAAGAGAGTTTGCTTCCGTTGCATTGGTTAATATGTCTATGATAAAGATGCTACGTGCATAATGGCGCTTAGTAGTTCAGGTTTTCTTATGGTTAGTCTCAAATAGCTGGGGGATTTCCAATGTGTTATTGGAATACCAACTTGATTTGTTTGCCTATGATGTGGTATGGTTTACTAATATCATCCTTCGAGAATTTATTTTGATTGACTTGGCGTATGCTCACGCATATTTAAGACTGTAAAGAAAGTCTGTCAAGCCTTGATGATCTTTTATTTCTGAGTAGCGATATAACTACCATGCCTGATTCAATGTTGCTTTGTCGCTCTGCATGATTATGACTGTCATTGTTCTCTTAGTTGGTCGCTCCCAGTCTTTTGCTAACCTCCAGCTGTACTAAGCAGACTAACTTTGCAATACATAGCTCATGGGAAAGTAGCTTAAAAACTATTGTGGTAAAGAATATGTTGCCTATGTATCTTATTTCTTATAAGTTGCTTGCTGAGCGGTAACCATGTTTCTGGGGACGCCATCAACTGTCACACTTTTGTTGAATATCATGTGAGTTGCTATGCATGTTCGTCTTGTCTGAAGTAAGGGTGATTTGTCATGGGTTGAATGAGTATGCATATTGTTAGAGAAGAACATTTGGCCGCCAACCAAAGCCATGTAGCATGGTGGAAGTTTTAGCTTGGACATTAATCCTCAATCTCTTATGAGAATATGCTTATGCATTAAAGAGGAGTCCATCATCTGTTTTCTATGTTGTCCCGGTATGGATGTCCTCAAGTTGAGATCTATCAAAAACGAGAAATCAAATGCGATTTATCTCCTTGGACCTTTGTACAGGTGGCATAGAGGTACCCCTTTGTGACACTTG
The DNA here is from genome assembly GCA_902687465.1 of Secale cereale. Taxonomy (NCBI): domain Eukaryota; kingdom Viridiplantae; phylum Streptophyta; class Magnoliopsida; order Poales; family Poaceae; genus Secale; species Secale cereale. The sequence goes on from LR738715.1 coordinate 140,430,588, forward strand.
GTTGAAACATATGTAATGCAATGATAACCCATGGAAATCCGAGCTAATTAGGACAAGGTGCGAGCACTATTGGTATTCGATGCATGAGGCTTGCAACTTATAGGATGTCTTATGCATGACACATATGAAGTACTACTACTGTTGACAAAATTGCTTCTATGTTTTCAAAATAAAAAGCTCTAGCACATAACCATTCTTTTACTTTTATGTTGAGTCTCCACCTTCTTTCTTCAAGCACCAACTACTGAGAGCATGATTGTCATTCTAAGTGTAATGTGCATTGTTCCAAAGTAGCATTGTCTTTTGCATGATTGTGATATCGTTTATTTTTAAATCATTGTATCTAGTCATCACTTAAACCTTGAAGGTGCCCCTGCATTTATGTTTTGCTTCACTAAAGGGGGCAAGCTAGATATCACTTTATCATATTTGCACATCATGTTCATTGCAAATCTTTTTGATGCTTCAATGTCATGCTGTAAAACTTTCAGTCATTTGTGATTTTCTCATGAGGCAACTTAATTACTATAGAATCATTGTCTCAGTAAGCTTTTGTCGTATGACTATAAAAAGTCCTATATGGTTAATAGCATGTCACCACAGAAATTATTCTTGTTATCATTTACCTACTCGAGGACGAGCAGGAATTAAGCTTGGGGATGTTGATGCGTCCAAAACATATCTATAATTTCTGCTTGCTCCATGCCACTTTTGGGTGATATTGCTATGATATTTATACACTTCCATACACTTTTGATCATATTTGGACTAACCTACTAATCCAGTGCACCCCAGTGCCAGTTTCTGTTTTCGGCTGTTTTTGTATTTCAGGTTTTCACATTACGAGAACTGTCAGGAAAAATCCAGAAAAATTATATAAAAAATCAGCGATCCAGAACCTACCTTGCGCCCGAAGTATAGCCGGGGGAGGCCACCAGGGCCCCAGGCACCCTGGCGGGGCGCCCCCCCCCCTAGACCGTGCCGGGGGGGCGCCTGGGCCCCCCGAGCCCCATCTGGTGCCCCCCTTTGGCATATATTTAGAGCGTCCTTCGAAACCCTCGGGACGGGAACTCTTTTTCGCGATCTCATATCTGTTCTGCCGCCGCCGCCACTTCCAAGATCGGGAGCACCAGGAGAACTCTTCCCGGCACCCTGCCGGAGGGGAGGATCACCATTGGGAGCTTCTCCACCACCATGGACGCCTCCCGGATGAGTTCTGAGTAGTCTCCCTTGGACCATGAGTCCATGACCAGTAGCTATGTGATGTTCTCCTCCCGTTCTTGTGCTTCACTAATTAATCCTCGTGAGCTGCCCTACATGATCGAGGCACATATGTAATCCTTATGCTGTTGCTATGATGAGTTTGCTGGGATCCGATGGATTATGAGATTATGTTCAGATTGTGATAGAATAATATATTTGATCTACCTCTTTTATATTTATGTTCATAAGTAATTCTTGCATTTTCTCCGTTGTTATTTATTGCTTTGGCCAAGTAATACGTAGTGACTCCAAGAGGGAACGTTATGCTTGATTGTGGGTTCATGCCCCTCGATGACTAGCTTGAGTGACAGAAACATGAGTCTAGGGGATGTGTTGTTGCCACAAGGGGGAAAACAATGGTGCTTGTGCCCGCGGGTGCAAGGATTGTTTACTTTACGCAAAGTTCTTTTAATGCAGTTGTCTGTTGCTTTGAGTTTACACTATGGGTGGGGCTCGCAACTTAATACCAGCGAGATGTTCTAGATAGATATCTCAAGGTGGATGATTAGTAGTTGATATTGATGGATTTCGGTCTACTTACTTTGGCGTACCGCCCATGCTTTGAACCTCAACCTTTCTTGCAATGTAGTCAGCATTGGTTTGCGTTCGTGGTCCTGTCAATTGCTCAGCTGTAATTCGTTTACCTCACATAGCTGTTTTATCGTCTTTTGGGAGAGAGACATCACTAGTGAACATCATGAGACTCCGGTCCATATTACCATCATTGATCACATCCGCTATTTACTTTTCGCTATTACTTACTATTGCAAACATTATCTATCACTACTATCATTTGCGTTTAATCCTTTGTGAACTACAAGGCCGGAGGGATTGACAACCTCTCTGTACTCGTTGGGAGCAAAGTTATTTGTATCTGTGTGCAGGTCCACGTTGATTGCTAATCCGGCGCCGTTAGCAGTTGACACCTACTTGTTGAACCTAGGAGTCTCTGGGGATTCGATCATTGGCATCTTTGCTAAGGGAAAAACTTCCACAACACTGCATCTCACACCTTCCACTTGGGGTAACCAACGAGGGGTTAGAGGCCCATCAGCGACAGACATTATAGTTGCTGAACAAGGTGAAGCGGAATGGCCCTATTGTGCTCTCCTGGATGAAGAAGGCATGGAGGACTCTAGTCCAACCCCTTGTGATGGTCGGCCGCCAATCATGTAGTTTGAGAGGTAATCTTTAGTAAACTAATTCAGGATCCACTGCAAAAGAAAACAGATTGAGATATTGTCATCTAACACAACTCATTACGGGCAGTAAAAAGAAGGCTACAGGGTTCTTACTTACCATCCTGCAGTTCACTGTTTTCTTGCATAAAGTGTAAAAAAATAGTTCGATTGACATCTTTTGACCCATTTTAGTAACAATATTTACCACTTTCCTCACTTGATGCTGGTTCACGAATATCTCATTGCCCCATAAGCACAAAGGGTCGAAGTGTGGATCTTTGGTAAAGATATATGTACCTAAAAGCACCAAGTTAATATTAGAAGCTAAACAACAATTGAAAAATGATGTAGTACAACACTGTCAGGACCCCGATCCTAAGTCACACAGGTCTAGCCTGTAACACATCATATCACTTTGCGGCCTCACGCACGGTATCCCCACGGGTGCCACCTTACCTGGCCCGGGATCGGTTGCGCATTTTCGCACACGTATATGATAGTGTCGCTAGCATCCATATGACAGAGAACCCGGGCCGACATGACCAGTTATAAACCAAAAGTGGCACTAAATTACAGAGACAGGCATACATGACCCAGCAATGAATGTGTCGGTCATCAACGTATGAACCCAAGTCGTAGTAAGCTACAAGGACTTAAAGGAACAACGCATGACATTTCCCCTAAGGGACAGACACAGGAATGAAGAAGGACACATGCCGGCCAGCCTAAGTATTCCGGAGCAGTAGCAAGCTACCAAGGCTCAGTGGAAGCACTAGGAGACATTTCCCTGTAAGATAGGCTACCAAGGGTAAACAACTAGGTGTCGGATCCCACACATAGCAATACACATTACACGTACGCATAACATGCAAGTATGTGATGTACAACATGGCATCACAACATAACTCAACAACTCATATAGATAAAGGCCCAGAAGAGCCATCATAGCATTTATTACAAACAGAGGTCACATGACCCAACATACAGAGCATACAGGCAACGGAAGCATAACCTGTCTGAGTACAGACAACTACAAATAAAAAAGGCTGAAAAGCCTGACTATCTACAAGACCCTTCCAAGGGTACAAGATCGTAGCTGAGGTAACACGCTAAACGTCGAAGTCCACGCGGAACCACTAGTGAGACTAAAGTCTCTCTGCAAAACATAAATTAAGCAAACGTGAGTACAAAGGTACTCAGCAAGACTTACATCAGAACTAGCTACATATGCATCGGTATCAACAAAGGGGTGGTGGAGTTTGACTGCAGCAAGCCAGCTTTGACTCGGTGGCTATCCTGAACTACGACTGCAAGTAACTCTTTTGAGGTGGCGCACACGAGTCCACATATTCACCAATCAATACACCACTATGGATCCGCTCCCGTCTCCCTACGAGAAGACCATCCATAGCACTCACGCTTATCTTGCGCGTTTTAGAGTATCGACTTTCACTTGTCTATGAACTGTTATAGGCAACCCAAAAGTCCATTTCCACGGACACGGCTATTCGAATAGATCATATAAACCCTGCGGGGTGTACTTCTTCACACACGCTCTCACCACTTATCGCTGTTTACACGACATGTACCCGACAACCTTCAAGCGGAAGCCCAGCGAGGGTGCCGGCCACGACCTGACTAACCACACAAGTCTCTAGTCCAGGTTTATCGCCTATTTGGGTTCCATCCGTGGGGAGATCCGGCCGGGGTGTCGCTCACGGCCCCAAACGATGTGTATAGGGTTCCCGCATCACCAAACGGGCGACTGGTACACCATGCCACGTACCTGCCGCGTCACAGCCCACCCCGAGGGTCAGCGCTACGCACGACCTCCAGTAAACTACAAACACCAGAAACTAGTTGCAACTCCTGGACAGAGGACAAGGGCAGTTAATAAGTCGAGAGGGTCCATTGGTTTCGGGCCCAATGCATGGTAGAAACTGGTCATGGATCAACCAACACAGAACTCAGTTCCTGAGGACGGCTTCAATGAGACAACCCACCATGTACTCCTACATGGCCTCTCATCGCTACCTTTACCAAAACGTGTTCACACACTTAGCTCACACACATTAGGACATGTTCATCACCATTCCAATTCATCCCCGATGAATCAGACCTGACACAACTCTAAGCAATAGCAGGCATAACCAGAAAACATGAATGAGTAGGCACAACATGGCTCAAACAACTCCTACACATGCTAGTGGGTTTCAACTATTTACTATGGCAATGACGGGTCATGCAGAGGAAAGGGGTTCAACTACCGCAGCAGGTAACAGTTATGGCGTTGTTGTCCTAATGCAGTAAAAGAGAGCAAGAGCGAGATAGTGGAATTGTATCAGAATGCTCAATGGGTTTTGCTTGCTTGGCACTTCTGAAGATAACATTGGGTCTTCATCGGTGTCATCGATCACATCGTCGGAACAGCGTCTACTGAGAGGGGTCAAACACCGGCAACAGAGAAAGAACACAATCAATGCAATGCGACAATATGATGCATGATCATGACATGGCAATATGTTGTTGATTGCGCTAATGCAACTAGCAACCATATTAAATGAAGTTGGTTTGAACTAAAGGTTCAAATTCAAACTCCATATGTGATTATTTAAATGCCATTTAATTGATTTGACCTGATCAGCAGGTTTAACTTGTTCAAACATGCATGAAAATGCCATAAATAGATTCCCTGAATTTTTCTGATCATTTTTCATATATAAATTATTTTCATCTGAGCTACTGTTGATTTTATATGATTTTTAGAAGTTTTGAATATTTTCTGAAATAAATAGATCATTTCTGATTTATTTAAAATTCCAGAAAACACTTATTGCGTCAGCATGACGTCACTGTGATGTCAGCAGTCAACAGGGGCTGGTCCAGGTCAAACCTGACCAGTGGGACCCGCTGGTCAGTGACACAACTAGCTAACCCTATTAATTAGTGCTAATTTAAACCTAACTAAAGTGTCAGGGGGGTGTGGCCCACATGTCAGTCTCTCAGGGCCTAATTAAGTTTAGTTTTAAACTAAACTAATTTAATAGGGGCTGGCCCCACCTATCATTGGCTCATAAAACTAAGCACCGTAATTAGCACTTAATTAACAACCTGAGCTAAATTAGTCCAACGCCGGCCCCACATGTCATTGACACAGAGGGGGGTCCAGCCATGGTCAAAGGTGGTCAAACCCACCGGCGGCTCGACGCCGGCAAGGCCAAACGCGGCAGCGGTGCTCGGGTTTTGCCTACAGGGGCTCTTTTGGCGCACAGGGAGCAGCTACGGGAAGAGGGCGGAGTGGCGCATCCAACGGTGGCGATGGCGGAGGCTGGGGTGGAGCGGGCTCGCCGGAGTTGAGCTCGTGGCGGTGGCTGGCGATCGGGCGTCGGTGGAAATGACGCTACAGCGCACGGTAGAGGCAACTGGTGGCCGAAATCGATGCACGGGGGTGCACTGAGTGCAGTGCTGAGCTCGAACACTGATGTCTACACACGCTTCTACTCTTGTAGACTATGTTGGGCCTCCAAGCGCAGAGGTTTGTAGGACAGTAGCAATTTCCCTCAAGTGGATGACCTAAGGTTTATCGAACTCAGGGAAGTAGAGGTTGAAGATGGTCTCTCTCAAGCAACCCTGCAACTAAGATACAAGAAGTCTCTTGTGTCCCCAACACACCTAATACACTTGTTAGATGTATAGGTGCACTAGTTCGGCGAAGAGATGTTAAATGGCAAGTGATATGGATGGCAAAACAAGGTAATATAAATATGTAATAAAAAGTGCAGCAAGCAAACAAGTAGTATACGTGAGCACAAACGGTATTGCAATGGTGGAAACGAGGCCTAGGGTTCATACTTTCACTAGTGGCAACTCCCAACAACATTAACATAATCGAATCACATGATATTTCCCATAAAACATGCAAAGGGGACACACTCGGAGGTCATTCCTTCGTGGTCAAGAGAGGACGAGAATTATGTAGGGCTACAAAAGCACACCTCAAAGTTCGTAGTTCTCAATCTAAGGATTTCCCAATGTCACCGCGGCCATCCCAAGAGAGTCCCACAATCACCACAATATATCTAAAGGATAGTCAAAGACAAGCACCAAGAGACTCTCAATCTTCAATCAACACACAAGAGAGGAAATCACTCATGAAAATATTGTTCTAATCCATGTCCAATAGACCGCTGTCACCTTGGTCTCGGGGATTATACTAGATAAAGACAAGTGAGTACATCAATCCAATACATAGAGGAAGGGGAAATATCATGGGATCACCCTAGATTAACATAGCCTATGATCACAACGAAGATCACATCATGGGAGAGAGAATTGACCACATAGCTACTGGTAAGAACCTCAGCCCCGAGGAGGAACTACTCCCGCACCATGGAGGGAGGAAGCAACGTCGATGGAGATGAATCCGGGGGCACTTCCCCGTCCCGGCAGGGTGCCGGCGCAGGAATTCTGGTCCCCCGAAGCTTGATGGCGATGGCGGCGGAGATCGGAATCGCGTCTGGAGAAAAGGGTTCTGGAATCAGGGTTTCCACGACACGCTTTAAATATATGCCAAAGGGGGGGCATCGGAGGTGCCTCGGGGGGCCCAGGCGCCCCCCGGCGCGGCCCAGGGGGGGGCGCGCCCACAGGGCGCCTGGAGCCCCTCTGGGTCCCCCCGGCTGTACTTCGGCCGCACGGTAGCTCCTGGAACGCTGATTTTTTATATATTTTTCTGGTTTTTTCCTGGCAGTTCTCGTAATGTGAAAACCTGAAATACAAAATCAGCCGAAAACAGAAACTGGCACCGGGGTGCACTGGATTAGTAGGTTAGTCCAAATATGATCAAAAGTGTATGGAAGTGTATGAATATCATAGCAATATCACCCAAAAGTGGCATGGAGCAAGCAGAAATTATAGATACGTTTTGGACGTATCAGACACGAGCGGCGGGGCTAGAACGACGGCGGCAACATCACCGGCGGTGTGGAGTTCGCGGGCACGGTGGGGCCGGAGCTAGAGCATGCGCGTGGGTTAGGAGATAGGGGGAGGAGCAAGAGGGGCTCACGGCGGTTCGTATGAAGGAGACGGCGAGCTCGGGGGCGGCTCGGAGCAGAGCAGGCGTCGAGGGGGATCTCCGGCGCCGGCGGTCGGGGATGAGCTCGGTGACGAGGCCTCAGGGCGTTCGGGGTCCTGCGGAACGGCGTAGAGGTACGCGGCAGCGAGCCGGAGCTCGGGGGCTCGTCGGAGAGGCGAGGGGGAGGCGGTGGCCGTGGTGGTGCACGGTGGCGCTGCCGTGGCCGCGTCGGCCATCGTGGAAGAGAGCGAGGGAGAGAGCAGGAGGGGGAGAAAGGCGTCCAGGGGATCGGGGCGGCGCCGAGGAGGTGTTTCCAGGCGTCGCCGCGCGGTCCAGGCGACGCAGGTGAGCAGAGAGCTGCGTGGCGAGCTCGGGCGCGCCGGCGCTCACCTCCCTGCCTGCCTGGCGGGAGGAAGCAGCTGACTGGCAGTTGGGCCAGTTTGGCCGGCCCAGCCAGGTAAGTGCCCAGGTAAGTTACTCTCTCTCTCTCTGCTTTTCTTATTTCTGTTTTTGTTTTCTACTTTTGCTTTTGTTTTGAATTTAGTTTTCTAACCAAATTATTTTTGCAGCTTCTGGAAACTTTTGTGGATATATAATGATTATTCCAGAGTTCCACAAGAAATCTCAGAATTATTGGGGCAATAAAAATATTTATAAGATTTATTTGCTCCAACTCAAATACATTAGTGAATTAAATAAAAGCCCAAACAATTCCCCAAAAATGTTCAATATTTTTGGTTTGGAGCAAAACCCTTGCCAAAATTATCAAACATTAATGCAGGCAATTTTTGGGTTTATTGAAAATATTTTTAGGTTAAACCTAATTGCTTTGATTTGGTGCTAGGGTTTAGTCATCCCCATTTCAGGTTTCTGTGAAAAGTAAACATGATGCAACGCCAGATGCCAGCACTGGGCAGTAACAGAAGCTAGGGATGTGACAACTCACCCCCACTAAACAAGAATCTCGTCCCGAGATTCAAGTGTATGGTAAGATGAAGGGGGGACGCAAACTAACACAATCTTCATGATCCAACTGTCCTTCATATGAATGTTGATTGCTTGCCTCATGTTGATCCTGGCATCCTTGCTTTCGAGACCTTTGTCCAACACGGTGACGATGAAAGAAGCTCTACAAAAATGATCTTTTGAAAGATCAAGCGACTCAAGATCAACTCATGGAGTGAGACGTTGAACCATCTCTTGAGCTGAGACACGGAGCACACATCCGGGGGGGGTGGAGTGAAACAAATGATGAAGGTTCACTTGACAGGCAATAATTCCACACTTAATGAAAATGGTGATCGAGGTCACCAGACGGGGCACCTTAGAGAAGATGACTCCTAGAATTATTCCCTTAAGTGGCAAAAAGAATTACTTTTGATATAGAGATCATTGAAATTCTCTTTACCAGCCTAAGGCAAATCACAATCGATCGTTTGACGGAGTCCGAAAGAATGACATTCTCCATCTAGAATGGATGATGTGGACTGCCTTGTTAAAGACAACGCCAAGGTTAATTTTGCTTATCACGTGAAATGGATGGGACCCATGGCAAGTCCACTTCTGAAAATAATCCTGAACAGAAGTGGCTAAGAAGGGCAACCCATGGAAAATTGGCACATGGTGGTGCAAGCTGGGAACAAAATGCTAATGCTGGGAATGATTCTGGTAACTGGGAAGAAACCCAACAGTAAAGAGTGAAACTACTCTTTGAGAGGTTATAGCATAACTAAGAACACTGGGAGCAATCCCGGTTAGTGCCGGTGATAACACCTAGTGCTTGTGCGTGCTCTCAAGAACTTGAGCATTCCCATATTCATCAAGGTTTTACCAATATCCGTGCCAAGGATCCTGGCAACACAATATACGACCATGATGAATAGCGATGGACGATGCAGATGCAAAGGAAGATAACACTTTCTCAGGTTTCACCTTAGCGGTGTCAAGGGGCAAAATCTGGATGATCGACCGAGAGACATTTAGCACTCCGCTTCTAATGTTCTCCTTGATGTGCTAGCGCAATCCATTTATTAAAATGGTTTGGTACCTAGAACGTCAAGTAAAAGGTCGGACTTCAGGAGCACCAAAATCCATAAGGAACAACTAGGGAGTAAATCCTGCGAAATCCTTATGGGGAGGTGGCCAACTTCTTCAATCAAGATACTACGACAATAGGTCTTCCGGCTGGGTGTGTTGGCCACGACATCCACTTTACCGGTTATCGAGAGTCCAATATTATAGTTCTAGAACAAGGCTCCAACCATCATATCTGCCTGAGATTCAGTTCTGGTTTGTGTCAGGATATTCCAGACTCATCGAGTCTAGAAAGAAAAATGAAAGTTTGCAACACAAATCGATGAGATGACGTTACGAGATTCTCAGGGAGTGAACTACGATAGCAAGCCCCAAAACATGAGCTAGTTCTGCTACAAAACCTGTGAACACGTTGTCCAAGACAAGCATGACCACATAGTAGTCTTATGATAAAACACTACCGAGTTCAGGTTAGGAACCATCATTGAAGATAACAAAGTCTTGTGCATGTCCGTCCGGGCCCTTCGGGATTAGCGCATGAACTTCTTTTCTTGAACAAATCAATCAGTGGCTTGGTGTGCTAGGAAATACCGATGGGATGGAGGTAGCTAATCTCTCAAGACATAGTATACTTCGCACGTGCATGACTGACTTGGGATGATTCCGGAGGAAGCAAAACTAACTTTCTCGAATTCATGGCGGCAACTTGCACCTAATGCACGTGAACTGGGAGAAAGTCACTTCTTGCACCAAACATATACTTCATGAACAGGACATGAAGATAATTCTTATAAAAGTTTCCAACACTAGCTGGATGTTCAACGAAATCATGGAGAAGATAAGGATGTTTGTTGACGGGCTCAATAATAGTTCATCCCGGTTTCCATATAGATGGAATTCCATGACAATGTGAACAAAGTGATAGCATTGGTCAGACCAGAAGATGTAACGGTGTATGCTCGATGCATCAACCACGAGTAAGACAACATTATGAATACCATTGGTTCTGATTTGACTTGACGATAGCCCACACTCAAATCAAAGTTTGGACAAGACAATAGATCCAACAATTGATCACGAGGATCAATCGACCAAGATATCATCTTTCTTCAACACACACACAAAAGATATCCCTTGGAAGGAACTAAGTCAGGCAAGCTTTTATCTTCCAACTCTCCAAGTTGTTGTTTAGCTTAACCAACTAGTTCAGGGTATCCAACACAGATTCTTGGAGAAAGGGTGGTTTAGAGAGAAACCAGCTTGATCACGGGCTCAACATAATGGTCAAGGAGCAACCTGGTAATACTTATATTCGGAAAATCACAGACCACCGCTATGTTACTAAGCTCGAGATCAATCTTGCTTTTCAGGGCAAGACGATATGATCGAAAGAGCGAGAGATTGACACAATCCTAACTCATTGATCGAAGAGTGCACCAAGTAAGATGGACTAGGTAGCACGACCAATCTTAGAATGATGATCCAGTAACCAGCATGCTAAGAATGAGATTATCATCCATTAACCACCAAGCAACAGAGTTGCTAGCAGTATTGATTTCACACATCACAATTCACTTATCGGTATTCCGATTACAATAACACGGAGACCGAGAATGAACGATGATGGCGAGGAGTATTACTGTATCAAAAGTTCATAGGAGGTGGTGAAATTCCCATGACATTCTTGACTTAAAGGAGGGTAACGCTCCAAGGTAGAGCCGAGCAAAAGCTGGATTGGCATTTTGATCTGTGGAATACAACTACTTTGACCCAATCCTAGATATGGATGAGGTACTAGAGTTTGTTTCTCCTAGTCATTTCGAAATAGAATGGATTGATGGATCACAAGAGTATAGGCATCGATGAATACGAATGCACAACTACTCCTGACTATCAACTGATAGACGGGGGTCATAAAACAACTAAAAGGGACAACTCAAAGGAACATATAACTCTCCGAGTTGTGGATGCATAGATTAGCATGTCGAACTAGTTCAACATACTTCTTTCGGATAATCTATGCAGAAAGGTAGGACTAGCAGAGTGACAATATAGAATCAAGAACTCCTCAAGAATACTCTTATTGTGATATTTTGGATTGGGAGAACTTCTGCCAAGGATGGTTAATGGTATTGGAAGAATGATAACCACGGTCCACGAGGACTATCACAAGGTTACTAATATCCTAAAGGAACGAGCAAACACTATCAACATAAAGTAAGTAGAGTGAATCTTGGGTCCAAGAACCCAGGAGTAGAATGCCTAGTAACTAAATGGCATCACGGGATGCTTTCGAGAATAAAGGCCAGAATCATCACACTGGGAATATAAAGCATTGCTAGAATACTGGGTGATCCTCTAAGACACCTAGGGTCATAATAATAACTCCAACATATATGTCGACGTAACAGAGTACCTCAACACACTGGCTAGTGTGGTTAATCTGGCCCAAAGGAGCATCAGGAACATGAAGGAAAGATTTGCAAATGCATCAGACTATTTAGAAACCTGGGATGACTCGGACAGCATAACGGCTGTAAATGCTCGAAAATACTTTTGAGATCCAAGCAAAAGGGTAGCATAACCACTTAGCATCATAAAGTTAAGGTTCTGAGTCCAACAGTTGAACAAACAGAAGTGGTAGAAACTAAACTGAGGGTTGAAACCACATTAACGTGATCCTAATAAATAGAATGAGAATCCTAGTTCTTAATCCCCTTAGAAAGAAGAAGGTGACTCAGGTCAGGAGGTCAGGGGGTAAAGGAGTAAAAAGAGCCTTACGTTCCCTTCCACAATCAATTCCCTTATATAACTAAAGAATTTCTAGACACGACTTCGACTAGTTTGGCTTACTAATCCTACAGGCAGTCAGGCTCTGATACCAAAGCTGTCAGGACCCCGATCCTAAGTCACACAGGTCTAGCCTGTAACACATCATATCACTTTGCGGCCTCACGCACGGTATCCCCACGGGTGCCACCTTACCTGGGCCGGGACCATTTGCGCATTTTGGCACACGTATATGATAGTGTCGCTAGCATCCATATGACAGAGAACCCGGGCCGACATGACCAGTTATAAACCAAAAGTGGCACTAAATTACAGACACAAGCATACATGACCCAACAACGAACGTGTCGGTCATCAACGTATGAACCCAAGTCGTAGCAAGCTACAAGGACTTAAAGGAATAACGCGTGACATTTCCCCTAAGGGACAGACACAGGAACGAAGAAGGACACATGCCGGCCAGCCTAAGTGTTCCGGAGCAGTAGCAAGCTACCAAGGCTCAGGGGAAGCACTAGGACACATTTCCCTGTAAGATAGGCTACCAAGGATAAACAACTAGGCGTCGGATCCCACACATAGCAATACACATTACACGTACGCATAACATGCAAGTATGTGTTGTACAACATGGCATCACAACATAACTCAACAACTCATATAGATAAAGACCCAGAAGAGCCATCATAGCATTTATTACAAACAGAGGTCACATGACCCAACATACAAAGCATACAGGCAACGGAAGCATAACATGTCTGAGTACAGACAACTACAAATGAAAAAGGCTGGAAAGCTTGACTATCTACAAGACCCTCCCAAGGGTACAAGATCGTAGCTGAGGTAACAAGCTAAACGTCGAAGTCCACGCAGAACCACTAGTGAGACTGAAGTCTCTCTGCAAAACATAAATTAAGCAAACGTGAGTACAAAGGTACTCAGCAAGACTTACATCAGAACTAGCTACATATGGATCAGTATCAACAAAGGGGTGGTGGAGTTTGACTACAGCAAGCCAGCTTTGACTCGGTGGCTATCCTGAACTACGACTGCAAGTAACTCTTTTGAGGTGGCGCACACGAGTCCACATATTCACCAATCAATACACCACTATGGATCCGCTCCCGTCTCCCTACGAGAAGGCCATCCATAGCACTCACGCTTATCTTGCGCGTTTTAGAGTATCCACTTTCACTTGTCTATGAACTGTTATAGGCAACCCAGAAGTCCATTTCCGCGGACACGGCTATTCGAATAGATCATATAAAACCCTGCGGGGGTGTACTTCTTCACACACGCTCTCACCACTTATCGCCGTTTACACGACATGTACTCGGCAACCTTCAAGCGGAAGCCCAGCGAAGGTGTCGGCCACAACCTGACTAACCACACAAGTCTGTAGTCCAGGTTTATCGCCTATTTGGGTTCCATTCGTGGGGAGATCCGGCCGGGGTGTCGCTCACGGCCCCAAACGATGTGTACAGGGTTCCCGCATCACCAAATGGGCGACCGGTACATCGTGCCACGTACCTGCCGCGTCACAGCCCACCCCGAGGGTCAGTGCTGCGCATGACCTCCAGTAAACTACAAATACCAGAAACTAGTTGCAACTCCTGGACAGAGGACAAGGGCAGTTAATAAGTCTAGAGGGTCCATTGGTTTCGGGCCCAATGCATGGTAGTAACTGTTCATGGATCAACCAACACAGAACTCAGTTCCTGAGGACGGCTGCAATGAGACAACCCACCATGTACTCCTACATGGCCTCTCATCGCTACCTTTACCAAAACGTGTTCACACACTTAGCTCACACACATTAGGACATGTTCATCACCATTCCAATTCATCCCCGATGAATCAGACCTGACACAACTCTAAGCAATAGCAGGTATAACCAGAAAGCATGAATGAGTAGGCACAACATGGCTCAAACAACTCCTACTCATGCTAGTGGGTTTCAACTATTTGCTGTCGCAATGACGGGTCATGCAGAGGAAAGGGGTTCAACTACCGCAGCAGGTAACAGTTATGGCTTTGTTGTCCTAATGCAGTAAAAGAGACCAAGAGCGAGAGAGTGGGATTGTATCGGAATGCTCAATGGGGTTTTGCTTGCCTGGCACTTCTGAAGATAACATTGGGTCTTCATCGGTGTCATCGATCACATCGTCGGAACAGCGTCTACTGAGAGGGGTCAAACACCGGCAACAGAGAAAGAACACAATCAACGCAACGCGACAATATGATGCATGATCATGACATGGAAATATGTTGTTGATTGAGCTAATGCAACTAGCAACCATATTAAATGAAGTTGGTTTGAACTAAAGGTTCAAATTCAAACTCCATATGTGATTATTTAAATGCCATTTAATTGATTTCACCTGATCAGCAGGTTTAACTTGTTCAAACATGCATGAAAATGCCATAAACAGATTCCTTGAATTTTTCTGTTCATTTTTCATATATAAATTATTTTCATCTGAGCTACGGTTGATTTTATATGATTTTTAGAAGTTTTGAATATTTTCTGAAATAAATAAATCATTTCTAATTTATTTAAAATACCGAAAAACACTTATTGCGTCAGCATGATGTCACTACGATGTCAGCAGTCAACATGGGCTGGTCCAGGTCAAACCTGACCAGTGGGACCACAACTAGCTAACCCTATTAATTAGTGCTAATTTAAACCTAACTAAAGTGTCAGGGGGGGTGTGGCCCACATGTGAGTCTCTCAGGGCCTAATTAAGTTTAGTTTTAAACTAGACTAATTTAATAGGGGCTGGCCCCACCTGTCATTGGCTCATAAAACTAAGCACCGTAATTAGCACTTAATTAACAACCTAAGCTAAATTAGTCCAACGCCGGCCCCACATGTCATTGACACGGAGGGGGGTCCAGCCGTGGTCAAAGGTGGTCAAACCCACCGGCGGTTCGACACCGGCGAGGCCAAACGCGGCGGCGGTGCTCGGGTTTTGCCTACAGGGGCTCTTTTGGCGCGCAGGGAGCAGCTACGGGAAGAGGGCGGAGTGGCGCATCCAACGGTGGCGATGGCGGAGGCTGGGGTGGAGCGGGCTCGCCGGAGTTGAGCTCGTGGCGGCGGCCGGCGATCGGACGTCGGTGAAAATAACGCTACAGCGCACGGTAGAGGCAACTGGTGGCCGAAATCGATGCGCATGGGTGCACTGAGTGCAGTGCTGAGCTCAGACACGAGCGACGGGGCTAGAACGACGGCGGCGACATCACCGGCGGCGTGGAGTTCGCGGGCACGGTGGGGGTCGGAGCTAGAGCATGCGCGTGGGTAAGGAGATAGGGGGAGGAGCAAGAGGGGCTCACGGCGGTTCATATGAAGGAGACGGCGAGCTCGGGGGTGGCTCGAAGCAGAGCATGCGTCGATGGGGTTCTCTGGCGCCGGCGGTCGGGGATGAGCTCGGTGACGAGGCCTCAGGGCGTTCGGGGTCCTGCGGGACGGCGTAGAGGTGCGGCAGCGAGCCTGAGCTCGGGGGCTCGTCGGAGAGGCGAGGGGGAGATGGTGGCCGCGGTGGTGCACGGTTGGACCGGCCCAGCCAGGTAAGTGCCCAGGTAAGTTACTCTCTCTCTCTCTGCTTTTCTTATTTTTTTTTTCTATTTTAGCTTTTGCTTTGAATTTGGTTTTCTAACCAAATTATTTTTGCAGCTTCTGGAAACTTTTGTGGATGTAAAATGATTATTCCAGAGCTCCACAAGAAATCTCGGAATTATTAGGGCAATAAAAATATTTATAAGATTTATTTGCTCCAACTCAAATACATTTGTGAGTTAAATCAAAGCCCAAACAATTCCCCAAAAATGTTCAATATTTTTGGTTTGGACCAAAACCCTTGCCAAAATTATCAAACATTAATGGAGGCAATTTTTGGGTTTATTGAAAATAATTTTAGGTTAAACATAATTGCTTTGATTTGGTGCTAGGGTTTAGTCATCCCCATTTCAGGTTTCTGTGAAAAGTAAACATGATGCAACACCAGATGCCAGCACTGGGCAGTAACAGAAGCTAGGGATGTGATAAACACTCCATCCATCCCATTATAGATTTTATTACATGTATATCTAGACATCATCAGAACATTAAGGTAACGCTCTTCCTTGTTGCTATATAGCCTGGGATTGCATATTTAGTCATGCAGTACAATGCATGTTGCTAAACAACAATTAAAAAACGAAAAGGCATGTTAACTACAATATCCTTAACAGCAACCAAATATCGTAATTCATAGTGGTATTGTTGAAACTGTTATTGATGAAATTGAACTACACAGGAAATCGTTGCACATATAGAGCATCACATTGTGAAGAACTGAAATAAACAAGTCATCAGGACATCTCTAGGCAATCCTTAAAAAGTTAAAGGACTAGAACCCTTAGTGGATATATATAGGGTGGGTCTATTCTCATAACACCCCTTAAGACATTATTCTCCTAACAAAAGGCCTTATTCTCCTAACAACCCTCCCCCACCCCTACAGACCTTCTAGCGCGGGAGCGCCCCGACGCCGGCGTCCTCCCTGACCCCTCCCCACCTTCTAGCGCGGGAGCGCCCCGACAGCGTCCCCCTCCCCTCCACTTCACCCGACGCAGCCTCGACCCGCCAAGCCACCGCAGCCATCTCCGCCTTGCCCTGAAGCCGCCGCTAGGGCCCCGCCCTACCCGAGACGCCCTTGAATCTTCGAGCCAACCGCCGCCCTCCCCGGCATCCCTCGCCGCCGGATCGGCCGCCCCAGTACCCATTGCTGCCAGACCGGGCCGCCCCCGGCCTCCCTCGCGCCGGATCGGGCCGTCCCCAGCCTCCCTCTCCGTCGGATCTGGCTGTCCCGACCTCTGTTTGTCGTCCCCGCGGCCTACCGAGGTCACCGTGGCCCTCTCCTCCCCTGATCTGGCGAGCCCCCCATGGCCCCCTCTACCCCGCACCCCTCGCGACCGGCCAGCGGCCTTCCTCCCCTATCTCGCCGGTCTACATCATACGGCATGGATCCAGTCGCGCCGCCCCCAGGCGCCCCGACGCATCCCGTGGCCATGGCGGGATCCCCACCGCCGGCGAGCCCCTTCCCACTGCCCTCCCTGATGGCCGCCTCCCCCCGTCCTCTTCTGCTCCATCGCCAAGAACCACCGCAGGTAAGAATGAGGTCCATCGGTAGCGAGGTTCAGGCAAGTTTTCCTTGTATTTCTGGTGAGTAGTTCGGCTAGCGTGGCCATGCGGTTTGGCCAGCCCATGGCTTCAGTTCGGAGGCGTCGGTGCGCTGCCGCGGGTGGGTTCATCCTCTTCAACTCTGGCCGAGATCCACGGCCACTGAGCCCCCTTCCTGTGGCCTCCTTCCTTCGCTCCCACGTATGGGCAATAGTTGAGCACCCACCAACCCTGAGTTGTGTGTCCTCCATCGCTCTGTCCTCGCCGGCATGTTCCCACGAACAGGGAGTTAGCTTAGTTGTTTATTGATGTTCACTTCTATTATTGCCACTGAACCTCCACGAGTAGGAGTGCAGTTCGCTCTGTAGTTCTTTTTTTGTTTAACTTGTGCCATGCAGTTCGCTATGTAAAATTGCAGTGAATATTTTGTACTTTTATTTCTGCTCATGTTTCAGAGATGTTCTAATGTGTTGTAGATTTTGGTTGCAAGTGTAAAGAGAAAATAGTGATCCGGTGTGGTACACGACAATATGTAGTTTAGCACCGTGGTCACGCAGGCCGCGGTGTGTGCGTCACCGTCCGTGGGCGTGTGCAGTGCAGCGCGTGGGTGCTTGCAGTATGCAACCCACCTATTCAAGTGATTTTTTGATCTGGCTAGTGTTGATTTCTTGTGTATGTATGTGTGTGGCTGTGTAAAACAAACGGATGAATGTATTATCTCCGTGAGCATCATCAGCGGCCATAGACAGTGGCGCAAAACGTAAAATTAAGTGCAGTGCGATTCCGGTTCAGTAGAAGACGAGAAACAAAAAAGAAAAGAAGAAAGAAAGTGTGCTCCACTTTGGCAAAGTTTGTTTCTTGTAAAATTTAATTCATTAGTTCATTTTAAGAATGATGATGTTCACTTGCCCCCAACATGAAAAATGCAAAAAAAAAAAATAGCGGAATCTCTAAAAAAATTGTTACCAAAACAACACAAAAAAGTAATGCGGTTCACTTGGTGATCCAAAAACAAAAACACATCGAAAAGCAGCTCACTTCTCAAACGCGCGTAAAAAATTAATTAGTACGAAAAAAGACAAAAGCAAATCATGAGGTTCACTTTTGGTAGTGTTCCGCTTCACTTTCGGGAGTATTGCGGTCCACTTTCCTTCGAAAACAAAAGTTGGAAAAAAGACAACAAAACTCCTCTGTGAAAAATCTACGTCCAACAAAATAAATCATGAGGTTCGGTTAACTGTCTGATGCAGTGCGTTCTTCAGTTTGAAGCAATGCGCTTTTCGCGTTTTTGTAATTTCAAAACTGCTCTTAAACCGTAATGAATTAGAGGGCGTGTTCTACATGAGAAAGTAGCGTCTCGACGATATCTTTCCAACGGTGTATCATTTGGATCATTTTGGCCAACGTTTTGTAAAAATTTCACGAAAAAACGGCTGCTGCCGTTCGTAGTCAGCCGCATAATTTTCAAATTTAACTAAAAACCGTAAGGAATCCCAAAAACATTTCAACATATGAAAGTTGCGCCTCGTTCGTAGCTTTCCAACGGTATATTACACGCCTTGTTTCGACAAACGGTTAAAAAACTGGAGTGAAAACAGTACGGAAAAATTTGAAAAAATTCGAAAAACACAATTCCGCGATTTAGTAAATTCAAAACTGCTCTTAAACCGTAGCGAATTAGAAAAAATAATAGATACGAAAAAGATGTGCGCCGACGATACCTTTCCAACGGTGTATCATATGTTTCGTTCCGACGAGCGGTTTAGAAACAAACGCCAAAAAACGCTCGCTGCCATTCGTTGTGAGCCGCACGATTTTTGAAACTGCTCTTAAACTATGATGAATTTTGAAAAGTGTTCAACATTGCAAAGTTGCGTCTACTCCATAGCTTTTCAACGGTATATTACACGCATAATTCCAATAAACGGTTAAAAAACTAGAGCAAAAAAGGTACCGAAAAAACAACACGTACAGTTTTTTCAACATGAAGTTCGCTGGTCTCTGTGGTGCGGTGCGTTTAGCTCTCCAATGCAATTTTGCAATGCAGTTCGGAAGTGTTATGAGAATATTATTCTCATAATGTTATGAAAATAGACCGGCTGTATATATATATATATATATATATATATATATATATATATATATATATATATATATATATATATATATATATATATATATATATATATATATAGGGTGGGTCTATTCTCATAACACCCCTTAAGACCTTATTCTCCTAACAATAGGCTTATTCTCCTAACAACCCTCCTCGTCCACTCCCCGCCTCCTAGCGCCAGAGGCCCGACGCCCGCATTCTCCCCCACCCCTCCCCGCCTCCTAGCGCGGGAGCGCCCCGGCGGCCAGCGTCCTCCCCCACTCCTCCCCCGCCTCCTAGCGCGGGAGCGCACGTCGGCCGGCGGCCGGCGTCCTCCCCCACCCCTCCCCCGCCTCCTAGCGCGGGAGCGCACGGCGGCCGGCGGCCGGCGTCCTCCCCCACCACTCCCCAGCCTCCTAGCACGGGAGCGCACGGCGGCCGGCGGCCGGCGTCCTCCCCCGCCTCATAGCGCGCGCGGAGCACGAGCCAAAGCGGTCGGCGATGCAGTCCGTCGGGGACGAAATTTCCGTGGCGGCGTTTAGGAAGCGACACCGCACCTCACCTTCGCCCCAACACCACCTGGAGGATCCGCCCCTGAAGCATCCAACCTCAGCCATGCATGACAGGGGGAAGCGAACTGCAAGGTTGACTACTACATCGCATTCGTCGTGGATGCGAACTGCAATGGTGCACGTCCAGCCTTCTCCTGCAACAATGGTGAAGGTGGAAAAAGCGCATGAGTTCCTGCAGTGGAGGTGGACTGCACGACAACAGCAGCAAGAGCTGCATCTGCAGAGGGAGGGAACTGCATATAAGGTAAGAAAATCAACATACCAAGCCCCCACATCCAGTTTGCAGTGCCGTTTTTATACCCATGCAGTTCCCCATATTGCGTCGACTGCAGTCACATGTGTCTCCAAGTGGAAAAACAGAAAAGGATACTTCGAAAAAAAAACTGTATGGATCAAAAATTGCAGTCCACAATGACTAAAAATGTAGAGCGCTGTTCCTAGAGCTGAAGTGCATTGTTTCTTCACGTTAACTAACAGTGCCCCTGCTGTAGAATGACAAATTGAAGTGCAAATTCTTACCGTTTGCAAAAATATAATGATATATAGTACGAAAGATGCAGTTCATTTCATTGTTGACATGCATAAAAAAAGCTTTCGCTTAATAACCTGCAGGAATTTACTATGCCTCAAAAACAGAAGATGCCTCGAATCATTTATGACCCCGAGCCCCTGAACTGCATTGGAAGAGAAGAGTGGGAGATGCCTGGATGGATAACACCTGAAATACCTAGGGGTTTCTTTAACACAACAAACAGAACTACGTACTCCGTGGAGGAAGATGTAGAGGATAAAGATGTAAGCAGTGAACCAAACATCATTCGAGATGGAGAAGGCAGTGAAACAAAAAACCCGTAGGATGACGAGGAGGAGGACGACGATCTGGTCTTCATGGGGGAACACGCGCAGAAAAATGATGAGGAGGATGATGACGAAGAGCAAATCATAACAGTTATGCAGCCAAGGTACACGCGTGTCTTTGAAACATTTGGTCAGCAGATAAGAACGGATGATATAGCACCTCCAGAAGCCGATGTTGAAACCCAGCAAGTTCGGCAGGTCCATGAGCAAACGATTCATCGACAAAGGGACAGTGGAATTCCACCAAGGCCGCCTACTGCCCAACAAAAGAATCGGAAGCAGAATCAAGGAGGGCCGCAAGCAACCAAAAAAGTAAAGTTCTCCACACTCCTGCCTCCTCGCGATCGTCAATTACACAGATCTGTTGTCACCCCTCCATGCCCAATAAACATCGGTGAGCTGCAAACACCGTTAGAAGAAAAACAGTACACGCACGTAAGCATCCTTACCTAATTACGGCAGTTCACTTATTACGCATTCTTTCAGCTTGTGCATTCTCATTAACAATAAACATTCTGTATTGTGTGTGTGTGCAGGATGAGAACATGCTCCAAGCACTTGTGCCTATGAAAGGTATGCAGTTCACATCAGAAGATGCGGCGCGAGAATTCTACAACACGTATGCGAGACATGCAGGCTTCGGCACACGCAAAAACGGCGGATACAGAACAAACATATACATCGTGTGCTCAAAGGAAGGCAGAAGCAAACAAACTGTCACTGATTATGACAGAAAGCGAGAAAAAACATCAAAGAGGACTGGCTGCAAGGCAGGGATGAGATTGAAAAAAATAAAGGATGTGTTTGTGATAGCAGAGATTGAGCTCAATCACAACCACAGGATGATTGACAGCCCAGCTATGCTTCTGCACATGCACTCGCATAAGACGGATGATCCGTTGCTCGATAAACTAGTGAAGGACATGCAGAGCGACAATCTCACGCACACGCAGATGATGTCAACCCTGTCAAGGATGTCAGGAGGGCTGCACTCTATGGGGCGCACCAGCCGTGACTGGGTGAACAGGTACGTTCACTAAAACAAAAAAACGATATATCGTCTATTTCATGCAGTCCGCTTTGTGCATTTTCTGTATGTCCCCTAATGCTGCAAGTATATTATTATTTCAAACTGCAGGAAGCACCAATTCGCGAGGGAGGAAACAGAGGACGGTGTGAAGAAACTCCTGGCTTTCTTTGAGAAGATGCAGCAAATAAACCCGGAGTTCTTCTATGATTACGACAAAGATGTCGATAACCGTGTGCGCAACATATTCTGGGCGAACGCGAGCTGCAGGGGATCGTACGAGGATTTTGGAGATTGTGTCACATTTGACACGACCTACAAGACCAACAAGTTCCACATGCCTCTGGCCGTCTTCGTTGGAGTCAACCACCACCTCCAAAGTACAATATTCGCTGTGGCTCTCATCAGAGACGAAACAATACCGACTTTCGAGTGGGTGTTCCGGACGTTCTTGCGTTGCATGAACAACGAGCGGCCAATCTGCATACTCACAGGTATGCTGAAAAAAAGAATTGGTTTAAATAACAATGCAGTTCACTGCCAAGTTTTGTAGTCCATTTCTTACATCCAATGAAAAAAAAAAGAAAAAAAGCAGAAAAAGGATATGCAGTTCTCTCAATAACTCGCTGCTTGTTTTTTTTCAAAAACATGCAGATCAATGCCCCTCCATGGATGCCGCGATAAAAAGTACGCTCGTAGGCACGCTGCACAAGTTATGCCGTTGGCATATACTGAAAAAATACAAGGATCACCTGTCCTTGCTGTACAAAGCGTATGAGAAATTCAAGGACGAGCTGACCTCCGTTCTCAACCACCCACTGATGCCATCAGAGTTTGAACGCGCTTGGCATGAGCTAATGGAAAAGTATAACCTTCAAAATGATGATATTATGAAGGCGCTGTGGACAGACAGAAAAGAATGGATATCGGCTTACTACAAGGAGGTGTTCTGTGCACGGATGACGTCGACACAGAGAAGTGAAAGCATGAACCGGATCTTGAAGAGGAACTTTGCCAAGGAAAGACACGACCTACACATCTTTGCGTCCCAGGTGGACAGGTGCATCCAGACAAGGAAGGGCGTCGAGCACGCGAAGACCATAGCTAACGAGGTATATAAACAGAGCAAAGTTTATAAGCTGGATGAGCAATTAATAAAAACACTACTCGCTTTCTTGATTTTTGCTGCGAAAAGACAACCACTTAACTGGTTTTCTTTGTTTCACAGA
The DNA here is from genome assembly GCA_902687465.1 of Secale cereale. NCBI lineage: Eukaryota > Viridiplantae > Streptophyta > Magnoliopsida > Poales > Poaceae > Secale > Secale cereale. The sequence goes on from LR738715.1 coordinate 140,453,869, forward strand.
CGAAAATAAAGACTACTACTCAGTTTGGATTCGAGGTTCAGCTCTCCAAGATTTACACCAGGGCGGTCTTTGCTGACTTCAAGCAAACGCACTACCGCAGCACTGCATTCAGATCGGAGCAGTCAACTGACAACCCGACGAAATATTTGGTGCGCCACTACAACCGGTCTGATGATTTTGATTGGGCAAGACACGAGTTCCAGGTGGTCGCTGATGTGACGAACGGTATCTACGAATGTGAATGCAAGCTGTGGACACACACAGGTAAGTGAGACAGGAAAACAAAAAAATACGCACATGTAAAACAAAATGAAGTTCACTTATTGCTGGTAGCAAAAAAAAGAGATTAAAAACAAAAAAATATATAGTGAAGTTCACTACAGCAGCAGACCCAGGACCTATTTATAATGCAGTTCACAAAACCAAAAAAATTAAAAAAATGTTGCCTATTTATGTGAAGTTTGCTGGCACGAGTAACCAAAAAAAATTCTTTTGCTGCAGGCCTGTTCTGCGTGCACATCATTTGCATGTTGGATCAGCTGCGGGTGGACAAGATACCTGAACAGTACATATTGAAGAGATACACACGGAACGCACGCCAAAATCCAACTTTTGACCGCAGAGACTATGAGCAAACTGCTCCGGATGGGAGTTCGATGTTCTGCCGTAGGAGACTACTTGCAGAAACTGCAATGGACCTGGCGAACAGAGGTGTCAAATCGGATAGAGGGTACAACAGAGCTTTAGCTGGGATGAGAAAACTCATACAAGAAGTGAACGTAATAAACGAAGAAGAAGAGGCAGAGAAGATAATGGATGTGCGGGGTGAAGAACAAGGAAAGGAGCACGAACATGCTGCTGATGGTGCTGTTCATAATATGGATGACACAATTCTTCCCCTGCCTGTTTCAAACACAAAAGGGAGAAAGAAAGAGAGCAAATCAGCCAATAAAAAAGCTGCAGCAAATGAAAAAAGCCCTAAAAAATAGCAGGCCTGAGCCAGAACTGGACAGCGAAGGAAGACCACTGGGGGTAAGGATGTGTAAATCATGCAATAAGATTGCGGGACACAACTCAAGAACATGTGAGGAGAGGCTGAAACAAATCCAGGCTGAAAATGCCACCACAAATCACCAAGCTGGCCAACAAGATGATACGACAAAGAGAAGACTATGTAGCGTCTGCAACAAGAGAGAGAAGCATAACGCGAGAACTTGTCCAAATAGAACAGAGGAAAAAGATGAAGAAGATGACGAAGAAGATGCTGACAGAGAAGAGAGTGAGGAAGCGAGCGAAGCTGATGAAACCGAGGAGGAAGATGAGGAAGAAGAAGAAGAAGACGAGGAAGAAGAAGAAGCAGATGAAGAAATCAAAGAACCATCATCAAAAACGAGGGGGTGAGACAGAACGCAGAATCCAGCGCGTAGGCAAGCATCGCGGTCGCACGGTCCCGTAATGAGGGGTAATGCGAACAACAAGAGCAAGACAGAAGCAGCAACAACCATTGAAACAAATGCAGTGCACAATGTGCGAAGAAGCACCAGGAAAAGGATGTAGATCAACACATATGCAGTTTTGCATTTTAAAAAACATATTAACTTCATCATTTATATATATCGTATCGTATATAATATATACAGCTTGTGTTCAGTGGAATGCAAAAAAAAAAAAGAAATTCAACATGTAATACTGAAGTTCAAAAATGAATAGATACAACATATGCCATACATGCTTTATGACCAAAAATGTACTGCGGGGGGGGGGGTGCTTCATAAAATGCAGTTCTCTTCTGTATGAAAAGAAAATAAGATGAGAATGCCACTCTCAGAATGCGGTTCTCTTCTGTATGAAAAACCTGACATCGGAATGTCATTTTGAGAATGCAGTTCTCTTAGTCGTATAGAATCTGACATGAATGTGAATCAATACAGAAAAGCAGTTAGAAAATAAAAAAATGTAGAGTCAGACTAGGATTCACATACACTGCAGTGCGTGCGTGGTGCGTTTAAAGCTTGCAGTGCAGTAACCTTCGAGTACACAGTGCAGTGCGCTTAGTGCAAAAAAATGTAAAACAAAAACGATTCCGCTTCTGAAGCGATGCAGTTCGCTTACGGGAAACGATTCCGCTTCTGAAGAGATGCAGTTCGCTTACGGCGGACGATTCGGTTTGCCTGACCTAAAATAAATGCGCACACTATCGCCCGAAGCGTCACGCCCCGTCCCTCCTCTATCCCGACGGTTGCACGCCGCACGAACGCCACGATCATCACGAACCCACGATCGCCAACACGGTTGGGGGACGAGATCGTGGCCTCGGCAGAAGTTGCTGCCGCTCAGATTTAAATCCCGCGCTTCATCGACCAGACCGTCCGCACAAAACACACGATGTTGCGCCTTCCTCCTCCTCTACCTCCTCTTTGCAGCAATGGGGTTCAGCAGGACCTACGACACCGTGCATGCGCGCGGGAACACGAAGCTGAAGGTGATCTACACCACCGACGTCGCCGCCATGGCGACGTACGTCGAAGAGTTCAAGACAGTTCTCCAGCGGCGCCGCCAGAAGATCGTCGGCATCGACGTGGAGTACACACCCGACCACAGCAGGGCGGCCCTGGTTCAACTATCCATCGGCAAGTACCACCCAGTGCTTCTTTTCCAGGTATGTGGTACATTGGGCAAGAGATGCATCCCCTTCGACAGGTTCCTCGGCGACACAAGGTAGGCAATTCTCTCTGCCGAGTACGCGTTGCAGTTCTATATGCCCATGTATGCAGTTCCGAAAGGTATAACTTGCGGTTCACTTTCCTTAGGTTCGAGTTCGCTGGCTTCGCCATCGAGCAGGACAAGCAGAAGCTCGCAGCCTGCAACCTCCACATCCCCAACTTCGTCGACATCCAGACGAACTGGAGGGTGCCTGATGGAACGAAGCCACTGGACTCGCTTGGCGATGTAGCTGCTGCCATCATAGACGACGAGTAAGCAGACATGAAGATGAAGATGACAGACCACGACCACAGCCTGTGGACTTCGATTCCCAGCACCAAGCACGTCGAGTATGCTGGCAAGGACGCCTACGCTGCGTTCGAGATATGGAACCGAATCAGCACCATGAAGAAAGGCCTCGTGCGCGCTGAAACAGAGAAGACCAGGAAGCGCCCGAGGTCATCCTGGAAGCCGTGGGGCAAGGGGGCATCAACTTCCACCTCCAACTCCAAAGGGTGGAACTAGTGAAGCAGGACAGATACTGAAACCCAAGGATTCCTGTCGCAAGTGCTCGATTTAGTTTCCCTCTGCGTATGTAGATTAGTTTGCTTTCGTTATAGTTTGCTTTGGGACAATGTTTGCTTATGTTGCGTTAGTTTGCTTGATGATGTACTATGTTAATTATGACCGCAGAACCGTGGTTTCTATCTATCAAATATATGCAGTTCTCAGTAGTCTATTTTCAGTATGTATATTGCTTCAAAACTGCTGCTGTAGCTAGGATACACATAAAAAACAAAACTATCAGAGCAGTTCACATAGAGAATTCTTTCACAAAACTACTCCCGTTAAGAAGGTTGATGCAGTCCTCTTTTATTAAAAAAACTCTAGTTCCGTATGTGGGTTAAAAAAAGGAAAAGCTCGGTGGGGATTTCCAGAATGCATGTTCTTCAACTGCTGCTGCTGATAGGATGCACATGAAAGACTATATGTAAAAAAGCAGTTCACTTCTACTCAGAATTCTCATAAGAAAAATACACTAGAACCCACGCAAAAAATGTCAGATTATTACAACAAAAATGTCTCATGCTGCTGCTGCTCAAGCGAGAATGATCTAAAGCAAATTTAACTTGATTTCCAAACACTTTGCATGCCTATAAAACATAGCCATGACAACATCCCCTGCCTGAAGACCAGCTTCCTCCACAAATTCTTCCAGCCATCTTTGAGAACCAAACAATCATCAGAGCCAACAGAATACATAACATCAACATCATGATATCCATTCTTGCTGACCAACACCAAATTAACACAGCTTTCTGTTACCCTGACTAGACCAGAAGGGAATTTCTGCAAAGAAAAACAACAAGAACAGAAAAAAAAATAAGAACAACTAAGAAAAAGATTACAATCTTTTAGAAACTAAATTGCTGTTACAATCTTCATAAAAAAATATTGATGTCAACACATAATAATATTGACTAGACAAAACTGCTACTGCTCCTACAATGTTCATAAAAAAACTACTATGGGAAAAGCAGTTCACTTATACTTGGTAGCAAAAAAAATTCTTCAGAAAACTAATACTCCTACAAAAATTCAGGTAGCGTTAACTACAAACAACACATGAAAAAGAATATCCGAGAAATACATACCCATGAAACACTGACATCATCGTCAGTCAACTGATGAACGAATGGAGCCCGAAATCCAATACCTGAAGAATATAGAATCGAACAGAGAGCGCTGTGCCGCTGCCTCTGGTTCAGAACCAAACCTTCAGAAAAAACGCATGTCTCCAGCATGGGCTCCAACCTTGCCAGGCAGCCACACGCGCAATCCATTGCCAGGCGAAAAAATAGATCTGGTTGGGAGAAAAACAGATCGAGCAGGAGTGGCGCCGCCAGGGATAAGGTGAGATGGGAGCCGCCAGGGATAAGGTGGGAGGGGAGCCAATTGACCCACCAGTATATATATATATATGTAAAAGAAACAACATAAAAAAAAGACAAATAAAGCACTGCGGTTACATACCAAAGTGCATTCCGCATTGCATATTACTGCAGTCCACCGCGCTTGATCAAAGCAAAAAAACTTATCAAACTAGTCCCCCGACACCCCCGTGGCTGTAATGCAGTTCATACAGGCTCGCATTGCATATTAATGCAGTTCGCCGCACTACAAAAATTCAACGCGCATTGCATATTACTGCAGTCCACCGCTCTTGACCGCGATTCACATACGAAAAACACAGCCTGCAATGCAGTTCTAACAACTATATAATGCAAAAAATCTCAAAAAACATCTTTGAGAAACGACCAGAGCCAGTCGCGCCGCAAAAAAAACATGGACAAAAAACTTAAATTCTTCGAAATTAACAACTTAATCCGCTCCAATTCATACTGATAGATCAAAAGCAGCCCGTAATTGCCGAAAACAACAGAATATTACATACAAAACGCAACAATTTCGATCCGCACGGGGAAGAACAGAGAACAGAGAACAGAGAAAAGCGGAAGAACGGACGCAGATCCGCCAAATCCAAGGATTTCCGTCGTTTTCTCGCAGAATTCAGTACTTAACCACATATTAAATCAGCGCACGCACGAATAAACCAGTAGAAATCAGACAAACTAGCCAGAAACGCTGCTAAATGAATGTTTCCTGCTGCACCTCTATGTGGTTCGCAGCAGAAGAAGGAAGTAGTGCGCATAGCTTTCCAATGCAATTTTCCAATGCAGTTCGGAAGTGTTATGAGAATATTATTCTCATAATGTTATGAGAATAGACCGGCTGTATATATATATATATATATATATATATATATATATATATATATATATATATATATATATATATATATATAGGGTGGTCATAAACATAGATAGTTTTGCATAACCGAACATAAAACATAAATTTAAACTAAGCTATACTACTTTCGGTCGAAGTAGAGGTCGAGCCAATCCTTCCTCGTCATGTACGGTGTGCCACGAGCCGGGTCCGGGCCAGTACCGTCATCGGAGTCGTTGGGGAAGGCACTCCTCCACTCATCGACGTCGATCTCCTCGTCCTCGGGGCCCACCTCGATGCCCTCCGCACCACCGTCGCCGCCACCTTTGACCTTGTCATCAGAGGAGAGCGCGATAACCTCGCCGCCCTCCACGCCGCCGTCCTCGCCGCCTTCAACCTCATCATTAGAGGAGAGGGCGATAACCTTGCCGCCCTCCACGCCGACAAAGATCGCCCGCTCCACCTCCATGAGCTCCGGGTGCTGGCGGTGGAGCTCTTGCATCTAGGCCTCATCAGCGGCCTCGTCCTCAAGGCGCTCCCACGCCTTGCAGTCCTCCCACGCCATAGCCGAGCTCACCACCCCTGGCTCCGGTGGAACGAGGTGGACCGGACATGTGCCAAAGGGGAAATTGAGCCTAGCCGCCGCGTCGTGGTAGCGGACCTGCCAGCGGTCGTACTCCATGGCCGCGAGCTCGGCCGTGTGGAAGCTACCGAGCCACTGGCGGGTGTGGGTCTCTCGATCTATAATCTCGGTGACCCACGTCCCCTACCGCCGCTGCCGGACCTCGAGGTAGGACTTCGTCGACTGTCGGGTCTGAGGGAGGACGGGGAAGTCCTCGAACCGGCGTAGGGGCGCGGCGGCGGACGGATCGGGCCCGTAGAGGACGACGGGGACACCTCGGCGGCCACCTCATCGGTTCGGGCGAAAAGGCCGTGATAAACCTCTTTTTGGCCATTGGCTCCTCGAGCTCCCCGGCACCGGCGATGGTGGCGACCTACCAATGGTTTTGAAGGTTGTGTGTGTCTGTGTGAGCGGAGGTTTTGGGGTGTGTGTGGAGGGGGGACAAGGTTGTGTTCGAGGAAATACTGCGGCAACTGAAAATTTTACTAGGTGGGAGTAACAAAGCGGGGCACTAAAACTTTGGATCAAGGGTGAGCGGATATTTTTGAGATTGCGAGGGATGCAGAGACGGGAGTAAAATGTCAGGGCTACTGAAAATTTGAATCAAGGGACTGAAGTAGTGCGGGAGTAACAGACATCGCACACGGTCTGCACATACTAATGATGTGCTATCAAACATTAAAACCTTCCTGGCAGTAGATATTTTCGAGATTGCGAGGGATGTAGAGGCGGGAGTTTTTGGGGAGTGAGCTAGTGCGCTTGACACGCCGGCTGTGGATTGTAGCCGATGCACCTTCTCGCGTACTATACACCAATGGTGCTCCAAGATATTTTGTACTACATCTCACACGGTTGGTGATAATAAACTGTGTGGGATCAACATGATTTGAATTACAAAATGGGGTCACTGCGGCAATGGATGATGTTTGAATTGCTAGACCATTTATCTGCAGTGAACATGCAACTATATGTGTGTCGTAAAGAATTGGAATTATTCAGGATTAGTTTGGACATTTTATACATTAAACAGGTTTTCTAGCCATTTCACGTGCACAATTCAAAATTAAACTACATGCACATGCTCCGGTGCATACAAATTGGTTGAAAAATCAAATCGGTGTCCTTCAGTGCATGCTTAGGTCCCATGCAATAAATGGGAATGAATTATTCGGGTTTCGTTTGGCCTTTTTTATACATTAACTGGGTTTTTTAGGCATTTTAATGGCATAATTCAAATTTGAACTACAAGCACATGCTCCAATGCACCAAAGTTGGTTGAAAAATCACATGTGTGTCCTTGGGTGAATTTCTAGGTCCCATGCAAGAGATGGGAATGAATTTCAAACACCAGGGCATTGTTGATTGCCGGCAAAACATTGAGATACCTGGTTTTTAAATTCTAGTAAATCCAAAACTCGTCTGAAATTCATGAAACTTGGCATGCTATCATGGAGCGGCATCAACATGTCGTGGTGAAAATTTTGTCCCGTTTGGGGTAGGTTTTGGTATAAGCTTCTCACACACCAAAGCTTCTCACAACAAGCATGATGGTTTGGATGGGGAACATACCACCTTTGGGGATGAGACGATATCCGTTCCCTCTTATTGCTTTCAAAAAAACTCTAGTGTCAACATAGAACAACAGGAGTTTTGTGTTTAATCTTGGAATTTTTTGGGGGTTCCTTTGGCCTTTTTTATACATTAAGTGGGTTTTCTAGGCATTTTATGTGCATAATTCAAATTTGAACTACAAGCACATGCTCCAATGCATCAAAGTTGGTTGAAAAATCACATGTCTGTCCTTGGGTGAATTTATAGGTCCCATGCAAGAGATGGGAATGAAATTCAAACACCAGGGAACTGTTGATTGCCGGCAAAACCTTGAGATGCCTGGGTTATAAATTCTAGTAAATCCAAAACTCGTCTGAAATTCATGAAACTTGGCATGCTATCATGGAGCGGCATCAACAGAGTTTCTCAATTTCAGGGTCATTTAGCTCTAAAAAATCAGTAAATGCATGAAAAATGCCAAATGAACTCAGAAAGGGTTGATAATTGACGATGTGGATTTGAATGGGGCATTTTGAACACACAAAAAGTATGGACTTCAAATAAGTTCAAAAAATGAAATGCCTTTGTAGTAGATGAGTTTTCGTCTGAAACCCTGATACTTCGAAAGAGTCTCCATTTTGTACACGAAGTGCATCCAGTTTTTGTCGTAACCCTCTCTACTTTTCTGCACATGCTATGTGGGCGAAATGATGATACCATGCCAACTTTCAACCTTTTCAGAGTTCATTTGAAGTGTTTTTCAATTTCAGGGGCGTTTAGCTCTAAAAAATTGAGTAAATGCATGAAAAATACCAAATGAACTCAGAAAGGGTTGATAATTGATTATGTGGATTTGAATGGTGCATTTTGAACACACACAAAAGTCTGGACTTCAAATAAGTTCAAAAAAATGAAATGCCTTTGTAACAGATGAGTTTTTGTCCGAAACCGTGATACTACGAAAGAGATTGTCCATTTTGTACACAAAGTGCATCCAGTTTTTGTGGTAACCCTCTCTGCTTTTTTGCACATGCTATGTGGGTGAAATAGTGATACCATGACAACTTTCAACCTTTTCAGAGTTCATTTGAAGTGTTTTTCAATTTCAGAGTCATTTAGCTCTAAAAAATTGAGTAAATGCATGAAAAAACCAAATGAACTCAAAAAGGGTTGATTAATGATGATGTGGATTTGAATGATGCATTTTGAACACACAAAAAGTCTGGACTTCAAATAAGTACCAAAAAATGAAATGCCTTTGTAACAGATGAGTTTTCGTCCGAAACCGTGATTGTAACGCCCGGGTAATCACGCTACAGTAATTCTCTGCTAATGATGCCACGTCATCGTGTTACTGTTGATAACATCGCGTTAATCGAGAACCCCGTTCCCCCGTTCGAAATAAGAACCCGAAAAAGAAATAAACAATATAAGTTTTCATAATGTTAAATAAAAATGTTCGGGCGGTGCTAAATATTGCAAGATCAATTATGGTGTAGTTATTACAATTTCTAAAAATGCCTAAGTATTTTAAATAAAATAAACAGAAAAGGAATAATTAAATAAAAGAAAAGGAAAAGCAAACAACAAAATAAAATAAAAACTAACCTAACCTAACCTACTGGGCCTCAGCCCACAACCATCTCACCCTATAACCCCACCCCACGGTGAGGTAAAATATCCCACCGACACCTTTTTCCTCACCGACACTCCCCCCCCCTTCTCTCGATAGGATCGGGAGCGGAAGCCCCCATCGCCCCGACGCCGCGAGCCCGAGTCGTCTTCCCGCCGTCGCCTGGAGCTGCCCCGTCGGTCTGCCTCCTCTTCATCGCCGTCGTCCACGACCGCCGCCTCGTCCCCCCACTGCCCTTTCCCTACAACGGACGTGAGCTCCCCTCCCCTCTCTGTCCCACACGTCGCCGCGGCCGTCGCGAGCACCGCGCGACCCGGCCACGCCCGTTGCGTGCTCGCCGCGGCCATCACTTCCCCGGCCCGCGCTTGGCCTCGCCCCTCACAGCACTCCTCGCCTGCCTGCCCGCGCCTCTCCCGCTTGCCGCCGTCATCGCCTCACCCGGCTCAGCCTGCCACCACGCGCCCAACTCGCCCCC
>LR738715.1:140473714-140498530 GCA_902687465.1 Secale cereale
GCCTGCCTGCGACGTGGTCCCGCCGCCGGCGTCGCTCGCCGTGGCCCCGTAGCGCCGCCAGGCTCACCCCTCTGCCCGCCCGCGCCTCGTGCTGCTGCCACCGTCGTGCGCCCGCCCTGCTCTGGCCCCTCGATGCGGTCCCGTCTCCCCTCGCCCTGGCCAACTCGGGCCACCACCGCTCTGGCCGCCCTCCCCCCTGCTCCTTCCTCCGATGCGCCGCCCCGCCGCTCCCCGATGGCCGCGCCCGCGCGCCTTCCCCGACTTCGCCGGCCGGCCCTCACCCCACCGCGCCCCCTCAACGGCCGCCGCCCCGCCTCGCCCCCCTCAACGGCCGCCGCCCCGCCTCGCCCTTACCAGCCCGCGGCCACCCCCGCCTCCGGCCGGTGGCCGTCGCGCCGCTCGCCGCCCGGCGACCCCGCCTCGGCCCTGGCCTGGGGCCGGCTCCCCGCCGTGGCCACCTCTCGGGTCCTCCCCGATGGCGCCCGACGCCCGTGCCCACGGGGCTCCTCCCCGTTACGCCCAAACCCGTTTAGGCCTATGGCCCAATGACAAGGGGGGCCCGCCCCCAGAACAGAAAAAAAAAGAAAAAAAGGTTTTAAAAAATAATAATAATAATAAATAAATAAATATATTAATTAATTAATTAATTAACAAATTAATTAAGTTAATTAATCACCTTTAGATTGATCTAATCATTAATTAACCTAATCTGTAATTAACTAAAACCTAATTAATCTAACTAAACTGTTAGTTAGTTTACTGCCAATGACAAGTGGGACCCACTGGTCAGTTTGACCAGTCAACCATGATGACGTCAGCATGAGGTCATGCTGATGTCATATATTCTTTTTCAAATTAATTTAATTAATAATAAATACCAGAAATTAATAAAAACTTTAGAAAATCATATCTTTTAAACCGTAACTCGGATGAAAATAATTTATATATGAAAGTTGCTCAGAATTTCGAGACGCATCCGAATACGCAGACCGTTCGTCCACCACACATCCTTAGCATACCGAACCCGCAACTTTCCCCCTCCGTTTCATCCGCCCGAAAACGCGAAACACTGGGAATACTTTCCCGGATGTTTCCCCCCTTTGTCAGTATCACCCGATACTGCGTTAGGGCACACTTACCACCGTTACATGTCATGTCATGCATCGTCATGCATCTGTTTGCATTGTATTCACTGTTTCTTCCCCCTCTTCTCTCCGGTAGACTACGAGACCGACGCTGCTGCTGCCCCGATCGACTACGGTGTTGACGACCCCACTTTGGCTGCCGAGCTTCCAGGCAAGCCCCCCCTTTGATCACCAGATATCACCTACTCTTCTCTCTACTGCTTGCATTAGAGTAGTGTAGCATGTTACTGCTTTCGATAATCCTATTCTGCTGCATAGCCTGTCATTGTTGCTACCACTGTTGATACTTTACCTGCAATCCTAAATGCTTAGTATAGGATGCTAGTATTCCATCAGTGGCCCTACACCCTTGTCCGTCTGCCCTGCTATTCTATCGGGCCGTGATCACTTGGGGGTGATCATGGGTATATTAAACATACACATATACATGATACTTGATGTGACTAAAGTCGGGTCGGCTCGTTGAGTACCCGCGGTTGATTCACGGATTGGGTGCTGAAAGGACATACTTTCCCGACGGCCCTCTGTGTGGATCTTTGTGGCGGAGCGACAGGGCAAGTTGAGACACCTAGGAGACAGGTGGCCTGGCCCTGGTCGTTGTCCGCGGTTATTTCATAATAACACGCTTAACGAGTTTGGATATTTGATCTGAGTCTGGCCATTTGGTCTATACGCACTAACCAGCTGCGTGGGAACAGTTATGGGCACTCGACGTTGTGGTATCAGCCGAAGCCTTCTTGACGTCAGCGACTTAGCGGCGCGCGCCGGATTGGACTGGAAAGCCTACTCTGGTATTAGGAGAGGCTAGGTCTGCTTACCGGCCGCCCTCGCAACGTGGAGGTGTGCATTGGGCGATGGGCCTAGACCCCCGTGCGCTTAGGGTTTAGACCGGCGTGCTGACCTCTCTGTTGTGCTTAGGTAGGGCTGCGACGTGTTGATCTTACGAGGCCGGGCATGACCCTGGAAACTGTGTCCGGCCAAATGGGATCGAGCGTGCTGGGATATGTGGTGCACCCCTGCAGGGAAGTTAATCTATTCGAATAGCCGTGTCCCTCGGTAAAAGGACGACCCGGAGTTGTATTCCGACCTCAGGATAACTAGAACCGGACACTTAATAAAACACACCCAGATGAGTTCCAGATATAACTCGGTGGTTGCTCTCTCACAGGGTGATGTGCGGGAGAATCGCCGAGTAGGATTATGCTATTCGATGTTACTTGGTGAACATACCATCTATTCTCTTCTACTGCTGCAAGATGGAGGCTGCCTGAAGCGTAGTCTTCGTTTGGATTAGCTATCCCCCTCTTATTCCCGCTTGCTGCAGTTCAGTCCACAGATATTACCCATATCATTGTTACCATTGCATTGTAGTATAGATCCTTGCTTGCGAGTACTTTGGATGAGTACTCACGGTTGCTTTGCTCCCCCTTTTCCCCCTTCTGTTCCTTCTTCTCGGATGATGCAACCAGATGGTGGAGCCCAGGAGCCAGACGCCACCTACGACGACTCCTACAACACCGGAGGCGCCTACTACTACGTGCAGTCTGCCGACGACGACCAGGAGTAGTTAGGAGGATCCCAGGCAGGAGGCCTGCTCCTCTTTCGATCTGTATCCCAGTTTGTGCTAGCCATCTTATGGCACCTTGTTTAACTTTATGTCTGTACTCAGATATTTGTTGCTTTCGCTGACTTGTCTATGATCGAGCACTTGTATTCGAGCCCTCGAGGCCCTTGGCTTGTAATATGAAGCTTGTATGACTTATTTTACTTTTAGAGTTGTGTTGTGATATCTACCAGTGAGTCCTTGATCTTGGCCGTACACATTTGCGTGCATGATTAGTGTACGGAAAAATCGGGGGCGTCACAGTGATACCTCAAAAGAGATTGTCCATTTTGTACACGAAGTGTATCCAGGTTTTGTCGTAACACCCTCTACTTTTTTGCACATGCTATGTGGGTGAAATGATGATACCATGCCAATTTTCAACATTTTCAGAGTTCATTTGAAGTGTTTTTCAATTTCAGGGTCATTTAGCTCTAAAAAAATGTAAATGCATGAAAAATACCAAATGAATTCAGAAAGGGTTGATAATTGATGATGTGGATTTGAATGGTGCATTTTGAACACACCAAAAGTCTGGACTTCAAATAAGTTCAAAAAACGAAATTCTTTTGTAATAGATGTGTTTTTGTCCGAACATTGATACTTCGAAATAGATTGTCCATTTTGTACACGAAGTGCATCCATTTTTGTCGTAACCCTCTCTACTTTTTTGCACATGCTATGTGGGTGAAATGATGATACCATGCCAACTTTCAACCTTTTCAGAGTTCATTCGAAGTGTTTTTCAATTTCAGGGTCATTTAGCTCTAAAAATCAGTAAATGCATGAAAAATACCAAATAAATTCAGAAAGGGTTGAGAATTCATGATGTGAATTTGAATGGTGCATTTTGAACACACAAAAAGTCTGGACTTCAAATAAGTTCAAAAAATGAGAAGCCTTTGTAACAGATGAGTTTGTCCATTTTGTCCCAAACCCTGATACTTCGAAAGAGATTGTCCATTTTGTACACGAAGTGCATCTAGTTTTTGCTGTAACCCTCTCTACTTTTTTGCACATGCTATGTGGGTGAAATGATGAAACCATGCTAACTTTCAACCTTTTCAGAGTTCATTTGAAGTGTTTGGACATTTTTATGCATTAACTGAGTTTTCAATGCATTTATGTGCATAATTCAAATTTGAACTACATGCACATGCTCCAGTGCATATAAATTGGTTGAAAAATCAAATTTGTATCCTTGGGTGCATGCTTAGGCCCCATGCAAGAAATGGGAATGAATTTCAAACACCAGGGCACCGTTGATTGCCGGCAAAACATTGAGATGCCTGGTTTTTAAATTCTAGTAAATCCAAAACTCGTCTGAAATTCAGGAAACTTGGCATGCTATCATGGAATGACACCCGACATGCTGTGGCATTTTTCGTGTCCATTTTGAGAGAAGGCGCACTCGAATAATGACAGCCAACAGAGGCATTTTGAAAAAAATAGCTACTACTTTAATATCTCAAACGTTTGTAGAATTCAAACCGTGTGCGTTCTGTTAACCATTCACGTGACACCATGTGTCTCTATTTTAATGTCTGTAGGAGGTGTTGTGCGTACAACTGCTTGACCTTGACTGAACGGGAGGCGTGCGAGCGCAGTCCCGTGCACAGTCTGACCAAGAGCGCGTGCAAGCTGTCCTCCAATGAGCAGGCTCACCGGGAAGCATGCGAGTTGTATGCTGCGCAGGCTCACTAGGTAGCGAGCCCTTTGACTTCCATGGTCGCCCGCCTTCCTCTCCATTAATGGCGCCCGAGCCGCTATTTAATACGGGCGGCCTTACTATTCGCCTCCCATTCCCCTCGCTCCTGCAGACCTCCACCAACGCCATGGTGCAGAACGATCATCTGCCACTAGTCTTCAAGTTTGGTGAAGTCGACTCCGACCGGAGGAGATAGAAAATAAGGAGGAATGGGGCCTCATGGACATGGCCCAGGATGAGCTGGCCGCGGCGGTTGCTGCCCCTGCTCCCGTCCCAGCTCCCATCCCCGCGCCCGCGCCAGTGACCATCCCCGTAGCATTGATGGGCTGGTTGCCGAGCACTATCGTAGAGCTGCAAGCCGCGAGCATCGGCGAGGTCTCCGCGAACCCACGCGAGCTCATGTACATGCCAGCGCTAGTGCCTGTGCTCGTGCCCGTGCGCGCCCCTCCACCCACCGTGGCGCCGGCCCTTGTGCGTTTGGCTGCACCCGCCGCGCCCGTGCCTGTGCCCATGCGCGCGCCCCCCTCAGCGGCATGAGACGCTGACGACAACCGCTACCTCTCAGCGGCGCCAGTTGCCGTCCTCCCGCGCCCCGCCCGTCGGTTGCGCGACGACATGATGTTTGATTTACAATTGAAGAACATTTTGTGCTGCCTTGAAGACTTCAACAACGGCGTCCCGGAGGACGACAACGACAACGACGGCTCATCACGCCGCCTAGGCCACCGCCGGAAATAGTTTTTTTGGGGCTTAATACTATATCTCGAATTCTCGATCATATGAATATAAATTCATAGTATGACTGAATGAAAGATATGGTTTGAACGAACTTGCGTTTTTCTCTCTTAATGTATAGACTTATCAAACGATTTTCTTTTGAAAAAAAACGCCAATGGTTTTCAAATATAAAACACTCATCACAAATGTTTTACTTAGAACATCCAGATGCAAACCGACAGCTTCCCCAGGAAGCCAAGGGAAAATGTGCCGAGCAAGATTTCTGCACCCCTACAACGCAAACGGTTGTTTTGCATGACCCGTGTGCAACCACGTACAAACAATTGGGTAAGATTTGCATATCTGCCATTTTGGGTATGTTACCATTTGTCAAACTGGAAAGATTGACATTTGTTTATCTAGTAACATTGCCATTTGTCAACCTTGTAACACTACGATTTGTCAAAATATGCAGCTAAAAATCACTAGCACTATCTAATTTTTGCAACTAAAATCACTAGCACTTTTCATATGGACACCAATACAAAGTGGCATTGTACTTTTTTATCATCCAAATAGAAAAATAATATACGTGCCACCATGCGACCCGTGTGACGTGCGAGCATGCGTGAGTTGATGGGACGCATATGCAAATGTACCATTCATTACATACAACAAGTCATCAACACACAAAAACAAGGATACATGTTGGATTATAGATTATTTCCAACAAAACATTCTAGTATAGTAAAGTTTTTCTCACACAACAAATAACAAAGGGATGAAATGAACTTCAGCTCAACCAATCCTCGGCGTTGGAAACGCTTGCTTTGAACCATAGCTGATTCTCTGGGAAGGGCCAGCTATTGTCAATCTCGAGACCAACGCAGGACTGATCATCCAGGCTGAAGCAGCCTATATCAGGACGCATATTGTGATAGCCAGGGTAGGGAACCATAGCAATGTCCAAGTACAGATACAATTGCTTCTCATAAATGGTAGTAACGTTGTGTCAACAGCAGCTGGATCGCCTTTCACCATCATTGGATAGTTTTGTCCAAGGAAGAACGAGTTTTCTCCAAGACTATCAATACTGAACCAAGGACAAGGAGGTGCTTGCGCTAGTACACTAGTATCCATCTGTAATACCCTGCAACGAATGTTGGAATAGGTCCGGATAGTGCGACCATGGGAGACAATACCTGCTTCGTTAGTAACATCAGCAGTTCCCTGTATACATACAAGAAGAGGTGATCCATCGGAATAAGTTGCCAAGCGCCACTGAGTATATGGGTCCTACTCGTCCTCATGCTCGTGATCGTCACCATCATCATCTCCCCCTTGGTTATATAAATTTTCAAGTATAGGTGGTGGAATGTTCACAGGACCTTGGAAACACAAGAAGGTTAATTAGTACAGTGACACTAACTAGCATGCATGTGGATGAAACAATTCTAATTACGGTGGAAGACAAACGTATCGAAACAATAAGGATCCCATGCAAAAACAGTGCCATGAGTGATGGCAGACAACACAAGACGCTCGTATTGAATTGCATCACAGTACTCATTCGTGTACAAAAATTGATTTTCGAGCAATATTCATCCATCCGTGGAAGCAGAGACAGCAACAAGCTTGTCGAATATAGCAACAACATCATAGTTCTTGTATTCCCAAGAGCGTTTGGGAACTCGAGAAATTACTATCTTCCGTAGACGAATGTCATGATGATCGTATTTGAACGTACATAGACTATCTGTGTGCTGAACCTCACGGCAGTCTGAGATTTTGGAAGTGGAACCCGGTGACGAGTGCACACATTCACAAGTTCCCACTTGCAGTTGTTCCCAATATAAACAACCCAATCTCCATTTGCGCCTGCCCAGGCCTTACCCTTAAGCGAATGCATCTTAACATCACACATATCACTATCAAGTGGCATCAACTTGCACAAGGCAAGGCTTCCATCGTCCTCGCGACGGCGAGCAGGGTCATGGCGCACAAGATAGGGGAGATGAAACCGCTCCTGAACCCTTGGGTTCTTTGTGATGATCCTATTTGTTGAGTCGAGAATGGTCTTGTACGAACCTGCCATGCTAGCCGAGGTGATGACGTCGCACCGATCAATGAATTCCTCCACCACGTCATCTTTCAGATCGGGGCAAGAATAACGGGGTCGTTTCCGACCAGTTCCCTCCATGGAGGAGATGATCGAACAATGGCAGAAGGAAGGGTGAAGGCAAATGGAGGGAGGAAGAGTGTGCGACAGCAGTTCCAAATCGAGAGGGAAAGGCGAAGAGGCGGTGGACGGTTGCCACGGTACAAGAAGAGGCTAATGGGGAGCGAATGGTTGCCACAGAGGTCACACACTGACGACAAGGCCGAGTGAACCGCATGACGTATATTGCACACACGTTGATCTGGTTGACCGTTTCTTTTGTGTTGCCTAATCACAAACAGTTCATCCAAGTGAACGGTATGATGTATATCGCACACACCTTCATCTGGCTACCCATTTCTTTTGTGTTGCCTAATCACAAACAGTTCTCCGAGTGAACCGTATGTTGTGTATCACACACGCCTTCATCTAGCTACCCGTTTCTTTTGTTCCTCCTCATCGCAAACAGTTAATTGAACTGAACCGTATGCTCTAAATCGCACATGCAACTAAAACCTGAACCGTGTTTGATGCATCCGTCATCGCAAATGTTTTAAACATTTCTGACGGTTTTCATACACCATCGTTTGCGATTATGGCATCACACACAGTTTCTTGAAGGGTCTCTGATTGTAGTGTCGCGTTAGCAGCAACCTGCAGTAGTGCCCATTACAAAGCACCTCTTCCAATTGCAAGATAAATCAATCAAGTTGGCCAAACAAAACCAAAATATCGAACAAGAAATACGAGGCTGTAATAATCAAGTATGGATATGAATGCAAATAGATCTGATCATAAACTCAGAATTCATCGGATCCCAATGAACACACCGCAAAAGAGTTAAATCAAATAGATATCCAAAGAGAACACTATATTGAAGATCAAAAAAACAAAAGAAGCCATCTAGCTACTGCCTACGGACCCGTAGGTCTATGGTAAACTACTCACGCATCATCGAAAAGGCGCCAGATGATGAACCCCTTCGTGATCGTGTTCCTCTCAGGCGGAGTGCCGGAAAAGGGCTCTAGATTGGATCTCGTGGTTCTAGAACTTGCGGTGGCTGAAACAAATTTTCTCCAACTCCTCTAGGGTTTCTGGAAATCTGAATATTTATAGAGCTGAGAGGCGGTGGAGAGGACCCATGTGGGCCCACTACACACCAGGGCGTGCCCTGGTGTCTCGTGGGCCCCATGGGCCCTCTCTTATGGACTTCTTTGACCCTCTAGATGTCTTCTGGTCCAAAAAATCTCCAGAAAGTTTTGTTGCGTTTGGACTCCGTTTGATATTGATATTCTACAAAGTAAAAAATAAGGAGAAAACAGCAAGTAGCACTGGGTACTATGTCAATAGGTTAATCCCAAAAATGATATAAATTTGCTAGAAAATGATTGTAAAACATCCAAGAAAGACGATATAACAACATGGAACAATCAAAAATCATAGATACATTGGAGACGTATCAAAGCCATACATGGTGTCATTATATGGAGAAAGGAATGCATCGTGTTTCCAAACTCGGCGCCAAGGCCACCGACTCCTCCGAGTAGCAATACACCTCTAAGTCCACCCCCACCTCGAGAGGGAGCCCAGCGCGAGTCCACAGCATCGATCTCCGCCGCGTCAGCCGACTCCTCCCCAAATGTCCCAGCAGCAGGGCCAAAAGCGGAAGAAATCTAGAAAGAAGAAAGCCAACCATGGGCCTCCAGCAAAAAAATAAGTTAGCTTACGATATGACTAATGAGGAAACTAGAGCGGTCATGGTTTTCGATGTGAAGTATCATTTTGCACCAAAACCGCCCCCTCGATAATACCTACGAAAACCGTAAAGCAGTTTGTGGAACTTCTTAAGCGACCCCCAACACATGTGTTGTCGGGGGGATGAGCCCTGAGCAGGCAACAGAGCCCAGATCTTTGTCAAAATATCGAGGCCGGCATCACCCCTCAAACCGGCTTGCACTAAGCCGGGTTCCGCAATCCGACTAAGACCACAACCCGGTCAGGACCGCAACCCGGCCAAGACTCCAACCCGGCGATAAGTCGGCGTCCGTCCCCTCCAAGCATACAGCGGGGCAGAGCCCCTCGACAGACTGCGCGTGGCTACAGTACCCCACCTACCCCCGCTGACCAGGCGTAATGATGGCTACAGTACACATCCTCTCGTCAGTTGGTACAGATGGCAGCGGGGCGTCTCGACACTATAGCCGATTAGGATTGCCCACTCCGCCATGTACGGCACTCTGAGGCATAATGTTTCCTAGAGAACCCAGCGTACCCCGGTACCTGGTAGGACCCAGCGCCGGCTCCCAGCCACTCGCAACCCGGCCCCATGGCTTTGTATCTTTACCGTTGTAGCCATGGGGGTGACCTATAAAACCCGCCAAGAGGCCTCCATGTACTGGGGCAAGGCATAATACACACACACACACACACACACACACACACACACACACACACACACACACACACGCATACTGATCCACCGGGGGAGAAGCAGCCTAAGCCTTGGCTCGCCTTCCTTCCTCCTCCAAACAGCTCTAGGAGCGACTCTGTACTGCTACGTGCACCCATACATAAAACCACTCAGCGGGACTAGGTGTGTTATCTCTCCGGAGAGCCCCGAACCTGGGTATGTCTTGCATTCCACGCTCGCTCAAGCCAACCACGCTTCTGGAGCCCACCGGTACCCTCGAGGTTGTCCCTATCTTTAGCCATCCCTTGCCATCTGTCATGCACCCACCATGATAGTTGGCGCCCACCGTGGGGCAGTCCGAGGTCCCGGCTGGAAGCATGTTCCAGACAGGTCCCGTCATTGGTTCCAACGAGTGCATCGAGTGATGCGCGTCCCCCGAGCCCATCGCGCTCGCAGCCGACATCATCGACGCCCTCTCCACCTCCTTCGCCGCGTTGCGCATCTCTGATGCGCCCGCGGTCAACGAGTATCCCAGCGAGGTGATCGATATATTCGACTCCTCAGTCCTCCTCAGTGATAGAGATTCTGTTGAGGCGGAAGATCGATGTATACTCGTGGAGGTGTTCGTCAGCGGCTCCAGCTCCACCTCATCCAGTGCTGCCAAGAAGGCCGCCGCAACCAAGACTGCAGCAGAGCGCGTCGATCCGCCCGGCCCGCTGTGCGCCGCGCTGCAGAACCACACCCTCCCCATCACCACCGACGCTGAAGCCACCCAGGCAAGGGCACGGCTCGACGAGGAACGCGTGCGCCTGCTAGACCAGGGCACGTCACTCGCTGCCATGCAGCGCCAGCTGAAATCCGCTCAGCGCGAGCGTGACACTGTGTACGGCTTCACTCCGGCCACAGCCAAACCCAGCCTGGTTGCCTAAGTATATACCCGAGGAGGATCCCTCGGACACACATTAGCCGAGATCCCCCCCCCCCCGGTCTACGACACCCTGGTCAAAAACATGCGTGTCGTGGAGGCGGCCGCAGAGGGCCTAGAGCTCCTTCAGAGCGACAGTAGCGCGTCCGGGATCTCCTCACCATGGCCAACACGCAGAAGAAGTGCCTCGATGAGAAAGAGAAGGCAAAGCATCGCGACAACCCTGCTTTGTCCGACTCGGGCCGCTCAAAAGACCAGGCCACGCTCTGGGACACCCTCCAGGCATCCTCCCCGCATGGCGACGAGGCCTAGTCTGCGAGGTCCCCGGGCGCTCAACTTCGGCGAGCCCAAGCCGCAACCGGCGACGGCGAGCTAGGGATGTCGGCTCCCGATGAAGGACGCCGGCAGGATGTGTCGTGGTTCTAAGTCTGACAGTAAGAATAAGGGGTATGTAGGAAGAGGCAAGATCCTAGCTACGGTGAGATTGTACACAATGTGTTTACAAGTTCAGGCCCTTCTCGGAGGAAGTAACGGCCCTACGTCTCGGTGCCCGGAGGCGGTCGACTGGAATATGTATATGTGTGTGTGTTACAAGGGGTGCGAACCCTTGTACCGGAGGAGGGGTGGCTTATATAGAGTGCACCAGGACCTCAGATGTCCCACGTTACAGAGGGTTCAATGTACATAAAGGCATGACGTTACTCATAATGCCTGTAATAAAGGATGATAACGGCTATCATTACTGCCGAGTGAATACACGACCGTTGCTAGCCTTACGGGACCTTTGACCTTCGGGGGTCGAGTGGTTTTCGTATGGTCGAGTGTCCTCATCCTTCCGAGTGGAGTTGAGTTATCCGAGTGAGGGTATGCCGTCGAGTGAATTGTCCTCTTGGGCTATATCAGTCGGTGGCTTCTGTCATCTTTGAAATGTCTTTTAACTTCTAGGGCAGTGATCTTGGGTAGGGTATCTAGGTCTGGCATGTGACCCTACCCTAGGTTTGTGGTATCGTCAGTAGCCCCCGAATGGATTGAGGTCCGAATGAAGAAGAGGGTTGGGGTCAATCCTAATCCAAGTTCGATGCTCCTAAGGCATCTTCCTCGAATCTGGAGATCGTGCCAGTATTTCTACCTTAACTCAGTCGCATCAATCGATTCAGGAACAGTCGAGTGAACTTAAATATACAGTCTTGAGCACCGGTAGGGCGTGCGGCTTTCGGCGTGATTGGCTGCTCTGTGGTCTCCGGATTTCACGAGATTCTAATTTCGGGGAAGCGCGGGGGACGGGGTGTGCCGCGGTAATCGGATTGGATATGCCCGGACGCCTCGATTTCCGCGCTGCCTTTTTCACCATGTATCGGGCAAGCGTCTGTTGTGGGATTTTACAGGATTGCTGGGGTCCACCAGTCAGCCACTCAATCGTTGGGCTATAAAGGAGCACCGCGGCCGATGCAAAGGCACTCTGTGCCCAATTCCTTCTTCTTCCTCTTCTCTGCTGCTGCATCTCCTCACCTCGCTTACCGCCGCTCCGCCTGTACGCGGCTCGCCCCCATGGGCAAGGACAAGACGGTGGCCCTGGAGCGCTCGAAGAAGGCAGCAGGACGGGAAAGGGGAAGAAAACCAATTGGGGGTCGACGTCGAGGACCGGGCTTCCACCTGGCTGGATCCAGGGGGACTGGAACAAGTTCACGATGCAGGTGGAAGACATGGAGGAGCTGGTGGAAGAGGGGCTGGTTGCCCATGATTCGTGGAGGCTACCGGAGGATGAGCTCGAGCCGCAGCCGAAAGAGGGCAAGTGCATCCTCCTCGCGACCCACGTCGGGCGAGGTTTCTCTCTGCCCCCGCATCCCTTCTTCCGCGGTTTCTTGACCTTCTACGGTGCCCAGTTGCATCACTTTTCCCCCAATACCATCATGTATCTCGCCACTTTTGTGTCTTTGTGTGAGAACTTCCTAGGTTGTCGACCGCACTACGGCTTGTTCAAACACATCTTCACTTGTCCTTCCCAATCCGTGAAAAGGCCAACCCGAGTGATGAGAAGACGCACGTGATCCAAATGTGCGGCGGCCTGGGTATTCAGACGAGGGGTAGGAGCACCTTTCCTGCCATGGTCCTTCCTGAGTCGGTCAGGGGATGGCAGTCAACTTGGTTTTACTGCAAGGACATCCCGACTCCCGGTCAGTCGACCGGACTCCCTCTGTTTACCCTAGATCGAGTCGGTCGGCCACCTTCGTTGCTTGTGGGTCAGGCTGAAAAAGTAGAGGTAGATATGCTAGTCGAGCGAGTGGTCCAGTTGGTCCGCGATGGAGTCACCGGGATGGACCTACTAGAGGTATTCCTCAAATAGCGGATTCAGTCTCTCCAAGCTCGGGATCATCCGATGTGGATGTATTTGGGCACCAATGACACTTCTCGAGTCTACCCAGAGGAGGCCACCGAGAAGACGGTGGAGCAGTGCATGAAGTGCATCACCGGGAACAAGGATAACCCTTGAGGGACCAGGAGAGTCCGCCCGTTCGACGCAGACCACGAACCAAACAAGGTTTCGCCCTCACTGCCGAGTGAATTTTCTGATTTTTTTCCTTGTAGGTGTTGGCGAATCTGATTGATGTTTGATCGACCCTTTTCTTTGCAGATCTTTAATGAGATGTACTCGGTGCCCAATGGAGAGCAGATTAAGGAGGAGGCGGAGGGTGTCGGCGAAGCCTCCGACTGGAAGTCCGACGAGGAGACTGTGGAGGAGAGCGAGGACTCTAGCAGCGGTGAAGAAGTCGAGTCGCCGCCCCGCGTCGAGAAGCGCTCCAAGCAAACTCACGATCCATAAAACGTGCGTGCCAGGACAGGCCCTCTAGCTCCCTGGTGCAGAAGCGTACTCGGACGTCCACCCCAGATCCGAC
This sequence comes from Secale cereale, assembly GCA_902687465.1. Lineage (NCBI taxonomy): Eukaryota > Viridiplantae > Streptophyta > Magnoliopsida > Poales > Poaceae > Secale > Secale cereale. Next base: position 140,487,275 of record LR738715.1, read on the forward strand.
TGAGAAGGCTCCGAAATAGCCCAAGGTCGCCGCTTCCAAGCCCTCGGAAGGCTTTGCCCAAGATCAAAGTGGATGTTCTGATCGCTTCCACGTGAGTGCCGCTCTGCTTTGCTACCCTTTCGTTCCAGGAGTCTGATTTGTCTTTGTCGATTCACCAGTCTATTCTACCAATTGTTTTCTGAAATCTTCAGTGCTGCCGCTTCTAGGACCTTTATGGATGTTCACAAGGGTCACGATGATGAGGAGACTGCAGACATGGCCATGTCCAACGCAGGTACAGTTTTTCGACAACACCCTTGCTTTCGTTCACCAGTCTATCGATCGATTGAATTTCCTTTTGGTCGAATGTTTCTGCAGCGCCGCGCAATGTCATCGAATTGCTCGATGATGATGAGGAGGAGGAGCGCGAGGAGGTGCCCCGGAGAGGCACGGGAAGTAGGGGTCGGAAGGCGCCCTCTGGCTCGGATGCCCAGCAACAAGGGGATGCGGTTCGGGCCTCGGTCTCTTTTGTTGTTCCTGTGTCGACTGACCGTCCGTCTGCGTCAACTGTCCAAGTCGCGGACCCTACAGCTGCTCCGACTGCCCCGCCGTCTGTGCTTTTGGCTACCCATCACGTCGCGGAGGATCCTGTGAGCGCGGCTAAGGAAGTCATTCATCAAGCAGGGCTGATGATGGAGCGGACGAAGGCAGCATACGAGGCTAGCATGGCTTCTTATAATGCTAGTTCGGCTCTTCGCACCAACGTCCAGGTACGTCCTTTCCGACTGACTTTTTATTCTGTTGGGGTCTTTGTTCTGAATAACTGCTGTGTTGTAGGGTGAAACCCTAGGGAGGATCTTTTCACACTTGGAGGGGAAAAGAGGAAGAACACACAAGAACACAAGACACAATTCACTCAAAACAAACCCAATATCACATCTGCTAGAGTAGCACACAAAGGATCCACAAGATTACAAGATCAATCCAAGGAAATAAGCACGACGGTAAGGTTCTTCCCACTCCTAGAGGAGGTGAGGTCTTGCAATCCAAGAGGATTCTTCTCCCTTGGGAGGTCTTGCAATCCACGAGGATTCTTCTCCCTTGGGACGTCCTGATCTCCTCACGGAGGGGATACAAGGAGCAAAGCTCCCAAGGTCTCTCAATATCTTTGCTAACCCTTCAAAGGAAGTGGGGAAGGTCTATTTATAGTTTATGCTACGAAGGGGTACGAGAAGAGAGGGATACATGGCCAAGGGCCGAAGGCTGCACGCAGGCAGGACGGTAGTACCGCCCGCTCGAGCGGTAGTACCGCTTGCAGGCGGTAGTACCGCTTAAGGAGCGGTAGTACCGCTTGTTCCAGACTGGCCAGGAGAGGTAGTACCGTTTTGGAGGAGCGGTAGTACCGCTCGTTCCGGGTTGGACAGGTCTTCATTAGCTTCCGCGCGATCCGGGCTGAATGGGTTCTCGTGATCACCTCCTTGGTAACTGAGAATGCACAACATTTCCTTGTGAGGTACAACCCAATCCTCATGCGAATCCGAACAAAACTAGAAGAGGAGAGAATTCACCTCGTCCTCGATAGCACGTGCACGTGCTCTAGTCATTGGTCCCTTGAGCGCTTGTGCCGATGGCGGGGTGTCCATGGGGATGCTTGACGGATGCTCCGCATCATCTCCCCCCCCCCCCCTTGGGGAAGATCCGTCCACGGATCGTGGTCTTCATCTCCATGGTACTTGGCCAAGTCTTGGACGTTGAAGATGTCGCTGACGTTGTACTTATCACGGGGGATGTCGGTCTTGTAAGCGTTGTCGTTGTAGCGTGCTAGCACCTTGAACGGTTCGTCGGCTCGTGGAAGAAGCTTGGATTTGTGTTCCTTGGGGAAGCGGTCCTTGCGAAGGTGTAACCAAACGAGATCACCCGGATGGAACACCATTGGTGTTTTGTTGGTGTTGAGCTTGATGGTGCGGCGTTGCACTTGACGCTCGGTTGTGGAACGTGTTTCTTCATGCATCTTCTTGAGGTGGGCTGCTCTTGCACTTGCGTCCATGTCGGCTCGTTCTTGAAGCGGGAGAGGGAGGATGTCCAACGGTGACAATGGATTGAATTCGTAGACAACCTCAAAGGGGGGACTTGCCGGTTGTAGAGTGTCTCGCGCGATTGTAGGCGTACTCGGCGATTGGTAGGCACTCCTCCCACTCCTTGATGTTCTTCTTGGTCAACACACGTAGGAGAGTGGCAAGCGTCCGGTTGGTGACTTCGGTTTGTCCGTCGGTTTGAGGGTGGTATGCCGTGGAGAAGAGTAGCTTGATGCCGAGCTTGGAGCATAGTGTTTTCCAAAAGTAGCTTAGGAACTTGACGTCACGGTCCGAGACAATCGTCTTGGGGACGCCGTGTAGGCGCAAGATTTCCCTACAAAAGAGAGTCGCAATATGTGAAGCATCGTCTATCTTGTGACAAGGAATGAAATGTGCCATTTTGGAAAATCTATCAACAACAACGAATACGGAATCCTTTCCATTGCGAGTTCTAGGTAATCCAAGAATGAAATCCATGCTAATGTCTTCCCAAGGATGGAAAGGAATAGGAAGTGGCATGTGAAGGCCATGGGATTGAGCTTTTGACTTAGCTTTGCGGCATGTAGAGCACCGGTTGGTGAAGCGGGAGACGTCACGGAACATCTTGGGCCAAAAGTAATTCTTGGAGAGCGTAGTGAATGTCTTGTCACGTCCAAAGTGTCCCATGAGCCCTCCTCCGTGAGATTCCTGCAAAAGGAGCAAACGAAGCGAAGACTCGGGAATGCAAAGTTTGTTAGCTTTCATGAGATATCCATCCTTGATGTAGTATTGCTCCCAAGAAGTATGTGCTACACATTTGGCATAAGGATTTGCAAGGAAAACATCATGCTCATATAAGTCTTTTATGTGCTCAAAGCCAATAACATGCAACTCAAGTTTGGTAACAAGCATGCATTTGCGGGAAAGAGCATCCGCGACAACATTTTCTTTTCCTTTGATGTATTTGATGACATAGGGAAAAGACTCAATGAATTCACTCCACTTAGCATGACGCTTGTTTAATTTCGTTTGACCCTTGAGATACTTGAGCGTCTCATGGTCCGTGTGAAGAATAAATTCATCGGGTCGAAGATAGTGTTCCCAAACACGTAAAACTCTCACCAAAGCATAGAGCTGTTTATCATAGATGGGGTAGTTAAGTTGTGCTCCGGATAGTTTTTCACTAAAGTACGCAATGGGGCGTTTTTCTTGCATGAGCACGCCACCTATGCCGGTACCACTAGCGTCACAATGAATCTCGAAAGGCTTATCAAAGTTCGGTAGGGGAAGAGGTGGTGCGTGCATGAGCAAGTGTTTGAGCTTAATGAACGCGGTGTCTTGCGAAGGACCCCAAACAAAGGGTGCGTTCTTCTTGCTCAAGGCGTGTAGAGGCATAGCAATGGTGCTAAAGTCCTTCACAAAGCATCGATAGAAACCGGCTAAACCAAGAAAGCTACGCACTTGTTGAAGGTTCGTTCGTTGAGGCCAAGTTTTAATTGCTTCAGTTTTAGTTTCATCAACATGAACACCTTGTGAAGACATGACAAATCCTAGGAAAACAACTTTATCAACACCAAAAGTGCATTTCTCCGTATTAGCATATAATTGTTGTTTTCGAAGGGCTTGCAAAACCATACGGACGTGGTTAACATGTTCCTCAAGCGACTTGCTAAAGACTAGAATGTCATCAAAGTAAACCACTACAAAGACGCCTATATAAGGTCGGAGAACGAAATGCATAAGACGCACGAATATGGCGGGCGCTTCCGATAAGCCCATCGGCATGACCAACCACTCATATAGCCCAAACTTGGTTTTGAAAGCTGTTTTCCACTCATCACCCTCTTGAATGCGAATTTGGTAATAGCCACTTTGAAGGTCAATTTTGGAAAAGATGGTGGCACCACATAATTCATCAAGCATGTCATCTAGGCGTGGAATAGGGTGATCGTATCTAACGGTGATAGCATTTATCGGACGACAATCGGAACACATGCGAAAGCTACCATCTTTCTTAGGCACGAGAATAACGGGAACTGCATAAGGACTTAAGCTTTCACGTACATGACCTTTGTCGATGAGTTGTTGTACTTGACGTTGTATCTCCTTTGTTTCGTCCGGGTTGACGCGGTAAGGAGCTTTGTTCGGAAGTGGTGCGCCGGGTACGAGGTCGATGCGGTGTTCGATGCCGCGAAGTGGAGGTAGACCCGGTGGTAGCTCATCGGGAAAGACGTCCGAGAATTCCTGCAACAATTGAGACGACACAAAAGGTGGAGGTGGTGAAGTGTTAGTAGGTTTGGCTTCCCCTTTGCATAGAAGCACAAGGTGGAAGACACTCGAGGGGTTCTCACACACTTCTCTCATCTCACGTTTGGTGGGTAGGAGGACTAAGTTTTTCTCTCTTGGCGAAGAGGCTCTCAATTTTGGCTTGTGGCTCTCACTTTCTTTTTGGTGGATCACTCTCTCACTAGGATCTTCACGATGGGTGGGTGCTTGCTTATCTGCGATCACTTGGCTTGGTGACATTGGGCGAAGCACATATTCCTTGCCTTTCATCTTGAAGCTGTAGTAGTTGGTTCGTCCATTGTGGATGGCTCCACGGTCAAATTGCCAAGGTCGTCCCAAGAGGAGGTGGCACACCGTCATGGGAACTACATCACACTCCAAGGTGTCCTCGTAGGCACCGATCTTGAAAGAAACTTGTACCGTATGCTCCACTTGAATGGTTCCGGAGTCGCTCAACCATTGTACCTTGTATGGACGAGGGTGCTTCTTCTTGACCAATTGGAGCTTGGAACATAGCTCATCACTTGCCAAGTTGTGACAACTTCCTCCATCGATGATGACCTTGACGGAGCGTCCGTTGATGCCGGCCTTCGTGTGGAAAATATGGCATCGTTGGTCTTCGTCTTGATGGTGTTGGAGGGTCAAGACCTTGGATACCACGAGAGAGGGACTTGAGTCATTGTCACAAAACACTTGATCATCTTCATCTTCGTTGATGCGCCGGTGCATGGCCACATGCTCAATAGCTTCCACTTCGTCTTCGCTCATCGAGTCATATGTGCCGTCGTCGTTGAAGATCATGGTTCTCTTGTTGGTGCACTCGAAGGACTTGTGACCTCGGGCACCACATGTGAAACACTTGAAGGAACTAGTCTTCTCGGTGTCGTAAGGTGGTGCCAACGGTGAGGGAGTCTTGGGTTTGTAGTTGCTTGCCGGAGAACGAGTCGAGGAAGGTGTAGTTTGCTTGGAACTTGACTTGTCGCCGGTACTTGGTGATGCTCTAGTTGAGGTAGGAGGTGCCGAAGTCGCGGGTGCTTGAGAGTAGGAGCCGTAGGTCTTGGACGAGTATTTGGCATACTTGAAGTCATCCTGGACTTGTCGCTCAGCCTTGGACGCTTGATGAACTAGCTTGAGAAGGTTGGAGTATGGTTGGAAGTCGGCAATCCACTTGATTGGTTGATTGAGGCCATTCAAGAAGCGGGCCATTGTTTGCTCGTCATCTTCCTTGACGTTGGCTCGTATCATAGCAATCTCCATTTCTTGGTAATAATCCTCCACCGTCTTCGTGCCTTGTTTGAGAAGTTGCAACTTCTTGAAGAGATCGCGGGTGTAGTGTGTAGGCACGAAGCGAGCTTGCATGACATTCTTCATTTCTGACCAAGTTGTAATGGCTGGTTCGCCACTTGAATGTCGTCGCTTGATCGTTTGTTCCCACCAAATGAGAACATAGTCTTTAAACTCGAGAGAGGCCATGGCAATCTTCTTCTCTTCTTTGAAGTTGTGGAGGCGGAATATCTTGTCGACCTTCAATGCCCATGAGAGGTATTCTTCAGGATCGGTACTTCCGGAGAACTTGGGCATAGTGAACTTTAGCTTGCCGAAGCGTTGTTCTTCATCATGTTGATGACGGTGGTGTCGCTCATGACGAGGTTGTCGCTCCATGAAAGCTTGCTCTTCACGATGGTGTTGGCGTTGGTGGTGTCGTGGCACGTCGTTCCCATTTCGTCGTTCTTGCTCCGCTTCGCGATGAGCGGCTTCCTCTTGTCGCTCTTTATGGAGTTCTTCTTGTTGACGTACTTGGCGGTTGTGGTCGGCGAAGATGCGCGTGGAGTCACGAAGAGCTTGTTGTGCTATGCGTGCTTGATTGTCACGCCGTTCTTGAGCTTGCCGAATTGCATCGTCATCTTCATGTACTTGATGTGGGCGTTGTTGCTCTTGGCGGCGCCCTTGCTCACGTGCTCGGACTCGGTCTCGTAACTCATTGCCATGGAATGGATTGTCCGGAGATTGTCGATCTTGATTGACGAATTGTTGAGCTTGCCGAGGACGTGGAGGACTTGCATCCGTGGAAGAGTAAGCCGAAGAGTTGTCACTTGAGCGTTGACTTGAATGGCACCGTCTTGATGAATGAGGCGGAGACGTGCGGTTCACCAAGATGTGGCGGAACTCTTGCATTTGCGTGCGGAAGTCGGAAGCGAGTTGCTCGATGTGGTCGCCCAAAGCTTCGCTTTCTTGGTGAAGGGCTCGTTGGACGCCGAAAAGGTGAGTCTTGGTGACGTAGTTCGGTGCTTCCACTAGATGCTCATCGATCGGGTCGGTCGAAGAACTTGGCCTATCCATCATGTAAGTAGGAGGTGAGTAGGTAAATGAGAGAACAATACCAAAGTTACCTCTTCCGGAGATTGAAAATGTAACAAGTTTCACTCAATCAAATGCCACAATAGTAGAATTGGAACCGGGTTTGTTCCTCACACCTACAAGTAAATATGCCTATGGAGTAGCTTGGTTAGGAAGGTGGAAAATTTCAAACAAAATGTTAGACAAGATATCGATAAGGTTGAGAAGATTCACAAAGATGCACGTAAAGCAAATAGATCAAAGCCAAGAGTATCACTAGGAACACACGCACGGAAGATAGATGGGATCCGCACAACCAAGGGTGAGCGCAAAATGTGAGTGAACACGCAAAATGCTCTTGTTGTGCGAATACTAGAGAGACGCTAGCTCGATTGCTCAAATGGGCGAGATACGCTTTGTGCACCAACCTATGAGAGAAACGTGTCGTCCTCGATCCCAACTATGCTATGTATGTGGTGACCAAGATGATATGAGTATGTAAAGTGGCTCAATGATATTGCTTATATGCTCATTGTTGCTCCTCTCTTTGCTTAGAAGCTTTTTTTTTAGAGTAAGATGCTCGAGCCGATGATAATATGAGGCAAGTATGTAAGATATGCACGAGAGAGACTTATGGCACTAAGATGATAACATGATCACTACGATGCACAAGATCGTGGCCCGAAAATTCTCAACTTGCTAGTCTCGATAGGTAAGTAACGCAAATGGCTCGGGCTAACAATGCAAAAGCAAAAGTTAAATGTCGTCGAGGTTACCGTCCTTGCTTACGGTTAGCGGCGAAGATGATTCCGAGGCGATGATGTCGATGTCAAACGCCCCTAAGTAGCCGAAACACCTTAGGAAACGCCAAATCGCAACTCGAAACTGGTGAAATGCGGAAGTTTAGTGAATGTGGGGCGGTGAGAAATTGTGGTGCGGTAGTACCGCTTTGTAGAGCGGTAGTACCGCTTTGTAGAGCGGTAGTACCGCTTTGGGAAACGGAAGTAAAAAAATTTGTACCACTTGACGAAGCGGTTGTACCGCTTGGCAAGGAGGAAGAAAAATTTTAGTACCGCGTGTTGGGCGGTAGTACCGCTGGTGTCGGGAAAAAAATTGTAGCTCGAGATCGGGGCGAAATTTGGGCGGAAATGGATGGTTTCGAGGGTCAAATTGGATGAATTTCGTGGTGGATGGGTGGGGAAAGTGGTGGAGAGGCTAGATCCACGTGCCAAACGTCAAATCCATGGACCAACACAACCAAATCTCACAAGAACCAACAAATTGCAAGAAAAATTTTGGGCTATTTTTTTGTGTGGGGATTTTCGAAATTGGGTAAGAACACAGCAAAATCAAGCTAGAAAGTGGGGGGATGGGACTCCAAGATGTGAATCAACCTTGCTCATGATACCAAGATGTTGTAGGGTGAAACCCTAGGGGGGATCTTTTCACACTTGGAGGGGAAAAGAGGAAGAACACACAAGAACACAAGACACAATTCACTCAAAACAAACCCAATATCACATCCGCTAGAGTAGCACACAAAGGATCCACAAGATTACAAGATCAATCCAAGGAAATAAGCACGACGGTAAGGTTCTTCCCACTCCTAGAGGAGGTGAGGTCTTGCAATCCAAGAGGATTCTTCTCCCTTGGGAGGTCTTGCAATCCACGAGGATTCTTCTCCCTTGGGAGGTCCTGATCTCCTCACGGAGGGGATACAAGGAGCAAAGCTCTCAAGGTCTCTCAATATCTTTGCTAACCCTTCAAAGGAAGTGGGGAAGGTCTATTTATAGTTTATGCTACGAAGGGGTACGAGAAGAGAGGGATACATGGCCAAGGGCCGAAGGCTGCACGCAGGCAGGACGGTAGTACCGCCCGCTCGAGCGGTAGTACCGCTTGCAGGCGGTAGTACCGCTTAAGGAGCGGTAGTACCGCTTGTTCCGGACTGGCCAGGAGCGGTAGTACCGTTTTGGATGAGCGGTAGTACCGCTCGTTCCGGGTTGGACAGGTCTTCATTTGCTTCCGCGCGATCCTGGCTGAATGGGTTCTCGTGATCACCTCCTTGGTAACTAAGAATGCAGAACATTTCCTTGTGAGGTAGAACCCAATCCTCATGCGAATCCGAATGAAACTCGAAGAGGAGAGAATTCACCTCGTCCTCGATAGCGCGTGCACGTGCTCTAGTCATTGGTCCCTTGAGCGCTTGTGCCGATGGCGGGGTGTCCATGGGGATGCTTGACGGATGCTCCGCATCATGCTGCTTTGTTCCTAAGATGATATTCCGCTTTGTTCGTAAGATGATGTTCCACCCACTGGTGTTCCTGATCTTGTAACGTAGCTCTTGTAATCCAATCTGTCTTGATGTGGCGATTGGGTCGGTGGGGGCACGCTCAGTGCACCCACTAGGTGTAGTCCCCGAGGCCATGGTCTACTGAAGTCAGTCGGCCATGGTCTTAGAGTTGATTTCATTGACTTGTTTCGAATTCCTTCCACTCGCGCGGGATGGATCCGGTCGAGTGGGAACCAGTGGGGGCACGCTGAGTGCATCCACTGGGTGTACTCCTCGAGACTGTGGTCAACTGCTGGCAGTCGGCTATGGTCTAAGAACAATATGTGACTCTCTTTATTTTGAACTCGTACAGGACGGATCCGGTCGAGTGGGAACCAGTGGGGGCACGCTGAGTGCACCCACTGGGTGTAGTCCCCGAGTCTACTTCTGAGTGTTTGACTTGGCGGTAGCTTAGAACCCTCCTGTCGTGACATTTTATTGAATGGTTTGTCTTCTTTGCTGATTGCAGAAATCTTGTGAGTTTGGAGCTAAATTCGCGGACCTTGAGAAGAAGCAGGTCCAACTCAATCTTGATCTGGAGCTGGCCATGGAGCACTTGAAGAAAGCCAAAGATGAAACGTCTGGTAGGAAAAGCACAGAACTCGTCGACTGCATTCGAATGAGCATGACATGGATATAATTAAGTTCATCTATCTAGCACTGTCTCTTGTAGATCAAATGAAGGAAGCCTTGGAGCAGAAGGATCTTGACCTAGCGGCAGCGTAGCAGAAGGCGTAGGAGAAAGCTGAACTTGCCGAACAGAAGCTGGCTTCAGTCAGCAAGCTTGAACAAGAGAACGCCAAACTAAAGGTTTCCCTTGATGAGGCCAACAAGGAGGTAACGCGACTGAATAAGGCCAATCTTGCACTGGATGAGAAGGTAGGGGATCTCTCGCAGAAGAAAAACGGGTTGGAGACTTATCTGGGTGACCTCACGAAAAAGTTGTTCCTCATGCTTGAAGGTATGTTCTTTTGTCCGACTGAATCAGAGATGTTGACTCATATTCTGACCGTTAACTCATCATTTTTTGTCTATGTAGAATTCTGCCAGAACTTTGAGGAGGAGACTGGGCAGGTCGAAACAGGTCTGGATCCTGCCAATTCCCTCGTCAAGGATGAAGTTGCGTTGAATGTCTTGCGATTGGAGTCTCGCCTCACCAGCGCCACTGGCTACCTTGCTCGTCTGAAGGCGGTGATGTCCCGGTGTCCCGGATCGACATTGTGCTCTGGCGGGGGATGGTGCATGAGAATGACCTCGAGTCTCTGATGACTCGACTCAATGAGATCCCCGGTCGAGTGCAGGAGTGGAAGAAGTCATCCGCCCGATGTGGTGCTGACGTGCATTGTCTCTGGTCCGCGTGCACTGCAAGGAGGTGAAGGAAGAGAGGCTGGTTGCCCTTACGGTTGCCACCACCAAAATGCTCCAGTTCCAATCATTCATGGAGACCTTCCTGGACGCCGCCACTCGTATCGCCGACAGAATCGACCTGGATGAGTACGTCGCACCTGCAAGTCCTCCTCCTCTCGAAGAGTAATCAAACTTTATGTCGCGACTCTATTTTCCTCGAAATGCCGAGTGGTTTTGTAACCGATAAACACTTGCGGGCTCGATGCCCAAGCGCTTCTACCCGAATCTTGCGGGTCTTTATCTGAACTGGATTTCCTTTGGAATATGCTTGCCTTGCTTCTGATGCCTTTTGATCATTTTGGTTCCGAGTGGACATTGTATTTGTGGTGCAGCTCGGAAGGCCAAGGTACGTTGTATTTGCGGCGTAGCTCGGAGGGTCGAGCCGCATTGTATTTGTGGCGGAACTCGGAGACCCAAGGTACATTGTACTTGTGGCATAGCTCGGAGGGTCGAGTCGCATTGTATTTGTGGCGGAGCTCGGAGACCCAAGGTACATTTTACTTGTGGCGTAGCTCGGAGGGTCGAGCCGCATTGTATTTGTGGCGGAGCTCGGATACCCAAGGTACATTGTACTTGTGGCGTAGCTCGGAGGGTCACTGAGTCTTCGAGTGAGAGGGTTGCTCTTTACTCGGAGGGTTTTTGTAACTTAGGCGACTACGGGGTCGCAGCTAAGCCCCAGAGTGAGAGGGTTGCTCTTCACTCGGAGTGTTTTTCGTAACTTAGGCGAATACGGGGTCGTAGCTAAGCCCCTGAGTGAGAGGGTTGCTCTTCACTCAGAGTGTTTTTTGAAACATAGGCGAATCAGATTCGCGGCTAAGCCCCCGAGTGAGAAGGTTGCTCTTCACTCGAAGTGTTTTTGAAACT
>LR738715.1:140499869-140524560 GCA_902687465.1 Secale cereale
CCCCGAGTGAGAGGGTTGCTCTTCACTCGGAGTGTTTTTTGTAACTTAGGCGATTACGGGGTCGCAGCTAAGCCCCCGAGTGAGAGGGTTTCTCTTCACTCGGAGTGTTTTTGAAACTTGGGCGATTACGGGGTCGCAGCTAAGCCCCCGAATGAGAGGGTTGCTCTTCACTCGAAGTGTTTTTGTAACTTAGGTGATTACGGGGTCGCAGCTAAGCCCCCGAGTGTCACACCCCAAAAATATTTATTTGGAATTTTGAAAACTTTTCAAAAATTTTAGCTAAGATTTGAAAATTTTTCTTGGAGGGTTCTGTTTGAAGGGTGGACTTATTTGATTTAATGGTTTTGGAGGTTTTCAAAACTTTTCTTTCTAAGGAATCTTTGGTTTTTAGCTATTTATTTTCAAAGGCAAAAATCCTTTTCACCCCTTCTAATACCTTAAAACTTCTCCAAATATTTTCTGTCACTCCAAAGTTTTCCTCTCAAGCCATGCACACCTTCTGTGGTATATTTCAACTCCTTCCTACTCCACAAAAATATTCTTTCTATTTATTTTATATTCCAAAAGGGGAATTTGAATAAATCATAGTTTCTTGACATTTACAAAGGAACTATATTTTCTATGACTCTTCTGCATCCACCAAAATTATCCCTACATATATATGGTACCCTCAACCCATTTCTCCAAAAACATTTGGTCCCACAGTTCAAAATTTTCAAAATAAATTCAGTTCAAATTTGGTCCAGAAATCATGTTTTTGCCCCAAACCATTTCCAAACTTCACCAAAATTCTTGGCCTCCTGGCAAACTCATTTTTGAGTAGCTACACACCACCACCCAAAACCCCATGATCAAACTAGTTGCCTAAACCCTCAAAGCATTTCATCAAACAAGTTGCTGGCACTGTTCATAACTGAACTAAAATTCAGTTAACTGAATTTACTTCGGCCGACAGAGACAGGGATGCCGTGCATCCATCATCTTCCTCTCCCGCACGGCGATGTTGCCTGTGTCCAGTGCCGCAGCACTCCCTGGCCCAGCGCCCAGCCACTCCACGCCGGCGAGGTGGCACCGGGCCGGTGCAGCCTCCCCAAGCGCGTCCACGGCGGGGCCGAGCGGACACGCCACGGCCCTCGGCCGCCATTCAATGCCCAGCAGCGCCACTACCTACCTCTCCGCACACGCGTCACTCCCTCGCTCACCTCCGCACAAAGGACACACCGGCCATGCCGCACGGGGCCCGTCTGACAGTCGCCGGAGCCGGCCGCTCCGCCGCGTCCGTGCGGACAGCACATCGCCAACGTGTCGCGCAGGCGCGAGCCCGACCACGCGGAGGCTTCGGACGAACGCCACGGGCCTCTAGAATGCCCCGACACTCAGATCACCGACCAGAACCAACCCCGGCGACCTCATTAACTCCGGCGAGCCCCACCCGCTTCGGCCATCTCCGACTCGCCTATATAAAGGGTTCCCGAGCTCCTCTAGCGCCAGCACTCGCCTTCACCACCTCCCATACCTCCTCCTGACCACCCACCAGGCCCCGAGGGGGTCGTCTTCTTCCCCTCCGGCCACCGCTCCGCCGCCTCTGTCCTCGAACCGAACCGAGCACATACACCACCAGAGCAGCCCAAACTCCATCGATCCTCTCCTTTTCCACCACCTTGCCGAATCCCTAAGTCAATTTACCTCCCCGAGCCCTCTCCGACGAGCCACCACCTCACCAGAATCATCCTCCGCCGGCGACGAGCTCACCGCCGTTCAGGTGACCGCCGGTGGCCACCTCCACCACCCCCTGGATGCGGAAGTCCCCGCTGGTCATGTTGCGACCAGCGCCGGACCCTGAGACCCCGGCGATCGTCGCCGGCGATCGCCGCCGCCTCTCTGTACTCGCGCGCGAGCGCGTTTGAATTTAAACCTGACGGGTGGCCCCCACCCGTCAGCTCTCTCTCTCTCTATTCTGTTTTAAGTGGAAGCGCACTCTGCGCTTTACGCCTTCTGCACAGGAAGACGTACCCGTAACCGAAACGTTTTCTTTTAAATAACTCTGGGACTTCTGTTTTACAGAAAAACCCCTGGTTTTGAAAAGCTAATAACTTTTAAAATATAAATCCAAATGAGTTGATTCTTTTTGCTAAAATTTTCTTTTCTGCTCTAGTTTATTTTAAGATTTATTTAAAAATATTTTGAGCACTTTTTCTGTTCTGTGTTGGTTTTCTTATTCGAATTCAAATTTGAAATTTTCAGAAAAAGAAGAGGGAACTTTTGCTGGATTTTCAGAAGGGTTTTCTCCTGATTACTTTGGACAAGGCAAGCATTATTGAACTTGAGATATGATGTTACTTCCTTGCATGGTTGCATAGTATGGTAGTGCATCATACGTTGCATGTTATCACATGTGCATGCATGGTCATGTCATGTTGGTTTTACTTTGGCTTGCATGTCACACTAGCTTGTCTGGCATACAAGTGGTTACGTGAGGGCAGAGATGTTGCTGCTGGTTGGGACATGCTAGTGGGCATGGTCCTTTGTTGACACAGTGGTGTCATGTGATACTGATAAAAGAACACTGATGATATTTTAACAGTACCTCCTGAGTCTGCCTAGATCGAGTCTTGCTCTTACACCTAGCTGTATACCGTGCTGCCACGGGTCCTTCCGAAAGGAGGGTACGGCCTGGTAAGTTGTTAACCCCTGGACGGGTGCACGCCACCCAGATAACTGCGATGAAGGTTGTAGCCTGTCATCGGGTCAGGGGCATGGGTGTTACCGGTTGTAGCCGAGAGGGGGGCACCCCTTGTAATCCGCGCGTTTAATAGTGATCCCATGCTTTTCGGAGGTTGTAGCCTCCCTGACTTAAGGTGTCTGGAGTGATGCTGTGGGTGAGTCCAAGCATCCGGTGGGCGGGTATGCGTCAGGAGTGTTTTCAACCCAAAGTCCGTATTAGGTTTTAGTCAGTGTACGGTACTGGCTAGATCCTATGCTTGTGGGTAAAGGGTACACCCTCTGCAGAGTTATATCTATTCGAATAGCCGCGTCCACGGTCAAGGACTTAGTTGGGTGGGTCAAGTATCGGTCCCGGGGTCAGTCTCTGGAGGAAGATGATATACTTGAGTATACTATGTTTGCATGATGGATTATCATGAATTTGTTTGTGGTGAATATTATATTTATGGACTAACCCGATAATTTTGTTGTTATCTTCAAGAGTGTACCAGGGGCTGGCTAGACTACCCCGGACACTCGCTTTTATTTTAAAGTCCTTTTGAGGCGTCCCTCGAGTGTCAGGCGGTTTATCTCGCCACTACTCTTGTGGACACCCACTGGCATTTCTTTTAAAGTCCTTTTGAGGCGTCCCTCGAGTGTCAGGCGGTTTATCTCGCCACTACTCTTGTGGATACCCAACTGGCATTTCTTTTCAAGTCCTACCGTGATGTCACTTGACATCCGACTGGCATTTCTTTTATTCTTTTATATAATATATTGACCAGTATTTATGTTTGAGCTAATTATGTTTCATCCTGCCAAGTCGTGATATTTGTTGCATGCATATAGTATTTTATCATGGCAGGTGTTTTCAGTATACCTTATTTCCTTAATGTTTGCGAGTACATTCAAAGTACTCACTGGCTTGTCCCTGGCTATTTACTTGGCCAGACTTGGAGGAGGACGAGCCCGTGGAGGAGAATTGCGCTAGCGAGGCCGACGCTTAGAAGGTTCCCAGTCAGCACGCCTGTGTCTTGAGTCTATCACTTGTACCATCCGTCAAGCTTCCGCCACACCAATAAAATAGTCAAGCCTCACACTGACGCTTGACTCTATGCTAGTCTTTCAGCGTTGAGTTCCACCACCCACTGTCATATTTCGCCACCCTAGTGTGTTGAGTGGTTGTAATAAATTATTGAGTCACCCTGACTCAACCCTGTGTAATATTATTGTACTGGTTATCTATATCAAGGTTGTCCACTGGTTGTGCTTGGGAGCCAGTGTGACTTAGGGCTATTCTGTGAGTTACTTCTCAGAAATGAGCCCGACAGACCTTGGTACCAGAGCCAGGCTGACTGTAGGAGCCCTAGGCACGATCACTAGACACCGAGTCAATGCTGACATTTTTTTTCTCCAGCATGCATCTCATGCATCGTAGCAAATTTTCTGTAGTCATCATACACTTATGACATGACTACTTGGATTTTTGTCTACTGTTGTAGATGGCTGGTGGCAGCTGCCCGTCGCAAGTTTTCGCCAACGAGCCTGCGGGATTTTCCCGTCTTCTCGCGAGCATCGCGAAAGACGCGCTGGGGTCCCTTGGGCGTCCGGAGTACGTCATCTACCCGGACAAGATCTCAGAGACCCTGACTATGTACCAGGCTTCGGTATATATTCGGGGTGGTGCGTCCGTATCTTTCCGCAACTACCGCTTCATGGGGAGAGCCATGCCCACTGAGAGGCATGCTATCCAGATGGCCGCACGTGAGGCTATCGCACGTCTCAGGGATATCCTGCCCGTCATGCAGGACCGTCCCTATTACTACATGCCTTGTCACGTTCCATACACCAGCCACTATGCTTTTTCCTGCACCATAGGGGAAAAGGACACGGCTATTGAGCCACTTGTCCAGTATATCATGGCCTTGGAGTCAGCCTTCACCTCCATGGTGGATGACTACCTCACTGCGCGGATGGACTTGTCTCGTGCAAGAATCATTCGCAGGAGCGAGTACCGCTCTCCTTCGCCTCGTGCTCCACGCACCTCCACTACACCAAATATTCCTCTGGCTAATCCTGCGACTCAGCGCTCGACCCCGACTGGCGATGCTAGCCGTCCGGCTGCACCCATTCCTACCAGAGCTTCTCCACTGACCAGCACGGTGCCACCTCCAGCAGGCACGGCATCAACGACTACACGACTAGAGGCGATCCTCGAGGAGGAAGAGGAGGAGGGCGATATCACATCATGGGTGCCTTGCCTGAGCCTCACTCTCAGCAGGACCTAGGATGAGCTGTGTGATCGAACACAGTCTTCTTCGCCAACGACCACTTGAGAACACGGATGTAATATATTTATTCCCTGTTCCGCCTAGCCTTTGTAAAATAGCTATGACCGCTGGCCGATGAGAGCACGGAGAGTGCGCTAGTAGAATAAAATGATCTTGTATGATACAGTTTCCGCATGTATCCTGTATAATTAAATCCTGCTTGTATAATTAAAATCACTTGTGTAATATAACTGTTTGCCTTGCCTTACCTTGTCCGGGGGAAAATTTTATTTGGAAACTTATTTCTGCCTTTTGATTATTTTCTTTGGTGTTATGCAAATACCCCAGAAAGAAAATGCATCGTCCCTGGACCCGTTCTATGCCA
Source organism: Secale cereale (assembly GCA_902687465.1). Classification (NCBI taxonomy): domain Eukaryota; kingdom Viridiplantae; phylum Streptophyta; class Magnoliopsida; order Poales; family Poaceae; genus Secale; species Secale cereale. The sequence goes on from LR738715.1 coordinate 140,505,228, forward strand.
ACTCCAGATGAGAACAACGCTGGACAGATGGAAAATAATTTTACTCAAGGGCAGACGAGTCAGCAAAGCAGTGATTCAGCATTTTCGCAAGTGTGTCGCTTATTTGAGCAGAGTCAGCAACAACATCAGGAGATGATGCAGCATTTGATTAACATGGGAAATCACCATGGACAACAGCAACCCAGGTCCAAACTATCTGAGTTGCAAAAGACCCGCCCAACGGTCTTTACGCACACTGACAAGCCACTAGAGGCAGACGACTGGCTTCGAGACATGGAAAGAAAATTGGACATTGCCCAGTGTACGGACCAGGAAAAGGTGTTGTACACACCACATTATTTTTCTGGAATGGCTGCGTCGTGGTGGGAAAACTTATGTCACACCCACCCTGACGGAGCAAATATGACATGGGCACAACTCAAGGAGCATTTCCGAGGAGCGCATATCCCAAATAGCATTATGAAATTAAAAAAGAGGGGATTTGAGGATCTCAAACAGCGGGGCTCCACAGTGTCCCAATATCTGGATCAGTTTACTCAGTTGGCCAGATACGCCAACGACGAATATATGACAGAAAACAAAAAGATGGAAAAATTTCTCGACGGACTTGTTTCATCCCTAAAGTGCCAGCTGATGGTTCATACTTTTCCAGACTTTAAGACACTCGTGGACAAGGCTATTATTCTGGAAAATGAACACCGCAATATGGATGAGGCTCGCAAGCGTCGCATGAACCAGTCAGGACAGGTACGCAACAACAGGCCCAGGAATGATGTTCAAAAGCCAGTAGTAACCCGGCCAACAAATACAGCTCCACCTCAGAACCGCAGTGCATTCCACAATAGGACTAAGGATACAAATTTTCATTCTGGAGTTACATGTTACTCCTGTGGAGGAGAGGGGCATTACGCTAAACAGTGCCCGAAACAAGGAAACAACCCTCCCAAAGCCAACAACAACAACAATGGCCGCGGTGCGACCAACGCTCCTCGACGCAATAATTTCAACCCCAATAACAACCACAAACCAGGACATATCAACCACGTGAATTTTGAGGAAGCTCAGAACGCACCGGATATCGTGTTTGGTACGTTCCCCGCCAACTCAGTAAATGCTACAGTTTTATTTGATTCCGGAGCTTCCCACTCTTGCATTTCTAAAAGATTTGCCTCGAAGAATCAGTTTCCCTTTTTGCCTTTGCAAAATTCCATGGTTATTCAGTCCCCGGGATCGAAGCAAACTACTCAATGGTACTGCAAGGATGTGAACATCGAAATTGAAGGAATGGGATTCCTAGCCAATCTCATCATATTGGACGCAGTTGATTTGGACATTATTCTGGGAATGGATTGGTTAACCACAAACAAAGGTTTTATAGACTGCTATAACCGCACGGTAACTCTTACCAATTGCCAAGGGAAGACCATAAAAGTGGGTACAAGGAAGATTGCCACATTCCAAGGAAAATTAAATCAAGTGGATACGGTGGAATTAAATACGGTCCCTATAGTTTGTGAATATCCTGATGTATTTCCTGAGGAGTTACCAGGAATGCCACCGGACCGCGAGATTGAGTTCGTTATTGAACTAGCGCCCGGAACAACCCCCATATACAAGAAGCCGTACCGTATGGCCCCAACAGAGTTGGCAGAATTAAAGAAGCAAATTAAGGAGTTGATGGAGAAAGGTTACGTACGACCCAGCTCGTCACCCTGGGGGTCGCCAGTTTTATTCGCCAAAAAGAGGGATGGTACCCTGCGGCTATGTATTGATTACAGGGCACTTAATATGGTCACCATCAAGAATAAATATCCACCGCCTAGAATCAACGACTTGTTTGAGCAGCTAGCTGAAGCTAAAGTCTTTTCAAAAATAGACTTAAGGTCAGGATATCATCAGCTAAAAATTCGGACGACGGATATACCTAAAACGGCATTTACCACAAGATATGGATTATATGAATTCACAGTAATGCCGTTCGGTCTGACCAATGCCCCTGCATATTTTGTGCATCTCATGAACAAGGTTTTCATGAAATATTTGGATAAATTTGTGGTGGTATTTATCGATGACATACTTATTTACTCTAAGACGCCCGAAGAACATGAGCAGCACCTTCGGATAGTACTGGAAGAATTAAGAAGACATCAGCTCTATGCCAAATTCAGCAAATGTGAATTTTGGTTGAGAGAAGTGGGTTTCCTTGGACACGTACTAACCCAGGATGGAATCGCTGTGGACCCGGGAAAAGTAAAGGATGTATTGGGATGGAAGCAACCCACAAACGTAACGGAGGTCAGAAGTTTTCTTGGTCTAGCAGGCTATTATCGAAGATTTATTGAAGGATTTTCCACTATAGCCAGACCCATGACCCAATTACTCAAGAAAGATAAGAAGTTTGAATGGACTGAAGCTTGTGAAAAGAGTTTTCAGGAGTTGAAAAAGAGGTTAACAACGTCACCAGTCCTAGTTGTACCCGATGTACACAAAAATTTTGATATATACTGTGATGCATCCGGGAAAGGCCTTGGGTGTGTGTTAATGCAAGAAGGAAAAGTAGTAGCTTACACATCAAGGCAGCTACGGAGACATGAAGAAAATTACCCCGTTCACGATCTGGAACTTGCTGCAGTAATACACGCACTCAAAGAGTGGCGACACTATCTTCTGGGGAACCGATGTGAAATATACACGGACCACAAAAGTCTTAAGTATATTTTTACGCAGCCGGAATTAAATTTGAGACAGCGACGATGGCTTGAATTAATTAAGGATTATGACGTAGGAATTCACTATCACCCTGGTAAAGCCAATGTTGTGGCAGATGCCCTCAGCAGAAATCCATACGCCGGAAATGGCAGCGTACAGCTCTCGCAACATGTGCTCAGCCAGGAATTTGCCAAACTCAACATGGCCCTAGTCACGGAAGGGACCATCTCCCAGTTGGAAATAAAACCAACCTTAGAGGACCAGATCAGAGACGCCCAGAAGAGACATCCGAGTATTGAAGGAATTAGGAAAAAGATGAAACTGGGCAGAGCGCCCGAATTTATTGAAGACGACCAAGGAAGTATCTGGTTTGGACAGAGACTATGCGTGCCAAACATTGAGGAATTAAAGCAGCAAATAATGGCAGAGGCACACACCGCTCCATATTCTATTCACCCCGGAGGGACAAAAATGTATAAGGATATACAGGAGAGATTCTGGTGGCACGGGATGAAAAGGGATATAGCCATATATGTGGCATGTTGTGATACCTGCCAACGAGTGAAGGCGGAACACCAGAGACCAGCAGGGTTGTTGCAACCAATTAAAGTGCCTGAATGGAAGTGGGACAGGATTGGCATGGATTTTGTGGTTGGTTTGCCAAGGTCACGCCATGGGAATGATGCCATCTGGGTAATAATAGATTCACTAACTAAGGTAGCACATTTCATTCCGGTAAAAACCACCTACTCAACACAGAGGCTAGCCAGGCTGTATCTATCCAGGATTGTTTGTCTACACGGAGTACCCAAAATAATTGTATCCGACAGAGGCACCCAATTTGTCTCTAGATTTTGGGAACATTTACAGCAAGCCTTAGGCACGCAACTGGCCTTCAGTACAGCATACCACCCGCAGACCGGAGGACAGACAGAGCGGGTAAATCAAATATTAGAGGACATGTTGAGAGCATGTGTGCTTACCTACGGAGTCAGTTGGGAGGATAGTTTGCCTTATGCAGAATTTTCCTACAACAACAGTTATCAAGCTAGCCTAAAAATGGCACCGTTCGAAGCATTATACGGACGACGGTGCCGAACCCCATTAAATTGGTCTGAGACCGGAGACAGCCGAATCTTTGGACCAGATATGCTAATAGAGGCAGAAACCAAAGTAAAACTTATTCAGGACCGACTAAAGGCAGCTCAGAGCCGACAGAAGAGTTATTATGATCAAAAACACCGCCAGATCCACTTTGAGCCAAATGACTACGTGTATCTTAGAGTATCTCCAACAAGGGGGCTACAGAGATTTAAGGTCAAGGGGAAATTAGCACCGAGATTTATCGGACCATTCAAAATAACTGCAAGAAGGGGCAGGGTTGCCTATCAACTGGAATTACCAGCAGAGCTATCAGATGTTCACGACGTGTTCCATGTGTCGCAACTGAGGAAGTGTGTTAGCAACCCGGAAAAACAGGTGCAGCACCAGGAATTAGACCTTCAACCAGATCTTACCTATCGGGAACATCCCATAAAGATTTTGGAGGAGTCTGAACGGAGAACCCGACAGGGCGTAATAAAATTGTGCAAAGTCCAATGGAGCAATCACACCGAGGAAGAGGCAACCTGGGAAAGAGAAGATCATTTAAGGACTGAGTATCCGTACCTGTTTGAGGGACAGCTGAAATCTCGGGGACGAGATTTTTCTTAAGGGGGTAGGTGCTGTCACACCCCAAAAATATTTATTTGGAATTTTGAAAACTTTTCAAAAATTTTAGCTAAGATTTGAAAATTTTTCTTGGAGGGTTCTGTTTGAAGGGTGGACTTATTTGATTTAATGGTTTTGGAGGTTTTCAAAACTTTTCTTTCTAAGGAATCTTTGGTTTTTAGCTATTTATTTTCAAAGGCAAAAATCCTTTTCACCCCTTCTAATACCTTAAAACTTCTCCAAATATTTTCTGTCACTCCAAAGTTTTCCTCTCAAGCCATGCACACCTTCTGTGGTATATTTCAACTCCTTCCTACTCCACAAAAATATTCTTTCTATTTATTTTATATTCCAAAAGGGGAATTTGAATAAATCATAGTTTCTTGACATTTACAAAGGAACTATATTTTCTATGACTCTTCTGCATCCACCAAAATTATCCCTACATATATATGGTACCCTCAACCCATTTCTCCAAAAACATTTGGTCCCACAGTTCAAAATTTTCAAAATAAATTCAGTTCAAATTTGGTCCAGAAATCATGTTTTTGCCCCAAACCATTTCCAAACTTCACCAAAATTCTTGGCCTCCTGGCAAACTCATTTTTGAGTAGCTACACACCACCACCCAAAACCCCATGATCAAACTAGTTGCCTAAACCCTCAAAGCATTTCATCAAACAAGTTGCTGGCACTGTTCATAACTGAACTAAAATTCAGTTAACTGAATTTACTTCGGCCGACAGAGACAGGGATGCCGTGCATCCATCATCTTCCTCTCCCGCACGGCGATGTTGCCTGTGTCCAGTGCCGCAGCACTCCCTGGCCCAGCGCCCAGCCACTCCACGCCGGCGAGGTGGCACCGGGCCGGTGCAGCCTCCCCAAGCGCGTCCACGGCGGGGCCGAGCGGACACGCCACGGCCCTCGGCCGCCATTCAATGCCCAGCAGCGCCACTACCTACCTCTCCGCACACGCGTCACTCCCTCGCTCACCTCCGCACAAAGGACACACCGGCCACGCCGCACGGGGCCCGTCTGACAGTCGCCGGAGCCGGCCGCTCCGCCGCGTCCGTGCGGACAGCACATCGCCAACGTGTCGCGCAGGCGCGAGCCCGACCACGCGGAGGCTTCGGACGAACGCCACGGGCCTCTAGAATGCCCCGACACTCAGATCACCGACCAGAACCAACCCCGGCGACCTCATTAACTCCGGCGAGCCCCACCCGCTTCGGCCATCTCCGACTCGCCTATATAAAGGGTTCCCGAGCTCCTCTAGCGCCAGCACTCGCCTTCACCACCTCCCATACCTCCTCCTGACCACCCACCAGGCCCCGAGGGGGTCGTCTTCTTCCCCTCCGGCCACCGCTCCGCCGCCTCTGTCCTCGAACCGAACCGAGCACATACACCACCAGAGCAGCCCAAACTCCATCGATCCTCTCCTTTTCCACCACCTTGCCGAATCCCTAAGTCAATTTACCTCCCCGAGCCCTCTCCGACGAGCCACCACCTCACCAGAATCATCCTCCGCCGGCGACGAGCTCACCGCCGTTCAGGTGACCGCCGGTGGCCACCTCCACCCCCCCTGGATGCGGAAGTCCCCGCTGGTCATGTTGCGACCAGCGCCGGACCCTGAGACCCCGGCGATCGTCGCCGGCGATCGCCGCCGCCTCTCTGTACTCGCGCGCGAGCGCGTTTGAATTTAAACCTGACGGGTGGCCCCCACCCGTCAGCTCTCTCTCTCTCTATTCTGTTTTAAGTGGAAGCGCACTCTGCGCTTTACGCCTTCTGCACAGGAAGACGTACCCGTAACCGAAACGTTTTCTTTTAAATAACTCTGGGACTTCTGTTTTACAGAAAAACCCCTGGTTTTGAAAAGCTAATAACTTTTAAAATATAAATCCAAATGAGTTGATTCTCTTTGCTAAAATTTTCTTTTCTGCTCTAGTTTATTTTAAGATTTATTTAAAAATATTTTGAGAACTTTTTCTGTTCTGTGTTGGTTTTCTTATTCGAATTCAAATTTGAAATTTTCAGAAAGAGAAGAGGGAACTTTTGCTGGATTTTCAGAAGGGTTTTCTCCTGATTACTTTGGACAAGGCAAGCATTATTGAACTTGAGATATGATGTTACTTCCTTGCATGGTTGCATAGTATGGTAGTGCATCATACGTTGCATGTTATCACATGTGCATGCATGGTCATGTCATGTTGGTTTTTCTTTGGCTTGCATGTCACACTAGCTTGTCTGGCATACAAGTGGTTACGTGAGGGCAGAGATGTTGCTGCTGGTTGGGACATGCTAGTGGGCATGGTCCTTTGTTGACACAGTGGTGTCATGTGATACTGATAAAAGAACACTGATGATATTTTAACAGTACCTCCTGAGTCTGCCTAGATCGAGTCTTGCTCTTACACCTAGCTGTATACCGTGCTGCCACGGGTCCTTCCGAAAGGAGGGTACGGCCTAGTAAGTTGTTAACCCCTGGACGGGTGCACGCCACCCAGATAACTGCGATGAAGGTTGTAGCCTGTCATCGGGTCAGGGGCATGGGTGTTACCGGTTGTAGCCGAGAGGGGGGCACCCCTTGTAATCCGCGCGTTTAATAGTGATCCCATGCTTTTCGGAGGTTGTAGCCTCCCTGACTTAAGGTGTCTGGAGTGATGCTGTGGGTGAGTCCAAGCATCCGGTGGGCGGTTATGCGTCAGGAGTGTTTTCAACCCAAAGTCCGTATTAGGTTTTAGTCAGTGCACGGTGCTGTCTAGATCCTATACTTGTGGGTAAAGGGTACACCCTCTGCAGAGTTATATCTATTCGAATAGCCGCGTCCACGGTCAAGGACTTAGTTGGGTGGGTCAAGTATCGGTCCCGGTGTCAGTCTCTGGAGGAAAATAATATACTTGAGTATGTTATGTTTGCATGATGCTTTCGACATAGTCAGAATTATCATGAATTTATTTATGATGAATATTATATTTATTGACTAACCCGATAATTTTGTTGTTACCTTCAAGAGTGTCTCAGGGGCTGGCTAGACTACCCCGGACACTCGCTTTTATTTTAAAAGACCTTTTGTGGCGTCCCTCGAGTGTCAGGCGGTTTATCACGCCACTACTCTTGTGGATACCCAACTGGCATTTCTTTTAAAGTCCTTTTGTGGCGTCCCTCGAGTGTCAGGCGGTTTATCACGCCACTACTCTTGTGGATACCCAACTGGCATTTCTCTTAAAGTCCTTTTTGAGGCGTCCCTCGAGTGTCAGGCGGTTTATCACGCCACTACTCTTGTGGACACCCGACTGGCATTTCTCTTTAAGTCCTACCGTGATGTCACTTGACATCCGACCGGCATTTAATTTATCTTCTTATATTATTAATAATATCGTGTACTAACCATATTCCACCATGCCAAGTCTTGTCAATTGTTGCATACATGTAGTTTATTTATCATGGCATGTGCTTTCAGTATACCTTATTTTCATAATGTTTGCGAGTACATTCAAAGTACTCACTGGCTTGTCCCTGGCTATTTACTTGGCCAGACTTGGAGGAGGACGAGCCCGTGGAGGAGAATTGCGCTAGCGAGGCCGACGCTTAGAAGGTTCCCAGTCAGCACGCCTGTGTCTTGAGTCTATCACTTGTACCATCCGTCAAGCTTCCGCCACACCAATAAAATAGTCAAGCCTCACACTGACGCTTGACTCTATGCTAGTCTTTCAGCGTTGAGTTCCACCACCCACTGTCATATTTCGCCACCCTAGTGTGTTGAGTTGTTGTAATAAATTATTGAGTCACCCTGACTCAACCCTGTGTAATATTATTGTACTGGTTATCTATATCAAGGTTGTCCACTGGTTGTGCTTGGGAGCCAGTGTGACTTAGGGCTATTCTGTGAGTTACTTCTCAGAAATGAGCCCGACACCGAGTGAGAGGGTTGCTCTTCACTCGGAGTGTTTTTTGTAACTTAGGCGATTACAGAGTCGCAGCTAAGCCCTTGAGTGAGAGGGTTGCTCTTCACTCGGAGTGTTTTTTCAAACTTAGGCGAATTGGATTCGCGACTAAGCCCCCGAATGAGAAGGTTGCTCTTCACTCGGAGTGTTTTTGAAACTTAGGCGAATCGGATTCGCGGCTAAGCCCACCCACTGGGGGATTTGAGAACATGTGCTTTTGGGACAGGAGTCATTATGGAATTGGCTCAAACTTGTCTTTGAAAAACAAACTGGAGGTTTCTTATTACAACTCGACTGGTCGAGTGCCCTAAGTGTAAAGGCGTCGGAGCAGATCCGCATTCCATGAGCGAGGCTCATCTTTTTCTTGCCTACATTGTAGATGTGGTATGCCCCATTATGCAGTACTGTGGCGATGATGAAGGGGCCTTCCCAGGCTGGAGCTGGCTTGTGAGGTCGTTTCTGACGTACTCGGAGTACGAGATCTCCTTCCTAGAATGCTCGGCCTCAAACATTGCGCGCGTGGAATCGACGCAAGTCCTGCTGGTATATGGTCGAGCGGATCAGGGCCATCTCGCGTTCTTCTTCCAGGAGGTTGACTACATCTTGACAAGCTTGTTCTGCTACTACTTCCGAGAAGAGCTCCACCTAAGGAGTGTTGTGTAGCAAATCACTCGGAAGTAGGGCCTCGGTGCCATACACCATGAAGAAGGGGGTCCGATCAGTCGACCGGTTCGGGGTTGTCCTCAGCCCCCATAGGACAGATGGCAGTTCAGTCACCCAAGCACCAACAGCATGTTTGAGATCGCGCATTAGCCGCGGTTTCAGGCCTTGAAGGATCAAACCGTTTGCTCTTTCTGCCTGTCCATTCGACTGTGGATGCGCAGCAGACGCGTATTCGACCCAAGTACCTTGGGAGGAACAGAATGCTCTGAATTCGTCTGAGTCAAAGTTGGAGCCATTATCTGTGATGATGCTATGGGGGACTCCATATCTGAATATCAACTCTCTTGTGAAGCTGATGGCGGTGCTCGAGCCGAGGTTCTTGATGGGCTTGGCCTCAATCCATTTGGTAAACTTGTCGACTGCTACAAGCAGGTGGGGGAAGCCACTCCTGCGTGTCTTGAAGGGCCCGGCCATGTCTAGTCCCCAAACGGCAAACGTCCAAACCAACGAGATAGTCTTCAAGGCAGACGCGGATTTGTGAGACATGTTGGAGTAGAACTGACAACCCTCGCAGTTGTCGACAATATCTTTTGCCATCTCATTTTCTCGGAGCCAGTAAAATCCAGCTCGGTACGCCTTGGCCACGATGGTCCAAGAGGAAGCATGGTGGCCACAGGTTCCCAAGTGAATCTCATTCAGGATCATTCGACCTTCTTCAGGGGTGATGCAGCGCTGAGCGACTCTTGTGACACTTTCTCTATAGAGCTGACCCTGTATCACTGTGAAGGCTTTGGATCGACGGACGATCTGATGCGCTTCATCCTCATCCTCTGGGAGTTCCTTCCTAAGCAAGTACGCTATGTACGGCACTGTCCAGTCGGGCGTGATCACCAGGACTTCCATGATTAGATCGACCATGGCTGGGACTACAATTTCAGTCGAATCGGACGCACTTATCGGTTGTGGGGGATCCTTTGTGAAGGGGTCTTCTTTGACTGATGGGGTGTGTAGATGCTCCAGGAACACATTCTTGGGTATAGGTTTCCGAGTGGATCCTATTTTCGCGAGATCGTCAGCAAGCTAGTTCTTGATTTTGGGCACGTGGTGGAGCTCTAAACCTTCAAACTTCTTCTTTAGCTTTCGTACCACACTGCAATAACTGGTCATTGTTGGGCTCCTGACGTCCCATTCCTTCATTACTTGATTGACCACTAAGTTCGAGTCGCCGTATACCATCAGGCGACGGACGCCGAGTGAGATGGCCATACTCAACCCGTACAAAAGCGCCTCATATTTAGCTTCGTTGTTCGAAGAATCAAAGTGAATTTGCAGGACATAACTGAGCTTGTCGCCTCTGGGGGACACCAAGACCACACCTGCACCGGATCCGTTCAGCATCTTGGATCCATCGAAGAACATGGTCCAATGATCCGACTGGATCTGAGTCGGCTACTCCTCTTCGATCCACTCGGCAAGAAAATCTGCTATCGCCTGAGACTTGATAGCTTTCTTTGCTTCAAACTTGATATCTAACAGAAGGAGTTCAATCGCCCATTTTGCCACTCGGCCGGTTGCATCCCGATTGTTCAGAATTTTAGATAACGGAGCATTGCTGACGACTGAAACTGAATGATCTGAGATGTAATGTGCAACTTTCTTGGCGGTCAAGTAGATCCCATATACGAGTTTCTGATAATGCGGGTATCTCTGCTTGGAGGGAGTCAAGACTTCGGAAATGTAATAGACTAGGCGTTGGACTTTGTAGACTTTGCCTTCTTCTTCCCGCTCGACCGTGAGTATGGTGCTGAAAACTTGTCTAGTGGTTGCGATGTACAATAAAAGAGGCTCTTTGCTGACTGGGGCAGCAAGCACCGGCTGGGTGGAAAGCAGGGCTTTGAGTTCCTTGAACGCTACTTCAGCTTCAGAATTCCACTCGAACTTTTTAGACTTCTTCATCAGTCGGTAGAGATGTAATGCCTTCTCACTGAGACGAGAGATGAATCGACTCAATGCGGCCAAACAACCAGTAAGCTTCTAGACGTCATGTATATGCACAGGGCGTTTCATTCGGAGGATGGCGCTGATTTTTCTGGGTTAGCGTCGATTCCCCGCTCGGAAACAAGGAAACCGAGTAACTTGCTGATATGTCTCCAATGTATCTATAATTTTTTATTGTTCCATGCTATTATTTATGAAGTCTTGGATGTTTAATGGGCTTTATTATTCACTTTTATATCATTTTTGGGACTAACCTATTAACCCAAAGGCCCAGTCCAGATTGTTGTTTTTTGCCTATTTCAGGGTTTTGCAGAAAAGGAATATCAAACGGAGTCCAAACGGAGTAAAACCTTCGCAGCAGATATTTTTGGAGGAAATCACGCACGAAAGACTTTGGGGCCAAGCCAGAGGACAGGGGACCCACCCTCGAGGGTGGGGGGCGTGCCCCCCTTCCCAGGGCGCGCCCCCTGCCTCGAGGGCAGCCCCTGTGGCCCCTGGTGCCCCTCTTCTTCCTATATATACCTATGTACCCCAGAAACTCCGTACGGAGAGAGAAAACCCTAAATCCACCATCGTAGTTGTTGTTCCCGTGGAGATCCCATCTTGGAGCCTGTTCCGGGAGGGGGATCCATCATGGAGGCCTTCATCATCATCGCCCTCACCATGAGTTGTGAGTAGTTTACCACAGACCTTCGGGTCCATAGCTAGTATCTAGATGGCTTCTTCTCTCTCTCCGGATCTCAATACAAAGTTCTCCTCGGTCTTCGAGGAGATCTATTCGATGTAATCTCTTTTTGCGGTGTGTTTGTCGAGATCCGATGAATTGTGAGTTTATGATCAAGATTATCTATGAAAGATATTTGGTTCTTCTCTGAACTTTTTATGTGTGCTCATAATATCCTTGCAAGTCTCTTCGAATTATTGGTTTGGTTTGGCCTACTAGATCTATAGTTCTTACAATGGGAGAAGTGCTTGGCTTTGGGTTCAATCTTGCGGTGTCCTTTCCCAGTGACAGTAGGGGCAGCAAGGCACGTATTGTATTGTTGCCATCGAGGATAAAAAGATGGGGTTTTCATCATATTGCTTGAGTTTATCCCTCTACATCATGTCATCTTGCTTAAAGTGTTACTCTGTTCGTATGAACTCAATACACTAGATGCATGCTGGATATCGGTCGATGTGTGGAGTAATAGTAGTAGATGCAGGCAGGAGTCGGTCTAGTTGTCTCGGACGTGATGCCTATATACAATGATCATGCCTAGATAGTCTCATAATTATTCGCTTTTCTATCAATTGCTCGACAGTAATTTGTTTACCCGTCGTAGAATATCGCTATCATGAGAGAAGCCACTAGAGAAAACTATGGCCCCCGGGTCTATCTTTATCATATTAGTTTCCCGTTAATTTCTGCCGTCGTTGTTTATTTTCTTTCTTTACTTTTTGTTTCTATACCAAAAATACCAAAAACATAATTATCATCTCTTTCAGATCTCACTATCGTAAGTGACCGTAAAGGGATTGACAACCCCTTATCGCGTTGGCTGCGAAGTTCTTATTTGTTTGTGCAGGTGCGAGGGACTGGCGCGTGGTCTCCTACTGGATTGATACCTTGGTTCTCAAAAACTGAGGGAAATACTTACGCTACTGTGCTGCATCTCCCTTTCCTCTTCGAGGGAATACAACGCAAGCTCAACTGGTAGCAAGAAGAATTTCGGGCGCCGTTGCCTGGGAGACTCACGCCAAGTCCAGTCAAGATTTGCCATCCCGTCAACTAGCCAATTTCTGGCGCCATTGCCGGGGAGGCTTACGCAAAAGTCATATAACAAGTACCTATCACAAACCCTTATCCTTCGCATTACATTTATTTGCCTCTCGTTTTCCTCTCCCCCACTTCACCTTTGTCGTTTTATTTGCCCTTTTTCCGCTGTGTGTTTCTCGTTCGCTTGCTTCTTGTTTGCTTGTGTGTGTTGGATTGCTTGCTTGTCACTATGCCTCAGAACAATACCAAATTGTGTGACTTCTCCAATACTAACAACAATGATTTTATTAGCACTCCGATTGCTCCTATTACCGATGCTGAATCTTGTGAGATCAATGCTGCTTTGTTGAATCTTGTCATGAAAGATCAATTCTCCGGCCTTCCTAGTGAAGATGTCGCTACCCATCTAAACAACTTTGTTGATTTGTGTGATATGCAAAACAAAAGGGATACGGATAACGATATTTTCAAATTGAAGTTATTTGAGTTTTCACTTAGAGATCATGCTAAAACTTGGTTTTCCTCTTTGCCTAGAAATAGTATTGATTCGTGGAATAACTGCAAAGATGCTTTTATCTCTGAGTATTTCCCTCCTGCTAAGATCATCTCCCTTAGAAACGATATTATGAATTTTAAGCAACTAGATCATGAGCATCTTGCACAAGCTTGGGAGAGAATGAAATTAATGATACGTAATTGCCCTACACATGGTTTGAATCTATAGATGATTATTCAGAACTTTTATGCTGGCTTGAATTTTGCTTCTAGAAATCTTTTAGATTCGGTCGCTGGAGGCACTTTCATGGAAACTACCTTAGGAGAAGCTACCAAACTCCTAGATAACATTATGGTTTATTATTCTCAATGGCACACCGAAAGATCTACTAGTAAAAAAGTGCTTGATATCGAAGAAATTAGTGTTTTGAGTGGAAAGATGGATGAACTTATGAAATTGTTTGCTGCTAAGAGTGCTTCTTCTGATCCTAATGATATGCCTTTGTCCACTTTGATTGAGAATAACAATGAATCTTTGGATGTGAATTTTGTTGGTAGGAATAATTTTGGTAACAATGCTTATAAGGTAATTTTAATCCTAGGCCTTTTCCTAGTAATTCCACTAATAAATTTGGTAATTCCTACAACAACTCTTATGGAAAGATGCCTTCTGAATTTGAAACTAGTGTTAAGGAGTTTATGATCTCGCAAAAGAATTTCAATGCTATGCTCGAAGAGAAATTGCTTAAGATTGATGAATTGGCTAGAAGTGTGGATAGAATTACTCTTGATGTTCATTCTTTGAAACTTGGATCTATCCCACCTAAGCATGATATCAATGAGTCTCTCAAAGCTATGAGAATCTCCATTGATGAATGCAAAGAAAGAACCGCTAGAATGTGTGCTAAAAGAGAAGATTATATTAGATCGTGTTCTTCTAGTTATCGTGAAAATAAAGATGAAGATCTGAAAGTTATTGATGTGTCTCCTATTAGATCCTTGTTTTATAGTATTAATCTTGATGAGAATAGGATTGGAGATGATTCTGCTTTAAGGTGTCCCAATGATTCGGAGTTTTTAGATCTTGATGCTAAAATTGCTAAAAGTGGGATTGAAGAGATTAAAACTTTGCATAGTGATGAACCCACTACTTTGGATTTCAAGGGATTCAATTATGATAATTGCTCTTTGATTGATTGTATTTCCTTGATGCAATCCGTGCTAAATTCTCCGCATGCTTATAGTCAAAATAAAGCTTTCACTAAACATATAGTTGATGCTTTGATGCAATCTTATGAAGAAAAACTTGAGTTGGAAGTTTCTATACCTAGAAAGCTTTACGATGAATGGGAACCTACTATCAAAATAAAAATAAAAGATCATGAGTGCAATGCTTTGTGTGATTTGGGTGTTAGTGTTTCCACTATCCCAAAAACTTTGTGTGATTTGCTAGGATTCCATGAGTTTGATGATTGTTCTTTAAATTTGCATCTTGCAGATTCCACTATTAAGAAACCTATGGGAAGAATTAATGATGTTCTTATTGTTTCCAATAGGAATTGTGTGCCCATATATTTCATTGTTCTTGATATAGATTGCAATCCCTTCATGTCCTATTATTCTTGGTAGACCTTTCCTTAGAACGATTGGTGCAATTATTGATATGAAGGAAGGAAATATTAGATTCCAATTTCCGTTAAGGAAAGGCATGGAACACTTTCCCAGAAATAAAATCAAATTACCATATGAAACTATCATGAGAGCCACTTATGGATTGCCTTCCAAAGATGGCAATACCTAGATCTATCTTGTATCATGCCTAGCTAGGGTCGTAAAACGATAGCGCTTGTTGGGAGGCAACCCAATTTTATGTTTTTTGCTTTTGTTTCTATTAGGGAATAAATATTGCATCTAGCCTCTGATTAGATGTGGTTTCATATTTTGTTTAGTGTTTGTGCCAAGTAGAACCTTTGGTAAGACTTGTGTGAAGTTTATTTGATCTTGCTGTGAAAAACAGAATCGTTAGCGCTCGCTAAAATAGTCTTCAGATTTTACTGGAGCGTGCTTTTTAGTTAATTCTTTTTGCTTCTGATTGGTAGACAAATTGCGCAAATGTACCAATTTAGTTTGAATTTTTGGAGTTCCAGAAGTAGGCGAACCCAGCAGATTACTACATACTGTTCTGTTTTTTACAGATTCTGTTTTTCGTGTGTTGTTTGCTTATTCCGATGCATCTATGAGTAATATTGGAGGATATGAATCGTAGAAAACTTGGAGTACGGTAGGTTTAACACCAATATAAACAAAGTATGAATTCCTTGATGTACCTTTGAGTGGTGGTTTGCTTTCTCTTACTAACAGAGCTCACGAGAATTTTTGTCTAAGTTTTGTGTTGTGAAGTTTTCAAGTTTTGAGTATTGCTTTGATGGACTATGGAAGAAGGAGTATCAAAGGCCTATTCTTGGGGATGCCAAAGGCACCCCAAGTAAATTAAAGATAATCAAAAGCCTAAGCTTGGGGATGCCCCGGGAAGGCATCCCCTCTTTCGTCTTCATCCATCGGTAACTATACTTGGAGCTATATTTTTATTCGCAACATGCTATGTGTTTTGCTTGGAGCATCTTGTATAATTTGAGTCTTTGCTTGTTAGTTTTCCACAATCATCCTTGCTGGACACACCTATTTGAGAGAGTTAAATATGGCCTATAAATTGTTAGAACACTCTATGTGCTTCACTTATATCTTTTGAGTTGAATAGTTTTTGCTCTAGTGTTTCACTTATATCTTTTAGAGCATGGTGGTGGTAATATTTTGTAGAAATTGTTGAACTCTCATGCTTCACTTAGATCTATTTGAGAGTCTATTAAAACAGCATGGTAAAGTGTTTAGGCTAAAGAAACTAGTCTTCACATGATAAACATCCAATGTCAATGTAGTAAAAAAATTCACATCAAGTGCATTGAATAGAAAGAGATGTTGGATGCTTGATAATTGTTTTGAGACATGAGGATAATGATATTAGAGTCGTGCTAGCGGAGTAGATTTTTGCAATAAGTATATGAGTTCTTATGACTAATGTTGAGTCCATGGATTATACGCACTCTCACCCTTCCACCATTGCTAGCCTCTCTTGTACCGCGCAACTTTCGCCGGTGCCATAAACCCACTATATATCCTTCCTCAAAACAGCCACCATACCTACCTATCATGGCATTTCCATAGCCATTCCAAGATATATTTCCATGCAACTTCCCACTGTTCCGTTTATATGACACGCATCATATTGTCATATTGCCATTGCATGATCATGTAGTTGACATTGTATTTGTGGCAAGGCCACCATACATAATATTTATACATGTCACTTGTTTCATTGCACATACCAGCACACCGCCGGAGGCATTCATACAGAGTCATACTTTGTTGTTGTAGTATCAAGTTGTAATATTGTGATGTAATGAAAGTGTGATGATCATCATTTTTAGAGCATTGTCCCATGGGAGGAAAGGCTGAATCTATAAAGCCCCTCCGCAAAAAAAGAAAAAAAGAAAGGCCAAAGAAAGAAAAAAAGGCAAGGCCCAAAAAAAGGGACAGTTGCTACTATCTTCTTTCCACACTTGTGCTTCAAAGTAGCACCATGTTCTTCATTGTAGAGAGACTCATGCTTAGTCACTTTCATATACTAGTAGGAATTTTCGTTATAGAACTTGGCTTGTATATTCCAACGATGGGCTTCCTCAAATGCCCTAGGTCTTCGTGAGCAAGCAAGTTGGATGCACACCCACTAGTTTCTTTTGTTGAGCTTTCATTCATATTTAGCTCTAGTGCATCCGTTGCATGGCAATCCCTACTCACTCACATTGATATATATTGATGGGCATCTCCATACACTACAGGAATCAGCTACTTTGCCGTCCGCCATAGCGGACGGCAAAAGGCTCCGGCAAAGTAGGCTACGGTAAACAGGTTCTTTGCCGTCTGCTACTGACGGCAAAGTCTTTGCCGTCTGCGGCGGACGGCAAATAGAGAGCGGCAGACGGCAAAGACGACGGACGGCAATAATTGCGCTGTCAGTCCGTTAAGTGGCTAACGGAAGGCCTTTGCCGTCCGCCGCGGACGGCAAAATTTCTAGGGTCTTTGCCGTCCGCCGTATGATGTCATCTGCACGTCACTACGTGGCAGGTTCTTTGCCGTCTGCCACTGACGGCAAAGTCTTTGCCGTCTGCCACTGTAGGCAAACTGACCAAATGGGTCAGCTCCCAGGAAGCACAGGTGGACGCCATGTGGCTTCTTTGCCGTCCGCGGCAGACGGCAAAGAGCCCGTTACCGTCGGTGGCAGACGGCAAAGAGCCTGCATATGGGCTCTTTTATCTGTTTTTTTATTAAATCCAACAATTTTCATCACAAATATATATGACATATATAGATATATTTCAAACACACTGAACCCATCCGTGCTGATGCCGACTCGAGGATGCCTCGGATCTGCCGCTTTGTCAGCATGTAATTCATCAAACTTTTTCCACGCAACACCATCCGATGTGTGTACCATCATCAGATTCCCATCTGCATCTAGTTCGGTTCTTTTGCCTGTTTTGTGCCATGTCATCTGTCTGGCTGTCTCTTCGACCATGAAAAGACGTTGAAGTCTTGGTACGATTGGCATATACCGAAGAACACTAACGGGGATTTTGGTCTGTGTCTTCTCACCCATACCGTTGTCTACCACAATATACCTGGAAGACTTGCAAATGGGACAATAGTTCAAGTCCGCATAGTCAAGCCTAAATAAGGCACATCCTTTCTCACAGGCATGTATCTTCTCATAGGGCATCTTCAGTGCACGGAGGATTTTGTCCGACTGGTACAGGTTTGCAGGCATTACATGGCCTTTGGGTAGAAAGCGTCCAAATACTGTCATAATTGCGTCATAGCATTCTCTGCCCAAGTTGAACTGAGCCTTCAGAGCCATTACTTGTGAGATGGCATCCAACTGACAAAGCTCAGTGTGCTCGTGGAGCGGACGTTTCGAAGACTCCAACATTTCATTGAAGGCCTTTGCAGATTCCTCCATCTCCTCGTCCGAATCCCGAGCATCATCATAGTCTTGCACCATGTTTTCCATCCCGGTACCATGCTCGCCGGTGCGACGACGATCCACCTCAGCTCGGTCACGTTGGGCAGACTCACCATGAAATGTCCACACCGTATAATCGGGCGTAAAACCACTCTTCTGCATGTGTTTGCCCATTTCAGCCTCTGTCTTCTTTTCCCAATTGCCGCACCGGAAACAGGGGCACCAGGTTTTCTTTTGGCCATTTGCAAATGCGGCTTGCACAAACCCCTTAGTTTTTGTGAACCATTCAGCGCTCCATTTGTTCTGACCAGTGTGACCGGTATACATCCAAGCACGGTCACTCATCTTGACTTTCAGAGCTACTGGACACACAACAATTATATATGTAATTCACCATGTATATATTCATCAGTTGATCTACTTTGTCAATTTTATTACGTCCATGCAACCTACACTCTAATAGGTAATGTAGGTCCTAATCCCACCCGTGTATGTGTAGATTGGGTTCATTTTCCCATGCTATGCTCCGGATCCGACGCAAAATTTCGGCAGCACCTCCCCGCTGTTCTCCTGATACACGTCTCTGCAATAAATAGAGAGGATGTGTACCCGGAGAACAACAGGGGAGGCACTGACGAAATTTATGCGTCGGATCCGGAGCAAAGCATATGGGAAAACGAACCCAATCTACACATACTCGGGCTGTCCATGGATAGCGTTGGACAATTCGAAAGAATCAAGGTTATAAATATGCAAATGCATGCATATTTATAACTATGACGCTTTCGAACGGGAGACACATATTGGTTACGCATACTGATGATTCAAGACACATATATAGCTAGCTATCAAGTTTCATCGGAATAGATCAAATAATTAATGGGGGAGGAGGACTTGTCATTTGTGCTCACCCACGAACGAAGGGGCAGAGCTCGTCAAACGCACGACGAGGTCGTCAAACACCAAACCTCGCAGCGA
>LR738715.1:140525255-140546970 GCA_902687465.1 Secale cereale
CGGGTGCTTGGGACGGTGGGGCGATAGGGCGAGGGGAGGTGGGGCAAGGGGGCGGCAGTGGGTGGCGGGGGCTGCGGCGGGAGGCGGCGGTCGTCGGGGAGGAGGGGATAGAAACAGAGAGAGGTGGGCGGGGTGGGGCTCGGCCGTTATTACCCTAATTGTTTGCCCCCTTTGTCGTCCGCTTTTTTACTCTTTGCCGTCTACTAGCGGACGGCAAAGAGGGGCCCCGTTAGGTTTTCCTTAATCAGCCCGTTAGTGTGGGCCACCTCCCTCTTTGCCGTCTGCCAGCTGACGGCAAAGAATCTTTGCTATCTGCTAGCGGACGGCAAAGAACTGGCTGATGGCAAAGAAGGTCTTTGCCATCAGCCAGTTCTTTGTCATCTGCTTTTGGGTAGCTGATGGCAAAGAGCTTCTTTGCCGTCTGCTAGCAGACGGCAAAGAGCTGGCAGATGGCAAAGTAGCTGATTCCAGTAGTGATAGCCCGTTGATACCCTAGTCGATGTGAGACTATCTCCCTCTTTTTGTCTTCTCACAACCACCTATATTCCACCTATAGTGCTATGTCCATGGCTCACGCTCATGTATTGCGTGAAAATTAAAAGGTTTGAAAAGATAGAGCATGATAACATTTGCTTGGCTGAAATCGGGGTTGTGCATGATATGAATATTTAGTGTGATAATAAGGGAGCATAGCCAACACTATATGATTTTGTAGGGATAACTTTCTTTAGCCATAGTATTTTGAGAAGACGTGATTGCTTTGTTAGTATTGCTTGAAGTATTGTTATTTCTTATGTCAATATATACTTTTATCTTTAATCTTTCAGATCTGAACATTCATGCCACAATTAAGAGAATTACATTGAAAAACTATATTGGTTAGCATTCCACATCAAAAATTCTTTCTTTATCATTTACCTACTCGAGGACGAGCAGGAATTAAGCTTGGGGATGCTTGATGCGTCTCCAACGTATCTATAATTTTTTATTGTTCCATGCTATTATTTATGAAGTCTTGGATGTTTAATGGGCTTTATCAATCACTTTTATATCATTTTTGGGACTAACCTACTAACCCAAAGGCCCAGTCCAGATTGTTGTTTTTTGCTTATTTCAGGGTTTTGCAGAAAAGGAATATCAAACGGAGTCCAAACGGAATAAAACCTTCGCATGAGATATTTTTGGAGGAAATCACACACGAAAGACTTCGGGGCCAAGCCAGAGGACAAGGGACCCACCCTCGAGGGTGGGGGGTGCGCCCCCCTTCCCAGGGCGCACCCCCTGCCTCGAGGGCAGCCCCTGGTGCCCCTCTTCTTCCTATATATACCTACGTACCCCAGAAACTCCGTACGCAGAGAGAAAACCCTAATTCCACTGCCGTAGATGCTGTTCCCGTGGAGATCCCATCTTGGAGCCTGTTCCGGGTGGGGTATCCATCATGGAGGCCTTCATCATCATCATCATCGCCCTCACCATGAGTTGTGAGTAGTTTACCACAGACCTTCGGGTCCTTAGCTAGTATCTAGATGGCTTCTTCTCTCTCTCCGGATCTCAATACAAAGTTCTCCTCGGTCTTCCTGGAGATCTATTCAATGCAATCTCTTTTTGCGGTGTGTTTGTCGAGATCCGATGAATTGTGAGTTTATGATCAAGATTATGTATGAAAGATATTTGGTTCTTCTCTGAACTTTTTATGTGTGATCATAATATCCTTGCAAGTCTCTTCGAATTATTGGTTTGGTTTGGCCTACTAGATCTATAGTTCTTGCAATGGGAGAAGTGCTTGGCTTTGGGTTCAATCTTGCGGTGTCCTTTCCCAGTGACAGTAGGGGCAGCAAGGCACGTATTGTATTGTTGCCATCGAGGATAAAAAGATGGGGTTTTCATCATATTGCTTGAGTTTATCCCTCTACATCATGTCATCTTGCTTAGAGCGTTACTCTGTTCGTATGAACTCAATACACTAGATGCATGCTGGATAGCGGTCGATGTGTGAAGTAATAGTAGTAGATGCAGGCAGGAGTCGGTCTACTTGTCTCGGACGTGATGCCTATATACAATGATCATGCCTAGATAGTCTCATAATTATCCGCTTTTCTATCAATTGCTCGACAGTAATTTGTTTACCCGCCATAGAATATCGCTATCATGAGAGAAGCCACTAGAGAAAACTATGGGCCCCGTGTCTATCTTTATCATATTAGTTTCCCGTTAATTTCTGCCGTCGTTGTTTATTTGCTTTCTTTACTTTCTGTTTCTATACCAAAAATACAAAAAATATAATTATCATCTCTTTCAGATCTCACTATCGTAAGTGACCGTAAAAGGATTGACAACCCCTTATCGCGTTGGCTGCGAAGTTCTTATTTGTTTGTGCAGGTGCGAGGGACTGGCGCATGGTCTCCTACTGGATTGATACCTTGGTTCTCAAAAACTGAGGGAAATACTTACACTACTGTGCTGCATCTCCCTTTCCTCTTCGAGGGAATACAACGCAAGCTCAAGAGGTAGCACTTGCCGCCCGGAACTCTGAATGTACACTTTGACAGGTTGAGCTTGATATCATAGCTTCTTAGGTTTGCAAATGTTTCAGCGAGGTCAGTCAGTAGGTCAGAACCATTTCGTGACTTGACCACGATGGCATCCATGTATGCTTCCACGTTCCGACTGATCTGCTTTAGTAGACACTTCTGAATCATGCGCATGAAAGTCGCACCGGCATTCTTGAGACCAGAAGGCATGGTAATATTACGAAAACACCCGAATGGGGTGATGAGGGTTGTTTTTATTTCATCGGGTCCAAACAGTCGGATCTGATGGTACCTGGAATATGCATCTAGAAAACACAATCGCTCGCACCCCGCAGTCGAGTCGACGATCCGATCGATGCGAGAGAGAGGGAAATGATCTTTTGGGCAGGCCGATTGATATGTTTGAAATCAATGCACATGCGGAGCGACTTGTCCTTCTTGGGGACCATAACTACATTGACGAGCCACTCGGAGTGGTAGATCTCACGGATGAACTCAGCTGCTAGAAGCCGAGCCACCTCCTTGCCAATTACTTTCCTCTTCTTCGCGGTGAACCGACGGAGATGTTCCTTCACAGGTTTCACTTTTGGGTCGACTCGCAAACGGTCCTCAGCCAGTCCCCTGGGTACACATGGCATGTCAGATGGTTTCCATGCGAAGATGTCCCAGTTCTCACGGAGGAACTGGATGAGCGCTTCTTCCAATTTGTTGTCGAGTGTGGTTGAGATGTGAGTCAGAGCTGCATTGGGGTCGGTGGGATGAATATGCACATGCTTCGTCTCCCCTACCGACTGGAACGCTGACTCGGAGGCAGGCTTCTTAGCACGCAACAAATCACTCGGATCTGCATTCTTTGTCAGGACCGGTTTTTCAATAAAATAATTACCGAAAGACCGACCTTTTTATTTAAACCAGCAAGGAAGAATACTTCTTGCTGATAGACTATTAGTTGATACAGAATTCCAGAATACTGAATAATTATACAAGGTTGAGCTGAGGTGGCTCAACAATTTATTACAAGTACGCCAATATAGTACATAAAGGCGGATATGACACAATGGCAGGGTGGCATACTACTAACTCGTAATAAAAAGGTGGTGGATATGTCACGGTGTAGTGGGTGACGTGACTCCAATATATTACAGTTCATCGAGTGTCGGAGTGAGACCCGATGAATTTATTTGGTGGTAGGCGGAAGCGGTTATATAACAGTGATCAACTCCAGGATCGCAAGAGACTGACTGGGACTCCACTAGACGTCGGACTCGCTATCGAACTCTTCATCCATGAGATCGCCTTCGTCCACATCTGGACAAATCAACAAGCCAGGTGAGTACTTTGAATGTACTCGCAAGACAGTTCGGACTTAAGATATAATAAATGCCAACATGATGCATGTGAGTATTCTAGCAAAATGCAACCGGATAAAAATATTCCTGTGTTGTATGTAAATAATTAGAAGTCGGGCGGTAATCCTCTTGAAATCCATAAGATAAATAAAAGGAACCAAACGTGTGTCTGAGTGACGCCTTGTGAGGAAATAATAAAATGAAAAACATGCCACAGTCGGGCGTCTGAGCGACACCACATAAAGGGCTTATAGCGAAAATAAATAACAAGAATGCCTCACTCGGACGTCTGAGCGACATCACATAAAGGGCTTATAATGGAAATAAATAACAAGAATGCCACAGTCAGACGTCTGAGTGACATCACATAAAGGGCTTATAAGTAACAAGAATGCCACAGTCGGACGTCTGAGCGACATCACATAAAGGGCTTATAAATAACAAGAATGCCACAGTCGGACGTTTGAGCGATATCACATAAAGGGCTTATAAATAACAAAAATGCCACAGTCGGACGTCTGAGCGACATCACATAAAGGTCTTATAAATAACAATAGTATAACGGTGAAATACTTTAGGAAGTAAATCATTGCAGAGATAATTGGTTAGTTCATCTACCAAATGAACTTGGAAAAAAAAGTCACTAATCTTGTTACTATCAAGAATTTACTAAGACGGTCACTGGGTTGACACAAAGATTGACCCTAGGCCATAGACATGGCTACTCGAAGGATTTAACTCTGCAGAGCTTGTAATATTAAATCATAGCCAACTGATTCTACTAGCCACAGGGACTAGTTCTGTCTATGGTGTTTTAGCAGAAACCCAACTGACCAGTACACACCCATTTCACATCCTGCTGTCCGGAATCACCCGTGACAACGTTCACGAAAAACTTTAAGACGGGGAGGCTACAACCTCGAATAGCATGGGATCAAATTTATATATGCGCGCTCTAAGGGGTGCCCCCCTCTCGGTCCCAACCGGAAACACCCATGCCCCCTGACCGGATGACGGGCTTTAATCCAGGGCCATGGAACCCTCATCCCGGCCCCTCTACTTGGTGTGTACTCGGAAAGTGGTATACAACCGACTAGACCGCAATCACAACAGATGGCATATGACAGTACGAAAAAAGTAGATGAGCGGGATCATGACTCGGTCCACGCGGATACTAAGTTAACCAACTACTGGCATGCCTCAACAATACCAGTACTCCACCCATCATGTCACCACATGATCGGGGTGGTTCAATCATTATCATACGGGGCTCACCCGAAGCTTGCTTGCATGGGATATAACCATACACAAATGCTTATATAACCATGCTTATGAAAAGAACTACTCGAGCAAACATGCAACACATCCATCATATCAAAGGTTCAAACATGCTTGCCAGGTTCGGAGTAGTCGGAGTCTAACTCGGTGAGGTTCGCGGCTCCGTCATGTCCTTCAGAATCTACGTATTCAAACAAACGGATACTAACATAAATACCGCGCGTGCAAATAAAGTTGCTCCAAAAAAATTCACATAAATATGACAAAAAACTAAAGAGGACAGAAAAATAATCAACTCAAAATCATCTTTAGTTAAACAGATATTAGAGTTTCTATCCAAGGACTCATCTGTAATGAAACAGAAAGTTTCCAGGGGCTAGAATAGAAAACAGAAAAGCGAACCGGTACGTTGTACGCCAACTGAAGACGAAAACGTACTTTGCCCGAAGGCGCTTTCGAGAAAAACGATTCGGGGGAAAACAAGAGGCTGACGAGGGGGTCCCACTCATCGGGTTTAAACTCTGAAACAGAGTCGCGCCGGCTCCAGAAGCGGCGGTGGTCGTCGGCGCCGATTCACGGCGAGTTAGGGGAGGGGAGTGGTACGTACAGCTTCCTGGTGTTCTTCCGCGTCGATTGGTGGTGGAGTTGAGCGTCGGCGAGCCCCACGTCGACGGCGACCCTGTCTCCAGCGGACGGCGGCTCGGGTGGTCGTGGGCCTCGTCGGAGAGAGCTCCTCGGGTCAAATTGGAGTGGGGGTTAGGTTTAGGTAGGTGCCAGGGTGCTACGCTCGAGTCCAGGGCGGCGGAGGAGTTCTCACCGGAGAGGACGCTGCTGGAGCCCGAGGCGGACAGAGTTGGCCAGAGCTGAGGAAGAAGGGCCTCTCAAGGCTCTTTCAGAGGCTAGGCGTGGTCTAGGGAGATGGTGGAGGTGTGCGGGCTCGAGAGCGAGCTCGGGGGCGCTTTATATAGCCGGCCCGAGGCGGTTGCCATGAACAGGATAAGTCCGGCGAGCGATTACGGCGATGCAGTGGCTGGACGGCGGGTTTAGGGGCTTGAGCATCGACTAGGAGGTGCACTGGTTCCATTCCCGTGCCTAACTCAGCAGGGGAGGAGTGATTACGGGTTGCCCTCGACGGAACGGCCGTGCGGCACGTCGGCGGCAGAGAACGCGCTCCATGCGCGCCACGCCATGGCGACGGTGCTGCAGGCGTGCGCTGGCGGTGGAGCAGGCCACGCGGAGCTCTCGGATGGTTTGGGCGGTGCTAAACGGCGTCGAGCCGCAGGATGCCTTCTGTCAGCCGCCACGGGAGGTCCTGTTGCCGCGGATGACGCCGGCGTGGTCGGGCCAGGGCGCCACCGACGCCCAGAAGCAGCCAAGCAAGCGTGCGGCGTGCTGGATAAGAAGGAGGTGCAATGAGCATCAATCCACGGCGGGTACTGGCGAGATTGACGCTGCGGCTCTGACGAACTGACGAACTGCACTGTGGACAGTGAATCTTCAGTTAGCAGTTCCTGAAACTGACAGCACAGTGTATGCCAGGTGTTTGATGAAATGATTCTGGCATGTGGGAAATGTTTCTAGGGCTGATATTTGGTGGAATGGCCTCTTGATGCATCTAGAGGCTGCCTGAATTTTCACAGAATTTTTGGAAGAAGATAAATATGAATTTCACCAAATTTTGCAAATCTGGTCCAAACTTGCAGCAAGTGAAATTTGAAAATTTTGAACTGTGGAACAGTGAAACAAGATGGATTTAGGTTGTGGGTATTAAGGACTATCTAGGGAAGTTAGTTTGGAATCAAATAACAAGGTGGACATGGTGGTTCCTTTGTAAATCACCAAGGTTCACTTTAATGGACAGAAATTGTTTTAGGAGTAAAATAAATAGAGAAAAAATTCCAATAAGGTTGAAACTCACTGGAATTGATGAGAGACTTGTCCTAAGGTGTAGAGGAGGTCTTGGAGAGAAATATTTCTGTTGGGGTCATGGCAAGATGAAGGTTGGAGAGGAAGATAAGCCCAAGGTTAAACCTGAGAAGTTTAAACCATGAAGGAAAAGAATCAAACAAATCCCTAAGAAAATAACTTGTGTTGAGCTAACACAAGAAGAAACTTTCAAGACCAAAACCAAGCTTGAGAAAAACACACAAACTTTTGTCAGAAGAGATTTTTGGAAGGGTCTTAAGAGAAGATCAAACAACCCCCTTCCAAAAGGCCAAAAGTTTTGGAAGAAAAACCATACCCAAAAATTGGAGTGTTACAACACCTATCCCCTTAGGAAATATCTCGTCCCCGAGATTTCAGCTGATCCTCAAATAAGTGTGGGTGTTCTGTCCGAAGGAAATCTTCCCTTTCCCACGTTGCCTCATCCTCTGTGTGATTACTCCACTGAACCTTGAGAAATTTAATAGTCTTCTGACGGGTTCTCCTTTCAGACTCCTCCAAAAAAATTACTGGGTGTTCCAGGTAGGTGAGATCTGGTTGCACGTCAAGACTTTCATGTGCCACATGCTTCTCTAGGTTGCTTACACACTTCCGTAGTTGTGAGACGTGGAACACGTCATGGACGTGTGACAGTTCCTTGGGAAGGTCCAGCTGGTAAGCCACTATGCCTCTCCGTGCAACTATACGGAAGGGTCCGATGAATCGGGGTGCTAGTTTCCCTTTGACCATGAATCGTTGCAGTCCTCTCATAGGAGATACACGTAAGTATACGTCTTCACCGGGCTCAAAACTTATTTCCCGATGCTTTTGATCGTAATAGCTCTTCTGTTGGCTTTGGGCTGTTTTGAGTCGATCCCGTATTATTTTTACTCTTTCCTCAGCTTCTTTCAACATATCTGGGCTGAATATATGACTGTCCCCTGTTTCCGACCAGTTTAATGGAGTACAGCATCTTCGTCCGTACAAGGCTTCGAACGGTGCCATCTGCAGGCTGGCTTGGTAACTATTGTTGTATGCAAACTCGACATATGGTAAGCTTGCCTCCAAACTGGTCCTATATGTGAGGACACATGCCCTTAGCATGTCTTCAAGTATTTGATTTACTCGTTCCGTTTGTCCTCCGGTCTGGGGGTGATAAGTTGTACTGAATGTTATTTGCGTTTTGAGGGCTTGTTGCAACTAGTCCTAAAATTTGGAGACGAACTGAGTGCCTCTGTCGGATATTATAGTCTTTGGAACCCCATGTAGGCATACTATACGGGCAAGGTAAAGCTTGGCAAGCTTTTGGGTGGTGTGGGTTGTCTTGACTGGTATGAAGTGTGCTACCTTGGTCAGTCTATCTGTGATGACCCATATGGCATCATTTCCGTGCTGTGACCGTGGTAGTCCAACAATGAAATCCATCCCAATATCGTCCCATTTCCACTCTGGTATCTTGTTTGGCTGTAAGAGTCCTATGGGTTTTTGGTGCTCGGCTTTAATGCGTTTACATGAATCGCAGCATGCAATATATGTGGCTATATCCCTCTTCATGTCGTGCCACCAAAATCTTTCCTGAATGTCCTTGTACATTTTTGTCCCTCCAGGGTGGATTGAGTATGGAGCGGTGTGGCCTTCTGCTAGAATTTGCTGTTTAAGGTCGTTGCTATTTGGTACGCAAAGTCTATCTCCGAACCATAATATTCCCTCACTATCTATGGTGAATTCTGAGGCCTTGCCCTGACTTACTTTTCTTTTTATACCTTCGATGCTGGGGTGTCCGTGCTGAACCTTCTTTATTTGTTCTATTAGTGTAGGCCGTATTTCCAGATTTGACACTTCGCCTTCAGTGACCATCATTAGGTCGAGTTTGGCGAATTCTCACTGAAATTCGGATCTCAGGTTCTGTAGGCTGCCGTTGTTCGGGCTGGGGTTACGGCTGAGAGCATCTGCTACCACGTTTGCCTTTCCTGGGTGATGGTGGATGCCAACGTCAAAATCTTTTACCAGTTCTAGCCAGCGTCATTGTCGCAAATTGAGTTCTGGTTGCGTGAAAATATATCTGAGGCTCTTATGGTCCGTATATATTTCACAGCGATTCCCAAGCAAAAAGTGCCTCCACTCCTTGAGTGCATGAATGACTACTGCCAACTCCAAATCGTGAGTAGGATAATTTTCTTCATGTTTCCACAGTTGCCGGGATGCGTAGGCGACTACTTTGCCTTCTTGCATTAGTACGCATCCGAGGCCTTTCCGGGATGCGTCGCAATATACTTCAAAACTCTTGTGTATGTCTGGTACAATCAATACGGGGGCTGTTGTTAACTTCTTTTTGAGTTCTTGGAAGCTTTTCTCACATGCTTCGGTCCATACGAATTTTTTATCCTTCTTGAGTAACTGTGTCATTGGTTTGGCTATGGTGGAAAATCCTTCAATAAACCTTCTGTAATATCCAGCCATACCGAGGAAACTTCGTATGTTCGTTACACTGGCTGGTGACTTCCAACCAGGTACAGCCTTGACTTTGTCTGGGTCCACAGCAACTCCCTCTTGTGTCAATACGTGTCCTAGGAAACCCACTTGCCTCAACCAAAATTCACAGTTGCTGAATTTGGCGTAGAGTTGGTGTTTCCTTAATTCTCCTAGTACAATGCGGAGGTGTTCAGCATGTTCTTCCGATGTCTTTGAATATACCAAGATATCATCAATAAATACCACCACAAATTTGTCCACGAATTTCATAAATACTTTGTTCATGAGGTGGACGAAATATGTGGGGGCATTGGTCAGTCCAAACGGCATTACTATAAATTCATAAAGTCCGTATCTGGAGGTGAATGTTGTTTTCGGGATATCTTATGTTCGTACTTTTAATTGATGGTATCCTGACCTTAAATCAACTTTTGAGAAAACCTTGGCTTGCGCGAGCTGGTCAAATAAATCATTTATCCATGGCATCGGATATTTGTTCTTGATTGTGACCATGTTGAGCGCTCGGTAGTCTATACACAACCTCATAGTTCCATCCTTCTTTTTGGCAAATAATATCGGCGAACCCCAAGGTGAGGAGCTGGCCCGTATAAATCCTTTGTCCAGCAATTCCTTTATCAGTTTCTTCAGTTCAACCAACTCGGATGGTGCCATTCTGTACGGCTTCTTGTATATGGGGGTGGTTCTAGGCGCTAGCTCGATAATAAATTCTATTTCTCTGTCTGGTGGCATGCCTGGTAGTTCTTCGGGAAATATGTCGGGGAATTCACATACAACTGGAACTTTGCTTAACTCAGAAGTGTCTACTTTGTTTAATTTTGGTTGTCGCGATACTGGTCTTTCTTGAGTTGCGACTCTTATTGTCTTTCCGTGATGATGAGTAAGAATCATAGTCCGGTTGAAGCAGTCGATAAATCCTTTATTGGTGGTTAGCCAGTCCATACCTAGAATAACATCCAGTCCCTTGTTTTCTAACACGATGAGGTTTGTGTGAAACGTTAACCCTTCAATTTCAATGGTCAAACCTTGGCAGTAATTCTGAGTGATCTGCTTACTTCCGGGGGACTTGATGGTCATTGATTTTCCCAAGGGAAGTATTGAAAAACCGTGTTGCAAAGCAAAACTCTTCGAAATGAACGAATGAGAAGCTCCATAATCAAACAAAACCGTGGCAGGTATTGTGTTGACAGGGAACGTACCGAGTACGATATCCGGGGCATCCTGTGCTTGCTCCTTGGTCACATGGTTCAGGTGGCCTTTCTTTTGGTTGTTATTGGGGTTGAAGTTGTTACGCTTGGGCGCGGAATTGTTTCCATTGGTGTTAGGCTTTGGTGCTGAGTTTCTTGGCTTTGGGCACTATTTGGCATAGTGTCCCTCTTCTCCACATGCGTAGCAAGTAACACCTGGGTGATACGTGAAATCCTTGTCCCTTGCGTGAAAATTCTTGCTTGGACGTGTGTCATTTGTCGTGGGTTTGCTCGCCCCATTTTTCTGGAAATTTACCTTATTCCTCTTGTTGCGAGGGTGGTTGGTCTGATCCCTTTCTCTCTTGCAAAGGTCTTCCAGACTGCGACATTCATTTTCCAATGTAATAGCCTTATCCACCAGTGTCTTGAAATCTGGAAAAGTGTGTACGACCAACTGGCATTTAAGTGCTGGAGCCAGTCCGTCCTGGAATTTTTCCATCTTCTTATTTTCAGTCATACGCTCTTCGTTGGCATAACGGGATAATTGCGTAAACTGACTGTTGTACTCAGGTACTGTCATGCCCCTTTGCTTGAGGTCATCAAATTCTCTTTTATTGATCTTCATAATGCTCTTAGGGATGTGCGCCCCATGAAAGCCTTCTTTGAAATCTTCCCAGGTGATATCATTTATGTTGGGGTGCATAAGCAGAAAATTTTCCCACCATGACGCGGCTGCTCCAGTAAGATAATGTGGTGCATAAAGTACCTTTTCACGGTCGTAGCATTGTGACACAATTAATTTCCTTTCAATATATCGAAGCCAATCATCGGCCTCAAGAGGTTTGTCTGTGTGCGAAAACGTTGTCGGACGTGTCTTCTGAAATTCACACAAATAATACAAGCGAGCATAACGCTTCGCGGACAGGCGCACTAGTCGGAGATGTTGAAGATTTCCCTTGGCCTGCCAAGGGTAAGGCCCAGTGGTGATGGAGACTCAACTTCCTCCTCACTAATAGGCTCCAGGCGCGGAGTGTGGGTACGAGGTGTTGAAGCGGGTGCGGCAGGTGGTGCAGCTCTGACTGGGGTAGGAGCAATGACCTGGTCAAACTCATCAGTGGTAGGCAGACGGCGAGCGGTGGCTAAGATGGAAGGTGCATAGGATGCGGCGGACGAGACAAACGTCATTGGTGGCGCAGTATGGAGTAGCTCCCTCCTGTTGGCGGAGCCACTCTGTACCAAGTCCATACGGGCAGCCACCAAGTCGTCCACAAGATTATCAAAGGCTGCCTCAAGTGCCTTGAGGTACTCAACCATTGATTTGATGGCTTCATCACGTTCCCCATTTGCGCAAGCAAACGCATAGTGGCACGTGTAGGGCACGTGGCATGGGAGGTAACTGTAGCGACGAGTCTTCATTGAAGGAAGGATGTCACGGAGACGAGCTATCGCCTCACGGGCAGCCATTTGCATGGCATGCCTCTCCGTAGGCATGGCTCTGCCCACAAATCGGAGGCGGCGCGCTTCAGAATGCCCTCCCTTGAAGTGCACCACGGCCTGGTGCATTGACACGCTATCGTTGAGCTTGTGACGGTAGAGTGTAAACTCTGGACGGGTTGATGGCCCAATTGCGACTTTGGTGATGGCGAAGAGGAGCTTGACAAACCCCTTAGGAATGTTGGCGAACACTTGTGCATCACAGTCGTTGTTGGCCATCTACAAAATTAGACAAAAATTCCGAATAGTGAAGTCATAAATTTATGATGACTAACAGAAAATTGCTACAGATGTAAAAATGCTGAATAGCAATTATTACGCTAATAACCGATTAGCGAGCGCACCTAGTGGCTTTCTATAGTCAGCCTGGCTCTGGTACCAAGGTTGTCAGGACCGGTTTTTCAGTAAAATAATTACCGAAAGACCGACCTTTTTATTTAAACCAGCAAGGAAGAATACTTCTTGCTGATAGACAATTCCTTGATACAGAATTCCAGAATACTAAATAATTATACAAGGTTGAGTTGAGGTGGCTCAACAATTTATTACAAGTACGCCAATATAGTACATAAAGGCGGATATGACACAATGGCAGGGTGGCATACTACTAACTCGTAATAAAAAGGTGGTGGATATGTCATAGTGTAGTGGGTGACGTGACTCCAATATATTACAGTTCATCGAGTGTCGGAGTGAGACCCGATGAATTTATTTGGTGGTAGGCGGAAGCGGTTATAACAGTGATCAACTCCAGGATCGCAAGAGACTGACTGGGACTACACTAGACGTCGGACTCGCTATCGAACTCTTCATCCATGAGATCGCCTTCGTCCACATCTAGCCAAATCAACAAGCCAGGTGAGTACATTGAATGTACTCGCAAGACAGTTCGGACTTAAGATATAATAAATGCCAACATGATGCATGTGAGTATTCTAGCAAAATGCAACCGGATAAAAATATTCATGTGATGTATGTAAATAATTAGAAGTTGGGCGGTAATCCTCCTGAAATCCATAAGATAAATAAAAGGAAACCAAACGAGTGTCTGAGTGACGCCTCGTGAGGAAATAATAAAATGAAAAACATGCCACAGTCGGGCGTCTGACCGACACCACATAAAGGGCTTATAGCGAAAATAAATAACAAGAATGCCTCGGTCGGGCGTCTGAGCGACATCACATAAAGGGCTTATAATGGAAATAAATAACAAGAATGCCACAGTCGGACGTCTGAGCGACATCACATAAAGGGCTTATAAGTAAAAAGAATGCCACAGTCGGACGTTTGAGCGACATCACATAAAGGGCTTATAAATAACAACAATGCCATAGTCGGACGTCTGAGCGACATCACATAAAAGGGCTTATAAATAACAAAAATGCCACAGTCGGACGTCTGAGCGACATCACATAAAGGGCTTATAAATAACAATAGTATAACGGTGAAATACTTCAGGAAGTAAATCAGTGCAGAGATAATTGGTTAGTTCATCTACCAAATGAACTTGAAAAAAAAAGTCACTACTCTTGTTACTATCAAGAATTTACTAAGACGGTCACCGGGTTGACACAAAGATTGACCCTAGGCCATAGACATGGCTACTCGAAGGATTTAACTCTGCAGAGCTTGTACTATTAAATCATAGCCAACGAATTCTACTAGCCACAGGGACTAGTTCCGTCTACGGTATTTTAGCAGAAACCCAACTGACCAGTACACACCCATTTCACATCCTGCTGTCCGGAATCACCCGTAACAATGTTCATGAAAAACTTTAAGACGGGGAGGCTACAACCTTGAATAGCATGGGATCAAATTTATATATGCACGCTCTAAGGGGTGCCCCCCTCTCGGTCCCAACCGGAAACACCCATGCCCCCTGACGGATGACGGGCTTTAATCCAGGGCCATGGAACCCTCATCCCGGCCCCTCTACTTGGTGTGTACTCGGAAAGTGGTTTACAACCGACTAGACCGCAATCACAACAGATGGCATATGACAGTACCAAAAAAGGAGATGAGCGGGATCATGACTCGGTCCACGTGGATACTAAGTTAACCAACTACTGGCATGCTTCAACAATACCAGTACTCCACCCATCATGTCACCACATGATCGGGGTGGTTCAATCATTATCATACGAGGCTCACCCGAAGCTTGCTTGCATGGGATATAACCGTACACAAATGCTTATATAACCATGCTTATGAAAAGAACTACTCGAGCAAACATGCAACACATCCATCATATCAAAGGTTCAAACATGCTTGCCTGGTTCGGAGTAGTCGGAGTCTAACTCGGTGAGGTTCGCGGCTCCGTCACGTCCTTCGGTATCTACGTATTCAAAGAAACGGATACTAACATAAATACCACGCGTGCAAATAAATTGCTCCAAAAAATTTCACATAAATATGACAAAAAACTAGACAGAAAACTAAAGAGGACAGAAAAAGAATCAACTCAAAATCATCTTTAGTTAAAAAGATATTAGAGTTTCTGTCCAGGGACTCATCTGTAATGAAACAGAAAGTTTCCAGGGGCTAGAATAGAAAACAGAAAAGCGAACCGGTACGCAGTACGCCAACTGAAGATGAAAACGTACTTTGCCCGAAGGCGCTTTCCAGAAAAACGATTCGGGGGAAAACAAGAGGCTGACGAGGGGGTCCCACTCATCGGGTTTAAACTCTGAAATAGAGTCGCGCCGGCTCCAGAAGCTGCGGTGGTCGCCGGTGCCGATCCACGGCGAGTTAGGGGAGGGGAGTGGTACGTACAGCTTCCTGGTGTTCTTCCGCGTCGATTGGTGGTGGAGTTGAGCGTCGGCGAGCCCCACGTCGACGGCGACCCTGTCTCCAGCGGACGGCGGCTCGGGTGGTCGTGGGCCTCGTCGGAGAGAGCTCCTCGGGTCAAATTGGAGTGGGGGTTAGGTTTAGGTAGGTGCCAGGGTGTTACGCTCGAGTCCAGGGCGGCGGAGGAGTTCTCACCGGAGAGGACGCTGCTGGAGCCCGAGGCGGACGGAGTTGGCCGGAGCTGAGGAAGAAGGGCCTCTCGAGGCTCTTCCAGAGGCTAGGCGTGGTCTAGGGAGATGGTGGAGGTGTGCGGGCTCGAGAGCGAGCTCGGGGGCGCTTTATATAGCCGGCCCGAGGCGGTTGCCATGAACGGGATAAGTCCGGCGAGCGATTACGGCGATGCAGTGGCTGGACGGCGGGTTTAGGGGCTTGAGCATCGACTAGGAGGTGCACTGGTTCCATTCCCGTGCCTAACTCAGTAGGGGAGGAGTGATTACGGGTTGCCCTCGACGGAACGGCCGTGCGGCACGTCGGCGGCAGAGAACGCGCTCCGTGCGCGCCAGGCCACGGCGAGGGTGCTCCAGGCGTGTGCTGGCGGTGGAGCAGGCCACGTGGAGCTCTCGGATTGTTTGGGCGGTGCTAAACGGCGTCGAGCCCCAGGATGCCTTCTGTCAGCCGCCACGGGAGGTCCCGTCGCCGCGGATGACGCCGGCGTGGTCGGGCCAGGGCACCACCGACGCCCGGAAGCAGCCAAGCAAGCGTGCGGCGTGCTGGATAAGAAGGAGGTACAGTGAGCATCGATCCAAGGCGGGTACTGGCGAGATTGACGCTGCGGCTCTGACGAACTGACGAACTGCATTGTCGACAGTGAATCTTCAGTTAGCAGTTCCTGAAACTGACAGCACAGTGTATGCCAGGTGTTTGATGAAATGATTCTGGCATGTGGGAAATGTTTCTGGGGCTGATATTTGGTGGAATGGCCTCTTGATGCATCTAGAGGCTGCCTGAATTTTCCCAGAATTTTTGGAAGAAGGTAAATATGAATTTCACCAAATTTTGCAAATCTGGTCCAAACTTGCAGCAAGTGAAATTTGAAAATTTTGAACTGTGGACCAGTGAAACAAGATGGATTTAGGTTGTGGGTACTAAAGACTATCTAGGGAAGTTAGTTTGGAATCAAATAACAAGGTGTACATGGTGGTTCCTTTGTAAATCACCAAGGTTCACTTTAATGGACAGAAATTGTTTTAGGAGTAAAATAAATAGAGAAAAAATTCCAATAAGGTTGAAACTCACTGGAATTGATGAGAGACTTGTCCTAAGGTGTAGAGGAGGTCTTGGAGAGAAATATTTCTGTTGGGGTCATGGCAAGATGAAGGTTGGAGAGGAAGATAAGCCCAAGGTTAAACCTGAGAAGTTTAAACCATGAAGTAAAAGAATCAAACAAATCCCTAAGAAAATAACTTGTGTTGAGCTAACACAAGAAGAAACTTTCAAGACCAAAACCAAGCTTGAGAAAAACACACAAACTTTGGCCAGAAGAGATTTTTGGAAGGGTCTTAAGAGAAGATCAAACAACCCCCTTCCAAAAGGCCAAAAGTTTTGGAAGAAAAACCAAACCCAAAAATTGGAGTGTTACATTCTTATGGTACTCTTCCATTTCTACTACTGCCATCTGGTCGTCAGCAATTTTTGAGCCTTTCTGGAAGCACTCTTCTGCTTTCTGCCAATCTCCGGTGATAGTGATCACGCCTTTGGGTCCTGGCATCTTCACTTTGAGGTACACATAACATGGTCGAGCCATGAAACGGGCATAGGCGGGCCTGCCCAAAATCGCATGGTAAGCACTGTGGAAGTCTACCACCTCAAATGTCAGCTTTTCTTTGCGGTAATGCGTCGAATCGCCAAAAACCACATCAAGGGTAATCTGACCAAGTGAGTCGGCCTTCTTTCCGGGGATGACCCCGTGAAATCTCATGTTGCTCTCACTCAACTTGGACATCGGAATGCCCATCCCCCGGAGGGTTTCAGCGTACAGGATATTCAGGCCACTGCCGCCATCCATCAGGACTTTAGTCAATCGCATACCATCGACAACTGCATCGAGCACCAACGCTTGCCGCCTTGGGGTAGCGATGTGTGTGGGGTGGTCCGATTGGTCGAATGTAATGGGAGTCTTAAACCATTTTAGGTACGTCGTTGTTCCCAGAGCAATCATGTTGACTTCTCTATTGATAACTTTCAGTCGACTCTTGCTTTCAACATCAGCAAAAATCATCAAGGTGGAGTTGATCTGGGGGTAACCTCCATCCCCTTCCTTGTCATCGGTCTCTTCGGACTGCTTCTCCTTCTCAGCGGGCTGGTCCTTCTAGAAGTTCTGAATTAGGAGTCAACATTGTCGAGTGGTATGTTTGGGGTAAACCAAATTCCCCTCTTCATCCTTCTTCGTGTGAATCGAGCATGGTAAATCAAGCACGTCATTCCCCACTTGGTCTTTCACTTTCTTGGGGATCCAAGGGCCTTTAGGTTTCCCTTTACCTTTCCCCTGGGTAACAACTGCAGCATCTGCTAGAACTGCTGGCTCTGCTTTGCGCTTCGGCTTCCGATTGAAATTCCGATCATCTTGGCCGGCTGATTTCTTGCCACTACGGAGTCGGTCTGCCTCTTCTCCATTAGCATACTGACTGGCTATCTCCATCATCCAAGTCAAAGACATATCTCCTGTCCGACTGAACTTCAGGTTGAGCTCTCTATACTGTACGCCCTCCTTGAAGGCGCAGACTGCCTAATGCTCGGACACGTTCTCCACCGTATGATGCAAAGTGGTCCACCTCTGGATATAATCCCTCAAGGTCTCATTCGGTTTCTGAACACAATGATGTAACTCTGCCAGTCCAGCGGGCTACTTGCAGGTGCCCTCGAAAGTCCTGTCAAACACTCGGGCCAACTCCTCCCAGCTGAAAATGCTCCCAGGGGCCAACTGATTTAGCCAAGCTCTGGTCGAGCCACCCAACAACACGGGGAGATGCTTCATAGACACATCATCATTGCCACCGCCAATCTGCACAGCTACTCGGTAATCCTCTAGCTAAGTGTCTCGCTTTGATTCGTCGATGAACTTGCTCACTCCCGCTGCCAATCTGAAGTTGGGGGGAATCTCGGCGACCCTGGTGGCATTGCTAAAACACTCGGGCCTAGAGACAGACGCTCTGCTGCCACTCGGACGATCTCTGCCATGTCCTTCTCTGTACGCTCGGTTCCTGTCGACCAGGCCTTGCACGAGAATCGATCTCGTGTCAAACCCAGGTCTTCGGTGATCCATGGGGATCATTCGCTCGTCGTCACGCAGACGCCTACCGTCATGTCGTCGGGGTGAGTATGATCCGCTTCCCGGGGGAGGCGTAGGCACTCGGTAGCGATCGTTGTGACCAAGTCGACGGTCGTACTGATCATCGTTTCGACCCAGGTGTTGCTCTAGACGGGGCCCACGACCCTCATGCCGCCGAGGCGATCTTGGGCTACGGGCTGACCAGACGGTGTCCGCCGCCACTGATCTGCTGTGAATCTTGTTGCGTGACTGGGAAACGGCCGCATTCTGCTCTCCAGCTGCCCGGAGCAGCGCCTGAATCTGCCGCAAGCCTCTCCCAGCCTCCGACTGAGATGGCTGGATCGAATCTGCGATGCGGGCCGCAGCTACGAGGTTCTGGATCGCTGTTCAGAATACCTAGGGTCCGTGTGGGAACGGTTGCCACGGCCGTTGACTGGATTCATGAATCAATCGACAGGCTCGATCGTCAAGCGAACGTTGAAGGTTTTCCAGCCACGCGCACTCGGCCATGGTGGCAAGGTGTGTGGCCTCCAGAGCTCGAGCTTCTGGAGTATCTCCCAAGATGGGGGTGTAGAGTGCATCTTCGTTGCGGTGGCAGAGCTCTTCCCTTTGCTCGGCACTGAGAGGCTCGGGTATGTACCCGTCGTGGTCGTATGACTGACCGTCATCGCTGCCGCTGTTCCCGCCGCGAGCGTACCCCGGTGGACTGCGATGTGAGTCGACCATGACGACCTCTGCTACGGGGTCAGTGCTCCCGCACTCGGGAAGTGTGTTTATGGAACCAGTCAATAGGTCGACCGGCCCGTAGTGGTACTCGTCGGGCTCGATGGCCGCGACTTGGGAGGTGGCCATTTGGCGGGCCACCGCGTGCTTCACCCACCGCTGGAGCCGCGACCGACCGGATCGCTTGTGGCGGCGACCAGAGGGGACGACAGACGACGAAGGAGCCGACCAATACTGTGTCGACAGATGTCGGAGAAGGACGCCGCATGCACTAGCGCGGAAGTGCACTCCTCCACGGACGGGCAGTGCCTCGACGTCGTGGGGGGCTCCTGGAGCCAATTGGAGTCATCGGCGATGAAGACGAGCGCACCGAGTCGGATCTCGCGGCCCAACGCCAGACCGCCACCGGAAACCATGATGATGGAGATCGGGGAAAAACTTGCAACCTTACCAGAAGTTGCTAAGACACCTGCACCACGGTGGGCGCCAACTGTCGTGGTTCTAAGTCTGACAGTAAGAATAAGGGGTACGTAGGAGGAGGCAAGATCCTAGCTACGGTGAGATTGTACACAAGGTGTTTATGAGTTTAGGCCCTTCTCGGAGGAAGTAACAGCCCTACGTCTCGGTGCCCGGAGGCGGTCGACTGGAATATGTATATGTGTGTGTGTTACAGGGGGTGCGAACCCTTGTACCGGAGGAGGGGGTGGCTTAAATAGAGTGCGCCAGGACCTCAGTCGTCCCACGTTACAGAGGGTTCAATGTACATAAAGGCAGGACATTACTGATAACGCCTGTAATAAAGGATGATAAAGGCTGTCATTACTGCAGAGTGAATACACGACCGTTGCAGGCCTTACGGGACCTTTGACCTTCGGGGGTCGAGTGGTTTTCGTACGGTTGAGTGTCCTCATCCTTCCGAGTGGAGTTGAGTTATCCGACTAAGGGTATGTCGTCGAGTGAATTGTCCTCTTGGGCCATATCAGTCGGCGGCTTCTGTCATCTTTGAAATGTCTTTGAACTTCTAGGGTTGTGACCTTGGGTAGGGTATCTAGGTCTGGCATGTGACCCTATCCTAGGTCTGTGGTATCGTCAGGATGCCCCTCCACCCCGGCGAGACCTGCCGGCCCCAACCGGTCCGTCTCCTCGTGGCCCTGTCGCAAGCTCACCACTGCCTCGACCAGGTCGCCCTATCCCTCGAGCTTGAAGAAGATAACGTGGTCGGACCGGCTTGTTTCGGCCCGCGCATCCAGGATGAGCCGTTCCACAAAGGATTCACGCTCCCCCGCGATACCCCCAAGTATAGTGGCACCGTCAAGTCGAAGACTAGCTCATCGACTACACCACCGCCATCGGCATCACGGGCGGCAACCGTCGCCTTGCCGTACTGTACGCTCCGCTCATGCTCCAGGGATCGGCTCGTAGGTGGTTGAACATCCTACCAGTCGGTAGCATCAACGCCTAGGTTGATTTTGAGCAAGCATTCATCCACAACCTCACCAGCACCTACAAGCGCCCGGGCCGGCCCAGCCAGCTCGCCATATGCGTTCAGGGGCCGGACAAGACCGTTTTCCAGTACCTCGTGTAATGCCCAGGAGGCGACTATGTCTCCTATGTGTCGAGGCACGACTTAAAGACATAAGCGCATTCTGGAATGATCTAAAGTATGGTATCTTTGCACATCTCATGTAAAAGTTAAGGGATGAAAAGGAAAAGATAGTTGGCTTACACTCGCCATGTCACACAATGAATACCATAACATAAAATCATCCAAATAACACGGGGTCCGACTACGAATGAAAACCAAACGAGAAAGATACCATAAACACAAGGCCTGATTGCCCCTAGTAGGAACCACTACTGATTTTCGAAAACGTCACATACATATGCCCAAACTCTTCATCGAACTCCCAGTGAAGTTCTTGTCCATCTCCTGCATCGTTCACGATTGTACCTGCATCTGGTGTGTGTTGAATCTGTGAGCCACAGAGGACTCAGCAATCCCATTCCCGGGTATCAAAACTACCAAAGCCTTAGGTGAGGGAAGGCTATAAAAGTGTCTGCAGGAAGCACTAAGCATCTAGCTTACGAGTTTAGAGTGAGAAGAGAACAAGTGCCAACGGTCGCCAAGTTGATCAAGAAGTGATCCTAGCTACTCACAATCAAACATAACCCCACCGTGTTCACTTCCCGAAGCCCTTCGGAAAGAGACCGTCATGGTTACTCACACAGGTAGTGTATTCTTATGAATATGGTGTCAAGTTATCTACAACCGGATATTAACAAATACCCATCTGCCACATAACCACGAGCACGGCTTTCGAAAGATCAAAACCTTGCAGGGGTGTCCCAACTTAGCCCATCACAAGCTCACAATCTCCGGAGTTGCAACTCCAAAGTGGGAAGACCCGAGTATCCTCGGAATCCCGTGCTCAATATATTTCGACAAAGGTAAAACTAATCCAGCAAGACCTCCCAGCGTGCTGACACCCTGATAGTAGCCACGCGTATCTTGTCTCAGGCCACGACCGGATGGGTGAGCCTACGGGAGCCAATCCTCGAGTTTCCCCGTGGTGGCCCCACATAACCCCCGTTTGGGACCAACACCATCAGCACAGCCCCCCC
>LR738715.1:140547046-140591489 GCA_902687465.1 Secale cereale
CCCCCCCCTATGCAATTAATTAATAAGTTTTTTATTATGAGGCAAATTAAAACTAAAGTTGGGCCTTGCTGGAAAAGCTTTAAGCTGTGCAAATTATCTAGGGGGGCCCAAAACCCCAACCGTGTTAGGAACGCAAAATCAAGGAACATAACACCGGTTTATCGGTTCCTAAGGTGGCATGAGTGGAACAAAACACCAAGCAAAAGGCCAAGCCTTCCACCCATTGCCAAGTATATAGGTGTGTTGATATATTTAAGAGAAATTGTGATATTCCAACAACAAGTTCCAACATGGAGCAATCTTCATGTTCACCTACAACTAACAACGCTATAAGAGGGGCTGAGCAAGCAGGTAACATAGCCAAACAATGGTTTGCTGGGAAGGTGTCAAAGCTTAGAGGTTTCATGGCAACAATAGGAGGCTGACAAACAGGAATAGGCATCGAGGCATATCTAAAGAGCGAGACAACTAGCATAGGCAAAGATAGAGGTGATATCGGGGAATGGTCATCTTGCCTGGGATTCCGCAAGGAAGAAGAACGAGTCCATGAAGTAGTCGAACGAAACCTCACAACTCCAGAACGGAACCGAAGCTAACGAGAG
The DNA here is from genome assembly GCA_902687465.1 of Secale cereale. Lineage (NCBI taxonomy): Eukaryota > Viridiplantae > Streptophyta > Magnoliopsida > Poales > Poaceae > Secale > Secale cereale. Next base: position 140,547,649 of record LR738715.1, read on the forward strand.
AAGCAAACCGGAAAGAAGCAAACAACATGGTAAACACACATATCATAACCATGGCATGATGCACAAACAAGTATGATGCATGTCCGATTTAAATATGCATGGCATGGCAAGGTGCACAAACAAAACTACAAGTTAAGTGGAGCTCAATATGCAACAAGTTGCATATTGACAAAACACCACATCCAATTTATTTAGTTGACTCTCGTTTATCTACAAGACAAGATTAAATTGTTTTTAGCATGGTAAGAGCTGAAGCATAAGGAAACTAGCTAACTTGGCATTTTAAATGAGGCCGGAAATAACAAACAACAATTCCGGAAAATCCCCATGTCATTTAACAATTATTAAGGCAAATAACAATTTTAGCCATTTAAATGTTGTTATCATGATGCGGATGACAAATGCAAGTTTTATGCAATTTAATTAAAAGTTAACATGAACAAGATATGGAGTATTTATCACCATGGTGGAAAGAAAGGATCCACAGTGGCGATAACCGAAAACGGTGCCAGGACAACGTTCTGATGATCCGACAACTCATTGAGAGACCGGTGCAAAAGAAAGGTGGCGTGAGCATGTCATGCAAAGACGGTGGGGTGATCCCGGTTACCCGGTTCCCACGTGATGATGGCAAAAGAGGGGCACAACGAACACGGTGCAAACACGTGATTCATCTCATACATCACATAGCATTCGTTCACGGGGTCATCATCTCGGGTTGATACCTTTGAAGCGTGGGTTCGGGAAGGTTCGGGTTCGACGGAAGAGGTACACGTGCCGAAGAGGAAGTAGTTGTACTCGCGACGGTAGTCGTACACGGTTCGAGTTCGTTTGGGGCATTGGTAGCGGAACTTGACGTCCACGGGTCTCCAAGGTCGATGGTAGTGGAAGTAGTCGTTCTCATTTCATCTCAGAGAGGTACTTGACATCCAACGTCTTCGGGGCGACGGTAGTCGAACTTGGAGGGGCAACGATATTCGTTCACGAGCGTCTTGTCATTTGGCGCCATCTTGGTCTTGGCGACGGTAGTGGTACACGGCGACGGTAGTCGTTCACGGCGCTTGTGAGCCACGGTTCCTCGTACGCGTCCGTAGATGTACAAGTCGTCGTAGCCGTTCGTACACGATGTAATTGAACTTGACGAACCAGAAGGTGTACTTGGCGGTCTTGGGGTCCCTCGTTCGATGAACTTGGCAACATGGGCAGCAAGGATGCAGCTCGGGCAGGGAGGTGGAGCACAAAGGCGGTCGGCGATGGCAGAACGCAGCATGCAGAGAGGGCCGACGAGAGGAGGCAGGGAGGTGGTTTTCCACGGCAGCATCGGGCAGGGCTCGAGCTCGGACTCGAGGCAGAGGGGCGCAGTGGCGGGTAACTCCGCCAGAGAAGGTGACCGGCGGCGCGGGTACCTGGGAGGCGCGGCCAAGGCGAGGAAGTGGTCGACGCGGCGGCGGTTGAGGCCGATGCAGAGGACGGCCGGAACGGCAGCAACGACGGCGACCGGCGGCGGTGGCTGTGGACTTGGCGAGGCCGAGTCCCTGGTGGAGCTTGGTGGCGGCAGAGCTGTGCAGAGGCGGCGACGGCTGGAGCAGGGGGTGGCCGGACGCGGGACAAGTTGAGGAGGAGGCGCGGGAGACAACGCGATGGCGGGCTCCGGTGGCCTCTGGCGAGGTCGAGGCGACGCAGCGGAGGTGGAGCAGAGGCAGGGTCATGGCAGGGCGGCGTGGCAGGGAGCTCCAGCGGCGGAGGTCCATGGAAGGCGCGGGGGAGTGGTGCGGCGGCTCGGCGGGCGTCGAGCAGACGAGAGGGAGAGGGGGAGATCGAGGGAGCGGGTGAGGGGATCGGATCGAGCAGAGGCCTCGCGCGTGATGGGTGGCGGCGGTGAAGGGGACGAGCGGGAGGAGATGGGATTGGGCTAGGGTTAGTTTAGGACGGGGCTAGGTGGGCCACGGGAATGGAGTTGGGCTGGCCTGCGGCTGGCTGCGGCTGGGCCTTAGGAGGGGAAAAAGGCTAGGAGGAGTTGGGCCTTAGCTGGGCCAGTGGCCTGCTGGGTTGTTTCTCTCTCCCTCAACTCTTTCATAATAGAAAAAATAAGAAGAAAGAAAAGGAAGAAAAGAAAAGGTTAGGGCAAGAGTTTGGCATGGGATTATTTTCCTGGACTGGTAAAAATGTGCACGGTCCACATAAAAATAGGAGAGGCATGATTGAAAGATGTAATTCAAACTCATTTGAATTTAATTCAAATGGGTTTGAACTAGGACTTGGTTTTTGAAGTGTCCAAAAATGTTCGGATTTTTGGAGGAACCTCGATAAAATGGATAAGAATTGTTGGAGGGGTTTGAAGTCAAACTTGAAGTAGAAAAGACATGGGGGGAAATTATGCAAGTATGTTATGGTTAATTTCGAAAGAATGGAATAATTGTAATAGCTCCATAAATATTAGGAGGATATGTTATAAAGAGAAGTTATCCTTCCCTCGATTTAAGTGGACCGAAGATCCACATAATTTATTTAGTTAAGATGCAAAAGATTAATGACATGATGGCATGATGACATGATGCAATGCAAAAAAATAAAATCAAGCAAGCAAATAAAACACACGGTGAAGCCCGGAACATATGGAAGTCTTCTAGAGCGTCGGTCTTGGGGCGTCACAACTCTCCCACACTAACAGAGGATCTCGACCCGAGATCCTGGAGATGGCACCGGATAAAAGCGGAAGAGGAAGAGGTAAAACAAAGTTGCTTCTTCGACAAACGAGTGAAACCACGAACCTTGAGAGGTTAAACAAGTTGAAGAAAGAATACAATGGCGATGAACGAAGATGAAAACACTCCGTTAGAAGAAAAAAAGGAACAACAAACATTACGAGAACCTTGTAAGTTGAAATATATGAACAAGAGCTCACGGATGACGAAAGAATTTCAAAACCACTCCGGATAAAACAAGATGGAGAGGGAATAAGAACGAACGAATTTGGACAGCATTCTGACTGAAAATGGAAGGAATAACATAAACTTGAGAAGATGGGATGATACTTGATGAAATCAGCAACACATTGCCTCCGGAACAAAGATTTCAGACAGCACTCCGGTTGAAAAGAGACGCAAATCTTGATAAGAAGATAGAACTTGAATGAAGGACACAACACTCCTGTTAACTGGACCAGAGAAGAAAAGAACATGATCTTGACAAAACGAGAAGATGGTCAAAGAGAGCAATATCATAATGCCTCTGGAATGAAAGAATAGAATATAGATCAATTAAAGAAATGAACAGAGAAGAAAGTGACAACTTCTCCCACAATTGAATTGTAGAGCATCATTACAAAGAAGGATTGAATGGAGTCGTTGGAAGAATCAACAACAAAAGAATAGGCTTGATGTGGCTTATGGAAAACATCTCAAAATTATGAGGTGACAACCAGCCACTAACGGAAACCAATTGTTGCTAGAGATCAACGAAGAGATGAAAACTTCTTTCACCAAGAGGATAATGAAGAACTTGGTCATTGATAAGCACCATAAATAGCAACAATCCTTAGGGGAAAGCTTTAGGTGAAATATAACCCAAATAACTCCAACATAGAGATTGAAGGGTTGAAAGATCTCTTGAACGGAGAGAAAATGATGGGTTTAAATATCTCATTCTTGATAACTTGTGAATCATGAAGCACGAAGGGAAATTGTCAAGAATGACATAACACCACCTCAAAAGAAAAGAAAAAGGTAGAAAGAATTGCACTTCGCAATGCAAGAAGAAGAATACTTGAGCTCCAACAAGAATCTTGATGAAGACTTCGAGGATGAATTAAATCATGATGAACCACCATGAAGAACTCCGGTAATAAAAGGATGAGAAGTGAAAGATGAAAAGAATAAGATTCAAGGCCTGCGATGATTCAGATAGCGCTTCTTGAAAAGATAATTGAGATAGTTTGGAACTCCGGAAAGAAAATATGAACAACCAATAATCTGATATCATGAACGAACTCCAGACAAAGGAATTAAATCACCTTGAAGGAATAAGAATAAGAATTATGTCATACTTATCCTTCACCAATTTAAATTGATGACAACCAATGGATTGGCATGCTACTTCTTCCCGTAGCAAAGAATTAAAGAGAGATCTCGCACAAACTTGAGAAAGTATTCAACGAATTACCGGTAGGATTACGAAAAGAGCAAATGAATTGATACGATAACAACAGAAGAGTAATCTTGAATGAACCACCGTAAGAATTGAAACAAATGAAGAAAGAGAACAAACCACCGCAAGAATTGAAACGAACGAAGATGCATCAATTAAGAATAGTTGGAGGAAGAAGTTACAAACTGAGAATGAAGAAATCTTCTAAAATGATGGCGGCCTTCGGAGGATCACAATGGGAAGAATTCATGAAATGCTTCGGATGATATGAAAAAATTCCTCATGATCGAAACAACTATGAGGATGGCATGAAGCTAGAACCATGAATATTGAAGGAAAAGACCAAGATTTCGGAGAAATTCTTCTTCGGTCTTCAAACTGAGAATGACGATGAGGAACACCTTGAAGAATTTTGAGATACTCCGTAAGAATGAAGAATGTAAAGGTTGAACCAATGTTGGAAGGAATTTGAAAGCGATCATAGAGAAAGCATGTGACTGATGGAAATCATTCTTACGTCACACTTTGAAAAGAATTTGAGTATAACTCCGGAAAAATTAGAAGAGTCAGGTAAAATCCTGGAAAAAGACCTGTGGGTTAGGGCCCACTCAAAAGAAACACCGTCGAAATGATTACTTGAAAAAGAGATTGCATCGGTTGAATCAAATGGCTTGAATGAGATAACAACCTCGAAATAGATTGAACTGGTTAAAAATGGAAATAAAAATCTTCCGAGATATCTTGAACACTCCGGAGAAGAATTAGGGAGAGTTGAATAAACAGGAGAGACTTCGGATAAGAAATTCAACATGGGAAAAACACAAGTGAAACAAGAGGAAAAGATATGATTAACATAGGAACTTGAATTTAGTCCACCGGGGAAGAAACGAGAACGAAGAACGATAACTTGAAGCTTCCTTAGCATATTCCTGAGAAATCACCGGATAATGAAATTGAACGAAAAGAATGAAGAAACATCACATGAATAAAATGGATATTTCATTTTAGAATTTCTGGCTCCGAGAAGAAGAAGGGAGGGAGGGAGGGGAAAACAAAGACAATTTGGGATGAATGAAACAGACACTGTTCAGAAAAGATAGTTGATCTTGCAAATGATGAAGAGATCGGATTAACTTGAAGAGAAGCACGTCGGTTGAAAAGAATTTAGCATAGCAATCTCAATGATCAAGAAGGATTAGCACTCCCATAGAAATATGAGAACACCGATTAGGAAAGGTATGGAATCAACATTTGACATCGAAGCAACTCGGATACCACAACTCACAACAAAACAAAGGATAGATATGTTGCAACATAATCTTCACAATATCATTCGAACAGAGAATTGAACGAATGAATTCCATAGCTTAATGGTACATCAACTTGACGAGAAGCCACTTGGGAGACAAAAGATAAAATAAAACAACAAGGTACAGATGGAACAAATACATAATAGAGGTTTCGTCCCACATGTTTGTGCTGAATGCCCCATGGTGCGTGTTACAAAGGGTCTTGCAATCCCCGGATCAGCATAGCCAAGGATCCTTTAAGATGCAACTCCCAATTGGAACAACGCCCATGAAACCTCTTCACTAGATGTTGAACCCCAACCTCATATCATGCACCCGTTGGAAGATTACCTACGAGCTACTTGAAACCCACCTATTAATTCCCGAAGCTTTCCGGTTATGCAATCTTGTGTTGGGGATACATGGGAAGCACCGCGCACTCAACTCTAAACCTACATCCAGTTGTATCCATTTGTCAACACATAACCAGTCATCTTCAGAAAATGTTTACCTCGGACCTTCGAAACGCATCCGCTATACTAGTTGTGGCAATACTCCCGAACAACCCCGCCAGTACTGGGTGACGTCGGGGTTATCTCACCACTAACCGCATAGAAGATTTTTCGATGTCGGCCGCCTCTGGTATTCTAGAACCGCAACGATACATTGTGACGACAACACCTCGGAGCTCAACTCCCCGGGACACTGCCACAACCCCTAAATGACAGGAGGCATCGAGAACAATGTTCTCGTCACAAAGATATCGGAACAATCCAAACAATACCCGCGTGATCCTAAAAAAAATTGGTGAAATTTTGAGAATAGTGAAGATAAAACAACGTCAGGAGTCCTCACCAAAGCGACGAAGGGGATGAGGAGTAAAAGAAATCCTACTCTTCGATATATATATATATAAGACTCAAAACATTTTGTGTGTGTGCCTAGACTCAACCGTCGGCGGTTCGATCAATCAAGGGGCTACTAGGTCGGAGAAGGCTCTGAATACCAACTTGTAATGCCCAGGATGCGACTATGTCTCCTACGTGTCGAGGCACGACTTAAAGACATAAGCGCATTCTGGAATGATCTAAAGTATGGTATCTTCTCACATCTCATGTAAAAGTTCAGGGATGAAAAGGAAAAGATAGTTGGCTTACACTCGCCATGTCACACAATGAATACAATAACATACAATCATCCAAATAACACGGGGTCCGACTACGGACGAAAACCAAACGAGAAAGATACCATAAACACAAGGCCTGATCACCCCTAGTAGGAACCACTATTGATTGTCGAAAATGTCACATACATACGCCCAAACTCTTCATCGAACTCCCAGTGAAGTTCTTGTCCATCTCCTGCATCGTTCACGGCTGTACCTACATCTGGTGTGTGTTGAATCTGTGAGCCACAGAGGACTCAGTAATCCCGTTCCCGGTATCAAAACTACCAAAGCCTTAGGTGAGGGAAGACTATAAAAGTGTCTGCAGCAAGCACTAAGCATCTAGCTTACGAGTTTAGAGCGAGAAGAGAACAAGTGCCAACGGTCGCCAAGTTGATCAAGAAGTGATCCTAGCTACTCACAATCAAACATAACCCCACCGTGTTCACTTCCCGAAGCCCTTCGGGAAGAGACCGTCACGGTTACTCACACAGGTAGTGTATTCTTATGAATATGGTGTCAAGTTATCTACAACCGGAGATTAAAAAATTCCCATCTGCCACATAACCGCGGGCACGGCTTTCGAAAGATCAAAACCCTGCAGGGGTGTCCCAACTTAGCCCATCACAAGCTCACAATCTCCGGAGTTGCAACTCCAAAGTGGGAAGACCCGAGTATCCTCGGAATCCCGTGCTCAAGATATTTCGACAAAGGTAAAACTAATCCAGCAAGATCTCCCAGCGTGCTGACACCCTGATAGTAGCCACGCGTATCTCGTCTCAGGCCACGACCGGATGGGTGAGCCTACGGGAGCCAATCCTCGAATTTCCCCGTGGTGGCCCCACATAACCCTCGTTTGGGACCAACACCATCAGCACTGCCCCCCCCCCCCTATTATGTAGAATTAAGAACCCGGGGACATGACCCCCTATGCAATTAATTAATTAAGTTTTTTATTATGAGGCAAATTAAAACCAAAGTTGGCCCTTGTTGGAAAAGCTTTAAGCAGTGCGAATTATCGAGGGGGGGCCATAAACCCCAACCGTGTTAGGAACGCAAAATCAAGGAACATAACACCGGTTTATCGGTTCCTAAGGTGGCATGAGTGGAACATAACACCGAGCAAAAGGCCAAGCCTTCCACGCATTGCCAAGTATATAGGTGTGTTGATATATTTAAGAGATATTGTGATATTCCAACAACAAGTTCCAACATGGAGCAATCTTCATCTTCACCTGCAACTAACAACGCTATAAGAGGGGCTGAGCAAGCGGGTAACATAGCCAAACAATGGTTTGCTGGGAAGGTGTCAAAGGTTAGAGGTTTCATGGCAACAATAGGAGGCTGACAAATAGGAATAGGCATTGAGGCATATCTAAAGAGCGAGACAACTAGCATAGGCAAAGATAGAGGTGATATCGCAGAATGGTCATCTTGCCTGGGATTCCGCAAGGAAGAAGAACGAGTCCATGAAGTAGTCGAACAAAACCTCACAACTCCGGAACGGAACTGAAGCTAACGAGAGAAGCAAACAACATGGTAAACACACATATCATAACCATGGCATGATGCACAAACAAGTATGATGCATGTCCGATTTAAATATGCATGGCATGGCAAGGTGCACAAACAAAACTACAAGTTAAGTGGAGCTCAATATGCAACGAGTTGCATATTGACAAAACACCACATCCAATATATTTAGTTGACTCTCATTTATCTACAAGACAAGATTAATTTTTTTTAGCATGGCAAGAGCTGAAGCATAAGGAAACTAGCTAACTTGGCATTTTAAATGAGGCCGGAAATAACAAACAACAATTCCGGAAAATCCCCATGTCATTTAACAATTATTAAGGCAAATAACAATTTTAGCCATTTAAATGTTGTTATCATGATGCGGATGACAAATGCAAGTTTTATGCAATTTAATTAAAGTTAACATGAACAACATATGGAGTATTTGTCACCATGGTGGAAAGAAAGGGTCCACAGTGGCGATAACCGAAAACGGTGCCACGGCAACGTTTCGATGATCCGACAACTCATTGAGAGACCGGTGCAAAAGAAAGGTGGCGTGAGCGTGTCATGCAAAGACGGTGGGGTGCTCCCGGTTACCCGGTTCCCACGTGATGACGGCAAAAGAGGGGCACAACGAACACTGTGCAAACACGCGATTCATCTCATACATCACATAGCATTCGTTCACGGGGTCATCGTCTCGGGGTTATACCTTTGAAGCGTGGGTTCGGGAAGGTTCGGGTTCGACGGAAGAGGTACGCGTGCCGAAGAGGAAGTAGTTGTACTCGCAACAGTAGTCGTACACGATTTGAGTTCGTTCAGGGCATCGGTAGCGGAACTTGACGTCCATGGGTCTTCGAGGTCGACGGTAGTGGAAGTAGTCGTTCTCGTTTCATCTCGGAGAGGTACTTGACATCCAACGTCTTCGCGGCGACGGTAGTCGAACTTGGAGGGGCAACGGTAGACGTTCACGAGCGTCTTGTCATTAGACGCCATCTTGGTCTTGGCGGCGGTAGTGGTACACGGCGACGGTAGTCGTTCGTGATGCTTGTGACCCACGGTTCCTCGTATGCGTCCGTAGATGTACAAGTCGTCATAGCCGTTTGTAGACGATGTAGTTGGACTTGACAAACCCGAAGGTGTACTTGGCGGTCTTGGGGTCCCTCGTTTGATGAACTTGGCAACATGGGCAGCAAGGATGCAGCTCGGGCAGGGAGGTGGAGCACAAAGGCGGCCGGCGATGGCAGAACGCAGCATGCAGAGAGGACCGACGGGAGGAGGCAGGGAGGTGGTTGTCCATGGCAGCATCAGGCAGGGCTCGAGCTCAGACTCGTGGCAGAGGGACGCAGCAGCGGGCATCTCTGGCAGAGAAGGAGATCGGCGGCGCGGGAACCTGGGAGGCGTGGCCAAGGCGAGGAAGTGGCCGACGCGACGGCGGTTGAGGCTGATGCAGAGGACGGCCGGAGCGGCTGCAACGACGGCGACCGGCGGCGGTGGCTGTGGACTTGGCGAGGCTGAGTCCCTGGTGGATCTCGGCGGCGACAGAGCTATGCACAGGCGACGGCGGCTGGAGCAGGGGGTGGCCGGACGCGGGACAAGGTGAGGAGGAGGCGCGGGAGACGACGCGGTGGCGGGCTCCGGTGGCATGTGGCGAGGCCGAGGTGACACGGCGGAGGTGGAGAAGAGGCGGGGTCGCGGCAGGGCGGCGTGGCAGGGAGCTCCAGTGGCGTAGGTCCATGGGAGGCGCGGGGGAGTGGTGCGGTGGCTCGGCGGGCGTCGAGCAGATGAGAGGGAGAGGGGGAGATAGAGGGAGCGGGCGAGGGGGTCGGATCGAGCAGAGGCCTCGCGCGTGATGGGTGGCGGCGGTGAAGGGGACGAGCGGGAGGAGATGGGATTGGGCTAGGGTTAGTTTAGGACGGGGCTAGGTGGGCCGCGGGAATGGAGTTGGGCCGGCCTGCGGCTGGGCCTTAGGAGGGGAAAAAGGCTAGGTGGAGTTGGGCCTTAGCTGGGCCAGTGGCCTGCTGGGTTGTTTCTCTCTCCCTCAACTCTTTCATAACAGCAAAAATAAGAAGAAAGAAAAGGAAGAAAAGAAAAGGTTAGGGCAAGAGTTTGGCATGGGATTATTTTCCCGGACTGGTAAAAATGTGCACGGTCCACGAAAAAATAGGAGAGGCATGATTGAAAGATGTAATTCAAACTCATTTGAATTTAATTCAAATGGGTTTGAACTAGGACTTGGTTTTTTAAGTGTCCAAAAATGTTCGGATTTTTGGAGGAACCTCGATAAAACGGATAAGAATTGTTGGCGGGGTTTGAAGTCAAACTTGAAGTAGAAAAGACATGGGGAAAAATTATGCAAGTGTGTTATGGTTAATTTCGAAAGAATGGAATAATTATAATAGCTCCATAAATATTAGGAGGATATGTTATAAAGAGAAGTCATCCTTCCCTCGATTTAAATGGATCGAACATCCACACAATTTATTTAGTTAAGATGCAAAAGATTAATGACATGATGGCATAATGACATGATGCAATGCAAAAACAATGAAACAAAGCAAATAAAACACACGGCGAAGCCCGAAATATATGGAAGTCGTCTGGAGCGTCGGTCTTGGGGCATCACACCTCGCTTGCTGGACCGAGCTCCGGAACAGCTGCGAGGGAGTCCATGAAGTCCAGGCCATCCAATACTTCACCAACGGGTGCCGGGATGGTACCCTACTCAAACACAAGCTCTTGCGGACAGAGCACACGACCCTAGCCAAACTCATCGTGACGGCGGACAAGTACGCAAACGCCGACTCCGCCATGAAGGTCCGGGTCGAGCTGGACGGTGCTGGCAAGATGATACCAGCGTCAACGTCCAAGCTGGCAGCCGAGAGTAGCCGCCAGCAGAACCACCAGTAGAACAACAAGCGCAAGGCCGAGCAACCGGCTCCCCACTACGACAACCTCCAAGTCGCCACGATCAAGCAAGCACCGCCCGACGACCAAGGCGGCAACCGGAGTCAGCGTACCGGCAAGACCGATTGGCAACCCGCCATGAGCTTCGAGTAGATGCTCGACGCCCCTTGCAAGCACCACAGTAGCGCAAAGTCGTCCACACACACGCTCCGGCAGTGCGCCATCACCAAGCGCATCATGAGGGGTGACATCCTGCCGCCTCCGGCTTCGGCTCCGGGCGCGGGGCAGCCGGCTCCGCCTCCTTCTCCCCCGCCTCTAGCGAACGGTGCCATGCGCGATGACGTCTTCCCCAACCAGAACGTGAGCTACGTCGTCTTCACCAGCCTCGGCAACAACAAACGCAACAAGCGCCTGCTCTGTGACGAGGTGAACACCATCGTCCCAGCCAAGCCGGACTACATGCACTGGTCGGATCGCCCGGTCACCTGGAGCCGGGAGGACCACCCAGCCGTCATGCCAAACCCCGGTGGCTATGCCCTCATCCTCAACCCCACCATAGTAGCGACCCGGTGCACCTGCAAGTTCTCTCGGGTTCTCATTGAGGGCGGCAGCAGCATCAACATCCTCTACCGCGATACCATGACCAAGCTCGGCCTCGAGGCCAAAGATTTGGAGCCGACCCGGACGGTGTTCCATGGCATCGTGCCCGGTCTCTCCTGCTCCCCCATCGGCCGGATCTGGCACGACGTCCTCTTCGGCTCAAGCGAGCACTTCCGACGCAAGCCTATCTGGTTCGAGGTGGTGGACCTGACCAGCGCGTACCACGCGTTGCTGGGCCGGCCTGCACTCGTCAAATTCATGGCGGTCCCCCACTATGCCTACTTAAAAATGAAGATGTTGGGTCCCAAGGGCCTCATCACCATCGCCAGCGACTACCGCAAGTCCCTGCAGTGCGCTCAAGCCGGCGCCAAGCTAGCCGAGTCGCTGGTCATAGCTGAGGAGCGGTGCCAGCTCGACGGGATCGTCGCACTGGCCAATGAGACGTCGGCCGTGCCGGCTTCCGCCAAGGAGTCAGCCGGAGAGGCTTCATTCCAGCCATCCAAGGAGACCAAGAAGGTCAAGCTGAACCCAGAAGACCACAGTTGCAACAAGTACATTGTCGTGGGCACTCGCCTAGACAGCAAATAGGAAGGCGAGCTCGTCGACTTCCTCCGTGAGAATCGGGATATCTTTGCATGGACCCCAAAGGACATGCCGGGAATTCCGAGGAGGTATGCCGAGCACAAACTTCACGTCTGAAAGGACGTTAAGCCTGTCTGTCAACCCCTACATCGCTTTTTGGAAGAGAAGAGAAGAACCATTTGTGAAGAGGTCGCCAAGCTCCTCGCGGACGGCTTCATCATGGAATTGTTTCACCCCGAGTGGCTAGCCAACTCTGTCCTCGTCCTGAAGAAAAACAACACCTGGCGCATGTGCATAGACTACACCAGCCTGAACAAGGCTTGCCACAAGGATCATTTCGCCCTCCCGCGGAACGATCAAGTCATCGACTCCACCGCCGGCTGCAAGCTCCTGTCTTTCTTGGATGCTTACTCCGGCTACCACCAGATCAAGCTAGACCCCGGCGACGCCCTGAAGATGTCCTTCATCACACTCTTCGAGGTGTACTACTACATCTGAGAGGATCGAAGAAGAGGTGTCTAGACGGGGTGATTAGACAAACAACAAGAAAAGTAGCAGTTTTTAAGTTCTTAGAGTTGAGGTAGAGTTTTTAGCATAATTTCAAACATTCGCAATACATTTAAAGCAAGCATGCCAATATTATATGAGCAGTGGAAAGTAAAGCATGAAAGTTGCAAGAAAGTAAAGGGATGGGATTGGAGTGTGCAAACGCAATGGGAGACACGGAAGTTTTTGGCGTGGTTCCGATAGGTGGTGCTATCATACATCCACATTGATGGAGACTTCAACCCACGAAGGGTAACGGCTGCGCGAGTCCATGGAGGGCTCCACCCACGAAGGGTCCACGAAGAAGCAATCTTGTCTGTCCCACCATGGCCATCGCCCACGAAGGACTTGCCTCACTAGGGTAGATCCTCATGAAGTAGGCGGTCTCCTTGCCCTTACAAACTCCTTGGTTCAAATCCACAATTTTGTCAGAGGCTCTCAAGTGACACCTAACCAATCAAGGACATACCACTCTCCAAAAGGTAATAGACGGTGGGTTGATAACGAACTGCTTGCTCAAATGCTTCAAGTGATAGTCTCCCCAACACTCAAACATCTCCTCATAGATTTGGATATGGTGGAAGAAGAGATTGAGTGGAAAGCAACTTGGGAAGGCTAGAGAACAAGATTTATGTGGTAGGAATGGAATATCTTGATCTCAACACTTGACTAGGTGGTTCTCTCTCAGAAAATGAGTAATGGAAGTGTAGGCTTGTTCTGATGGCTCTCTCCATGAATGAAGTGTTGGGGAACGTAGTATTTTCAAATTTTTCCTACGATCACGCAAGATCTATCTACTAGATGCATAGCAACGAGAGGGGAGAGTGTGTCTACGTACCCTCGTAGACCGAAAGCGGAAGCGTTTATCAACGCGGTTGATGTAGTCGTGCACCTTCACGATCCATCCCGATCTAGTACCGAACGTACGGCACCTCCGCGTTCAGCACACGTTCAGCTCGATGACGTCCTCGCCTTCTTGATCCAGCAAGACGGGCGAAGTAGTAGATGAGTTCCGGCAGCATGACGGCGTGGTGACAGTTGTTGATGAAGAACAATCTCTGCAGGGCTTCGCCAAGCACTACAGAAACTAGACGGAGGATAAACTAGAGGGTCGGGGTAGCCGGCACACGGCTTGGTGTATCTTGATGTGTCTTGGGTGCTAGCCCTACCCCTCTATTTATATGTTGAGCCTTGGGGTCGAAACTTGGAGTAAAAGCCTTCACAAAGTCGGTTTCACCCAAAAGGCAAGAGTCCTTCTCGGACTCCAGGGCCAGACGCCAGGGTTCCCGGCGTCTGGACCCAGACGCCAGGGACCCTGGCGTCTGGCCCCTGGACTCCGCAAAACTTCCTTTTGCGCTTTCCAAAAACCTTGTGTGCTTTCCCTTTTGGCCCAAATAAAGTGTTCTCGTACCCAAACACTTCGGGAAACATCATGAACCCCTTCCGGTGAATTCCGGAACCCTTCCGGAGGTCAAACACTATTATCTCATATATTAATCTTTATCTCCGGACTATTCCGGAGTTCCTTGTCATGTCTGTGATCACATCCGGGACTCCGAATAACATTCGGTCACCAACATACATAACTCATTCAATATTATATCGTCAACGAAACGTTAAGCGTGCGGACCCTACGGGTTCGAGAACTATGTAGACATGACCGAGACATCTCTCTGGTCAATAACCAATAGCGGAACCTGGATGCCCATATTGGCTCCTACATATTCTACGAAGATCTTTATCGGTCGAACCGCATAACAACATACGGTGTTCCCTTTGTCATCGGTATGTTACTTGCCCGAGATTCGATCGTCGGTATCTCAATACCTAGTTCAATCTCGTTACCGGCAAGTCTCTTTACTCGTTCCGTAATACATCATCCCATAACTAACTCATTATTTGCAATGCTTGCAAGGCTTAAGTGATGTGCATTACCGAGAGGGCCCAGAGATACCTCTCCGACAATCGGAGTGACAAATCCTAATCTCAAAATACGCCAACCCAACAAGTACCTTCGGAGACACCTGTAGAGCACCTTTATAATCACCCAGTTACGTTGTGACGTTTGGTAGCACACAAAGTGTTCCTCCGGTATTCGGGAGTTGCATAATCTCATAGTCATAGGAACATGTATAAGTCATGAAGAAAGCAATAGCAATAAAACTAAACGATCAAGTTGCTAAGCTAACAGATGGGTCTTGTCCATCACATCATTCTCCTAATGATGTGATCCCGTTGATCAAATGACAACTCATGTCTATGGTTAGGAAACATAACCATCTTTGATCAATGAGCTAGTCTAGTAGAGGCATACTAGGGACACTCTGTTTTGTCTATGTATTCACACATGTATTAAGTTTCCGGTTAATACAATTCTAGCATGAATAATAAACATTTATCATGATATAAGGAAATATAAAATAACAACTTTATTATTGCCTCTAGGGCATATTTCCTTCAGTCTCCCACTTGCACTAGAGTCAATAATCTAGCTCACATCGCCATGTGATTTAATACCGATAGTTCACATCGTTATGTGAATAACACCCATAGTTCACATCGCCATGTGACAAACACCCAAAGGGTTTACTAGAGTCAATAATCTAGTTCACATCGCTATGTGATTAATACCCAAGAGTAATAAGGTGTGATCATGTTTTGCTTGTGAGAGAAGTTTAGTCAACGGGTCTGTCACATTCAGATCTCTATGTATTTCGCAAATTTCTATGTGTCTACAATGCTCTACATGGAGCTACTCTAGCTAATTGCTCCCACTTTCAATAAGCATCCAGATTGATAGTTAGAGTCATCTGGATTTAGTGTCAAAGCTTGCATCAGCGTAACCCTTTACGACGAACTCTTTGTCACCTCCATAATCGAGAAACATTTCCTTAGTCATCCAGTAACTAAGGATAATTTTGACCGCTGTACAGTGATCTACTCCTGGATCACTATTGTACCTTCATGTCAAACTCATGGCAAGGTACACAACATGTTTTCTACACAGCATGGCATACTTTATAGAACCTATGGCTGAGGCATAGGGAATGACTTTCATTCTCTCTATATTTTTCTGCCGTGGTCTGGCTTTGAGTCTTACTCAACTTCACACCTTACAAGTCAGGCAAGAACTCCTTCTTTGACTGATCCATTTTGAACTACTTCAAAATCTTATTAAGGTATGTACTCATCGAAAGTCTTATCAAGCATCTTGATCTATCTCTATAGATCTTGATGCCCAATATGTAAGCAGCTTCACCAAGGTCTTTCTTTGAAAAACTCCTTTCAAACACTCCTTTATGCTTTCCAGAAAATTCTACATCTTTTCCGATCGACAATATGTCATTCACATATACTTATCAGTAAGGTTGTAGTGCTCCCACTCACTTTCTTGTAAATACAGGCTTCACCGCAAGTCTGTATAAATCTATATGCTTTGATCAACTTATCAAAGCGTATATTCCAACTCCGAGATGCTTGCACCAGTCCATAGATGGATCGCTGGAGCTTGCACATTTTGTTAACACCTTTAGGATTGACAAAACCTTCTGGTTGCATCATATACAATTCTTCTTTAATAAATCCATTAAAGAATACAGTTTTGTTATCCATTTGCCAGATTTCATAAAATGCGGCAATTGCTAACATGATTCGGATAGACTTAAGCATCGCTACAGGTGAGAAAGTCTCATCGTAGTCAACTCTTTGAACTTGTCGAAACCCTTTCGCAACAAGTCAAGCTTTGTAAACAGTAACATTACCGTCAGCACCAGTCTTCCTCTTGAAGATCCATTTATTTTCGATGGCTTGCCGATCATCGGGCAAGTCAACCAAAGTCCACACTTTGTTCTCATACATGGATCCCATCTCAGATTTCATGGCCTCAAGCCATTTTGCGGAATCTGGGCTCATCATCGCTTCCTCATAGTTCGTAGGTTCATCATGGTCTAGTAACATGACTTCCAGAACTGGGTTGCCGTACCACTCTGGTGCGGAACGAACTCTGGTTGATCTACGAAGTTCAGCAGAAACTTGATCTGAAGTTTCATGATCATCATCATTAGCTTCCTCACTAATTGGTGTAGGAATCACTGGAACTAGTTTCTGTGATGTACTACCTTCCAATTCGGGAGAAGGTACAATTACCTCGTCAAGTTCCACTTTCCTCCCACTCACTTCTTTCGAGAGAAACTCCTTCTCTAGAAAGGATCCACTCTTAGCAACAAAGACCTTGCCTTCGGATCTGTGATAGAAGGTGTACCCAACAGTTTCTTTTGGGTATCCTATGAAGATTTACTTCTCCGATTTGGGTTTGAGCTTATCATGTTGAAACTTTTTCACATAAGCATCGCAGTCCCAAACTTAAAGAAATGACAGCTTAGGTTTCTCATCAAACCACAGTTCATATGGTGTCATCTCCACGGATTTAGATGGTGCCCTATTTAACGTGAATGTAGCTGTCTCTAATGCATAACCCCAAAAGCAATAGTGGTAGATCGGTAAGAGACATCATCGATCGCACCATATCTAATAAAGTACGGTTATGACGTTCGGACACACCATTACACTGTGGTGTTCCGGGTGGCGTGAGTAGTGAAACTATTTCACATTGTTTTTACTGAAGGCCAAACTCGCTAACTCAAATATTTTACCTCTACGATCATATCGTAGAAACTCTTATTTTCTGTTACAATGATTCTCCACTTCACTCTGAAATTCTTTGAAATTTTCAAATGTTTCAGACTTGTGCTTCATTAAGTAGATATACCCATATCTGCTCAAATCATCAGTGAAGGTCAGAAAATAACGATACCTGCCGCGAGCTTCAACACTCATTGGTCTGCATACATCAGTATGTATGATTTCCAACAAATCTGTTGCTCGCTCCACAGTTCCGGAGAACGGAGTTTTAGTCATCTTGCCCATGAGGCATGGTTCGCAAGCACCAAGTGATTCATAATCAACTGATTCCAAAAGTACATCATTATGGAGTTTCTTTATGCGCTTTACACCAATATGACCTAAACGGCAGTGCCACAAATAAGTTGCACTATCATTATTAACCTTGCATCTTTTGGCTTCAATATTATGAATATGTGTATCACACGATCGAGATCCAACAAACCATTTTCATTGGGTGTATGACCATAGAAGGTTTTATTCATGTAAACAGAACAACAATTATTCTCTAACTTACATGAATAACCGTATTGCAATAAACATGATCAAATCATATTCATGCTCAACACAAACACCAAATAACACTTATTTAGTTTCAACACTAATCCCGAAAGTATAGGGAGTGTGCGATGATGATCATATCAATCTTGGAACTACTTCCAATACACATCGTCACTTCATCCTTTAACTAGTTTCTGTTCATTATGCAACTCCCATTTTGAGTTACTACTCTTTAGCAACTGAACAAGTATCAAATACCGAGGGGTTGCTATGAACACTAGTAAAATACACATCAATAATCTGTATATAAAATATACCTTTGTTCACTTTGTCATCCTTCTTATCCGCCAAATATCTAGGGCAGTTCCACTTCTAGTGACCATTTCCTTTGCAGTAGAAGCACTTAGTTTCAGGCTTGAGTTTAGATTTGGGTTTCTTCACGGGAGTGACAACTTTCTTGTCATTCTTCTTGAAGTTCCCCTTCTATCCCTTTGCCCTTTACTTGAAACAAGTGGTCTTGTTAACCATCAACACTTGATGCTCCTTTTTGATTTCTACCTTCGCCGATTTCAGCATCGCGAAGAGCTCGGGAATTACTTTCGTCATCCCTTGCATATTATAGTTCATCACGAAGTTCTACTAACTTGGTGATAGTGACTAGAGAACTTTGTCAGTAACTCTCTTATTTGGAAGATTAACTCCCACTTGATTCAAGTAATTTTAGTACCCAGACAATCTGAGCACATGCTCACTGGTTGAGCTATTCTCCTCCATCTTGTAGGCAAAGTACTGTCAAAGGTCTTATACCTCTCGACACGGGCATTAGTATGAAATACTAATTTCAACTCTTGGAACATCTTATATGCTCCGTGGCGTTCAAAACCTTTTTGAAGTCCCGGTTCTAAGCCGTAAAGCATGGTGCACTTAAACTATCAAGTAGTCATCATACCGAGCTTTTGTCAAAACGTTCATAACGTCTATATCTGCTCCTGCAATAGGTCTGTCACCTAGCGGTGCATCAAGGACATAATTCTTCTGTGCAGCAATGAGGATAATCCTCAGATCACGGAACAATTCCGCATCATTGCTACTAACAATTTTCAACTTAGTTTTCTCTAGGAACATATAAAAAATAAACGGGGAGCTACATCGCGAGCTATTGATCTACAACATAGATATGCTAATACTACCAGGACTAAGTTCATGATAAATTAAAGTTCAATTAATCATATTACTTGAAGAACTCCCACATAGATAGACATCCCTCTGGTCATCTAAATGATCACGTGATCCAAATCAACTAAACCATGTCCGATCATCACGTGAGATGGAGTAGTTTTCAATGGTGAACATCTTATGTTGATCATATCTACTATATGATTCACACTCGACCTTTTGGTCTCCAGTGTTCCGAGGCCATATCTGCATATGCTAGGCTCGTCAAGTTTAACCCGAGTATTCTGCGTGTGCAAAACTGGCTTACACCCGTTGTATTTGAACGTAGAGCTTATCACACCCGATCATCACGTGGTGTCTCGGCACGACGAACTTTCGCAACGGTGCATACTCAGGGAGAACACTTATACCTTGAAATTTAGTAAGGGATCATCTTATAATGCTACCGTCGTTCTAAGCAAAATAATAAGCATAATAAGATAAACATCACATGCAATCAAAATATGTGACATGATATGGCCATCATCATCTTGTGCTTTTGATCTCCATCTCCAAAGCACCGTCATGATCACCTTCGTCACCGGCGCGACACCTTGATCTCCATCGTAGCATCGTTGTCGTCTCGCCAACTATTGCTTCTACGACTATTGCTACCGCTTAGTGATAAAGTAAAGCAATTACATGGCGATTGCATTTCATACAATAAAGCGACAACCATATGGCTCCTGCCAGTTGCCGATAACATTACAAAACATGATCATCTCATACAAAACCGTATAACTCATCATGTCTTGACCATATCACATCACAACATGCCCTGCAAAAACAAGTTAGACGTCCTCTACTTTGTTGTTGCAAGTTTTACGTGGATGCTACGGGCTTAGCAAGAACCGTTCTTACCTACGCATACAAAAACCACAACGATGTTTCGTCAAGTATGTGTTGTTTTAACCTTCACAAGGACCGGGCGTAGGCATACTCAATTCAGCTAAAGTGAGAGAGACAGACACCCGCCAGTCACCTTTAAGCAACGAGTGCTCATAACGGTGAAACCAGTCTCGCGTAAGCGTACGCGTAATGTCGGTCCGGGCCGCTTCATCTCACAATACCGCTGAACCAAAGTATGACATGCTGGTAAGCAGTATGACTAGTATCGTCCACAACTCACTTGTGTTCTACTCGTGCATATCATCTACGCATAGACCTGGCTCATGATGCCACTGTTGGGGAACGTAGTATTTTCAAAATTTTCCTACGATCACGCAAGATCTATCTACTAGATGCATAGCAACGAGAGGGGAGAGTGTGTCTACGTACCCTCGTAGACCGAAAGCGGAAGCGTTTATCAATGTGGTTGATGTAGTCGTGCACCTTCACGATCCGTCCCGATCTAATACCGAACGTACGGCACCTCCGCGTTCAGCACACGTTCAGCTCGATGACGTCCTCGCCTTCTTGATCCAGCAAGACGGGCGAAGTAGTAGATGAGTTCCGGCAGCACGACGGCGTGGTGACGGTTGTTGATGAAGAACAATCTCTGCAGGGCTTCGCCAAGCACTACAGAAACTAGACGGAGGATAAACTAGAGGGTCGGGGTAGCCGGCACACGGCTTGGTGTATCTTGATGTGTCTTGGGTGCTAGCCCTACCCCTCTATTTATATGTTGAGCCTTGGGGTCGAAACTTGGAGTAAAAGCCTTCACAAAGTCGGTTTCACCCGAAAGGCAAGAGTCCTTCTCGGACTCCAGGGCCAGACACCAGGGTTCCCGGCGTCTGGACCCAGACGCCAGGGACCCTGGCGTCTGGCCCCTGGACTCCGCAAAACTTCCTTTTGCGCTTTCCAAAAACCTTGTGTGCTTTCCCTTTTGGCCCAAATAAAGTGTTCTCGTACCCAAACACTTCGGGAAACATCCGGAACCCCTTTCGGTGAATTCCGGAACCCTTCCGGAGGTCAAACACTATTATCTCATATATTAATCTTTATCTCCGGACCATTCTGGAGTTCCTTGTCATGTCCGTGATCACA
This sequence comes from Secale cereale, assembly GCA_902687465.1. Taxonomy (NCBI): domain Eukaryota; kingdom Viridiplantae; phylum Streptophyta; class Magnoliopsida; order Poales; family Poaceae; genus Secale; species Secale cereale. The sequence goes on from LR738715.1 coordinate 140,568,787, forward strand.
TCCGGGACTCCGAATAACATTCGGTCACCAACATACATAACTCATTCAATATTATATCGTCAACGAAACGTTAAGCGTGCGGACCCTACGGGTTCGAGAACTATGTAGACATGACCGAGACATCTCTCTGGTCAATAACCAATAGCGGAACCTGGATGCCCATATTGGCTCCTACATATTCTACGAAGATCTTTATCGGTCGAACCGCATAACAACATACGGTGTTCCCTTTGTCATCGGTATGTTACTTGCCCGAGATTCGATCGTCGGTATCTCAATACCTAGTTCAATCTCGTTACCGGCAAGTCTCTTTACTCGCTCCGTAATACATCATCCCGTAACTAACTCATTAGTTGCAATGCTTGCAAGGCTTAAGTGATGTGCATTACCGAGAGGGCCCAGAGATACCTCTCCGACAATCGGAGTGACAAATCCTAATCTCGAAATACGCCAACCCAACAAGTACCTTCGGAGACACCTGTAGAGCACCTTTATAATCACCCAGTTACGTTGTGACGTTTGGTAGCACACAAAGTGTTCCTCCGGTATTCGGGATTTGCATAATCTCATAGTCATAGGAACATGTATAAGTCATGAAGAAAGCAATAGCAATAAAACTAAACGATCAAGTTGTTAAGCTAACGGATGGGTCTTGTCCATCACATCATTCTCCTAATGATGTGATCCCGTTGATCAAATGACAACTCATGTCTATGGTTAGGAAACATAACCATCTTTGATCAATGAGCTAGTCTAGTAGAGGCATACTAGGGACACTCTGTTTTGTCTATGTATTCACACATGTATTAAGTTTCCGGTTAATACAATTCTAGCATGAATAATAAACATTTATCATGATATAAGGAAATATGAAATAACAACTTTATTATTGCCTCTAGGGCATATTTCCTTCATGAAGAGTAGGTGGAGGGGTATATATAGCCTCCACACAAAATCTAGCCGTTACACACAAATCACCAAACTTGGTGGGACCGAATCAAGAAACTCGGTCGGACCGATTCAGTTCAAAATGTGAATGTTAGGCTTTTCAGTGGGACCGGCAGGGTCAACTCGATGGGACCAATTTCATTTGGATTAGGGCATAACGTAATCTCGATGAGACCTATCACATCAACTCGGTGAGACCGATTTCTATAATAGGCACACGGAGGGTTGGTCAGGCAAACTCGGTGGGACAGATTTGCTCATTTCGGTGAGACCGAAACGTTACGAAGAGGCAACATAGAGTTTGCAATGCTAACTCGGTGAGACCGATTCTCACATCTCGGTTAGGCCAGAATGTTTCAAATAGGAAACAGAGAGTTGGCATTCCCACCTCGGTGAGACCGAGATCCCTATCAGTGAGACCGAAATGATTAGGGTTTTGGAAGTGGCTATGTCAAATGAACTCGGTGGCGCGGGATAGTTCAAATCAGTGGGGCCGAGTTTGACTTTAGGTTTAGGACATATGTGGAATGAGAAAGTGGTTGAGGGCTTTGGAGCATATCACTAAGCACTTCGAGCAAGCAAGCCATTAAGCAACACCTCATCCCCTTTTAATAGTATTGGCTTTCCTATGGACTCAATGTGATCTTGGATCACTGAAATAGAAAATGTAGAGTCCTGAGCTTTGAGCTTTTGCCAATCTTCTGTCCTTAGGATCTTGAAGGGGTTCCACATCCTCTTGTCCATGCCACTCCACTGTTGAACTCATCTGAAATATACTAGGTAAAAGTATTAGTCCAACAAGAGATATGTTGACATTAATTATCAAAATCACCCAAGGGGCACTTGTGCTTTCAACATCACTATGTCATTCGGCTTGAAGAACGTTGGCGCCACCTTCCAGCGCTGCATGCAGAAATGCCTGCTGCCGCAACTCGGCTGCAACATTCACGTCTATGTGGACGACATCGTGGTGAAGACCAAGCAGCACTTCACGCTCCTTGACAACCTGAAGGAAACATTCGCCAACCTACGCGAGTACCAGATCAAGCTCAACCCAGAGAAGTGTGTCTTTGGCGTGCTAGCCGGAAAGCTGCTCAGTTTCCTCATCTCAGAACGCGGCATTGAGGCAAACGAGGAGAAGATCAAGGCCATCGAGCGCATGCGCAAGCCGGCTCGGTTGCGTGATGTCCTGAAATTCACCGTCTGCTTGGCCTCGGTCAGCCGGTTTCTCAGCCGGCTGGGCAAGAGGGCCTTGCCCCTATATCAGCTAATGAAGATGATGATGGTGTTCGAGTGGAACAACCAGGCAGACGAAGCATTCTGGGATCTCAAACGCATGCTCTCCGCCGCACCCGTCCTGGCCTCGCCGGCCAACAAAGAGTCGATGTTGCTATACATCACCGCCACCTTGCGGTCGGTCAGCACGGTGCTGGTGGTCGAGCTGATGGAGGAGGGCAAGATCAAGTCTGTCCAGCGCCCGGTCTACTACGTGAGCGAGTGATTTCCGCCTCCAAGCAAAATTACCTGCATTACCAGAAGATGTGCTATGGCGTGTACTTCACTGCCAAGAAGCTGAAGCAATACTTTCAAGAGCATGAGGTCACTATAGTCAGCATGGCCCCCATCGGTGAGATAATGAGCTTCCCGGATGCCTCTGTCCGGGTTGTCAAGCGGGCCATCGAGTTGGCTGGCCACTCCATCCTCTACGAGCCCCTCACCACGACCAAATCCCAAGCCCTGGCAGATTTCCTCATCGACTGGACGGAGACACAGTACCTACCGCCGCCCCCAGACTCGACACATTGGCGTATGCACTTCGACGGCTCCATGATGCGCTCTGGCTTGGGAGCCGGCATCGTGTTGTCTTCCCCGAAGGGCGACCGGCTTCTCTACGCGCTCCAAATCCACTTCGCCGCCTCCAACAATGTTGCTGAATATGAAGCCCTTGTGCACGGCCTCCGGCTTGCCAAGGAACTAGGCATCTGGCGCATCCTATGCTTTGGCGACTCAGACCTGGTGGTTCAGCACAGCTCCGACGAGTGGGACGCCCGGGACGCCAACATAGCGAGCTACCGCTTCTTGGTCCAGCAACTATCCGGCACCTTTGACGGCTGTAAGTTCCACCACGTCCCGCGTGCAGAGAACGAAGCCACGGACACGCTGGCCAAGATTGGCGCTTCCTGGGAAGCCATTCCATCTGGCGTCTTCCTCGAATACCTGTGCAAGCCGTCCGTCAAGCCGTCTCCAGACTTCGAATCGATCTTCGTCCCCGACAACCCTGCGGCGCCCCTCCCGACCCAGGGACTGCGGAACCTAGCCCAGGGACTACTGAACCCGGCCCGGGGACTGCGGAACCCAGCCCGAGGACTGTAGTGCTCAACCCGGCGACCGTCATCCCTGACCCGAGGGCTGCCACCTCCGGCTCGGGGGCTGCCACCCCAGAACCCGTCATGGCAGTCGTCTTCACAGTGGTGACGGCCCCGTCGTGGTCCCAGCCAATCCTTGCTTTCCTAGAAGACGGGACCCTTCCCATGGACGAGACCGAGGCCCGGCAAGTGCAATGTCGGGCGTCCACCTACAGCATCGTCAACCACGAGCTCGTCAAGCGCAATGCGACACGCGTCTTCCAGCGATGCATCGAGCAGGACAAGGGTGTGCAGATCCTCCTCGACATACATCTGGGAGAGTGCGGGCACCATGCCACCTTCATATCCCTGGAGGCCAAGGCTTTCCGCCATGGTTTCTACAGGCCCACGGCCCTGAAAGACGCCGAGTCACTCATCCTGAAGTGTGAGGGATGCCAGCACTTTAGCAAACGCAGCCATCAACCGGTGTCAGCCCTGCAAACCATCCCGATCACCTGGCCCTTTGCGGTCTGGGGGCTCGACATGGTTGGACCCTTCAAGACGGCGCGGGGCGGCATGACGCATTTGCTAGTGGCGGTCGACAAATTCACCAAGTGGATCGAGGCAAGGCCGATCAAGAAGCTGGACGGGCCGACGGCCCTTCGGTTCATCAAAGATATCGTAGTACGCTACGGCGACCCGCGCAGCATCATCACTGATAACGGCACCAACTTCGCCGAAGGCGCTCTGGCGCAATACCGCTCCGTCTTTGGCATCCGGCTTGACCTGGCGTCTGTGGCCCATCCTCAGTCTAACAGCCAGGTCGAGCAGGCCAACGGCCTCATTCTGTCCGACATCAAACCACGGCTCATCGAGCCCCTCATCCGCTCGCCCGGCAACTGGCTTGACAAGCTGCCAGCCATCCTATGGAGTCTTTGAACAATGCCAAACCGGTCGACCGGCTTCACCCCGTTCTTCCTTGTCTACGGCGCCGAGGCCGTCATCCCAACCGACGTCGAGTTCGACTCGTCGCGAGTCCCAATGTTCACTGAAGCGCAAGCCAAGGAAGCACGCGAAGACAGCGTTGACCTACTCAAAGAAGCATGTCTCCTGGCTCTTAGCCGATCCGCCATCTATCAGCAGGGCCTGAGGCATTACCACAGCAAGAAGATAAAGCCCCTCGCTTTCCGCAAGGGAGACCTCGTCCTCCGGCTTGTCCAGCAGCAAGCCGAGAAGCACAAGTTGGCTCCTCTATGGGAGGGCCCCTTCATCGTTAGCAAAGCCCTGTGCGACCACAACGCTTACTGCCTCATCGACGCTCTCAAGGCAAACAAACGCAAGAGAGATGCCGTTGGCGAAGAGACAAGCCGGCCCTGGAATGTAGAACTCCTCCGCCCATTTTACAGTTAGTTGTATGCACGTATGTATCACTGCCCTTTTGTAATCATATGAGAAACTATGGGACCCCCGAACGACGCTCGAGGGATGCCCCTTTCGCCCTACCAAGTTATTGTGTTTTCACATACCCTTGAATTTTCTCAAACCTCCAACACCGGGTTGAACCACTAACCCGGGGGCTCAGGGGCTGGCCGGCTTGGCCACCACCTGGCATCCCCCTTAGCACGTCCCGGCGTGCCCACGCAGCCAGGCCCTTCACTTTGCCCAGCACCACAGTTCGGCTTTGGTTGTCGGCCAGCAAAAACCAGGGGCCAAAGCACCTACACGCCACGACGACTAAATGTGTGTTCCTCGGATTGGCCATCCTGACCCCGCCATGCTAAGTTACTGCACGACCGACTGCTCGCCAGCCGCCTCCGCCGGTTGCCGCCAGCCGGCCCAGTGGGTGTTTTGCTCGCGCTCAACATTTAAAGAACCTAAGTACTACGCGCCTCTCCCAAAGGTCGAACCCCTTGTCACAGACCGGAACCCGGTTGTATGGCTCGCGGGGGAGAAACCCGAAGGAGATGCAAGCAAGGACAAAGGTTCCAAAAACAAAGAGTAAAAGCGCCAACATCCACAAAAATATTTACATCAATGGGCCCAAGGGGTTCATTACATTCCCCTAAACACCCCAGTGGGTGGGTGGACCTGCTACTTAACAAAAAATGCGATAAAAGATAAACAGGACGGCTTCAAGCGGTCCCCGCGCTAGGCTGCGCAGATGATGAGGTCCCGGCGGCTTCAATGTTGGCCGAGATGTCGGTGTCCTCCAACTGAGCATCATCGTCAGCGTAGATGTTCGTCTCGCCAGAGCTGCCCTTCGGGTCGTCCAGCAGCAAGCCGAAGTCATCGGGTGGCACGACCCCACCGTCATCCGTCCGCTCCAGCTGGAACTCGTCATGCGTCATGAACCCGGCCATGTAACTGGTGCGGGCGGCGATCTTGTCCGCCTTCTCCTGCAGCTGCCATTCCACGCCGGCTCGTTGGGCCATCAGCCGGTCCGGATCCAAGTCTAGGTAGCAACGCCATCTCGGCGCCGGCATGGGCCACGGAGACGCGCCACACATGTAGCCGCTCCGGCCCGACTTCTAGCCACCACGCCATCCGGGAAAGGCTGCCGGGCACGACAGCGCCGGGCCATAGGGCTGCCGTCATCCCCGTGCCAGCTGCGGAGACCCTCTCCATCTACTCGCTCAGGACCTGCAGACGGGCCTCAGCGGTGCCCATGATCTCGGAGAAGCTCCAAGGCATGTTGGGATCAAGCTCAGTATCGGGGTTCGCCGACGTTCGCCGAGCGCGGATAGCCGCCTCTGCTGCTTTCTGCATGTCCTTGAAGTGACATGCGAAGAGGAAAAACAAGATGATCAGCAACGAAAAGTCAAAGCCGGCTTCTTAGCCCGGCAAAACCACAAAGAAGCACTTACTGGAGAAAGCTTCGTCCAGGTCACTACTAGGAAAAGGCCTACTAATGGCGCACCTATTTTGGCCATTAATGGCGCACTACTGGTGCGCCATTAGTGCCACGACATTAGTATTTTTTACTAATGGCGCACCACTGGTGCGCCATTAGTATCTGGTATACTAATGGCGCACCACAGGTGCGCCATTAGTATAGACCACGGTGCGCCATTAGTATGCCTCCCAGGGGGCCATATATACCCAGGTGCTTTGGTATACTAATGGCGCACTCTTGCATGATGCGCCATTAGTAACGTTGGCATACTAATGGCGCACTGTGGGATGATGCGCCATTAGTATCCTTTGGCATACTAATGGCGCACTGTGATGTGATGTGCCATTAGTATGAATATTAGGTTTTTTATTTTATTTTTTACTTTTCTGTTTTTTGCACGGGTTACAAAATGTATTATTGGACAGAATATAGACAGCAGCACACAGCAACAACAGATTCATCGAATACAATAGAAGATTAGTCTCTGAATACAATTCATCATATTAGTCTCCGAATACAATTCATCATATTAGTCTCCGAATTCAAAAGACCGAACAAAGATAGAACATTACATTACAAGTCTCGAGACCGCGAGTAGCGAGTTTGACTTCACATTACAAGTCGATATCGATCATCTAAACTACCATCACATAGAAGAGAGTTGCGGTCATCACGATGAGCATCATCACGATGAAACTCGTCTTCATCCGGTTCCTCCAACGCTCCCTCCCCTCTCCCGCTAGATAGCAGGCGTATCTAGATTCCGCCTCCGCCCTAGTGGTGTACCCTTTGTAACTGTTACCGCTGAAACGGTGAACCTGTCTCCGACACTCCTCCCAGTCGTCGTAGACTCCGGGAACCTTACCCTTGTACACGACATACGACGGCATCGCTATGCACTAGCCAAACGAAACGTTAGTACCAATTCACAGACAATACATAAGCAATATATAAGTATGCAACAGAACGATCTGAAGAGAAAAGCAAGACATTAATAGCATCGATTACATATAAGTTGAACGAGTGTCGAAACCAAAGAGACATACTACAAGTTCATTAAAGTTTAATTACAATATGAGCCAATCGATGTTTCAGAAGTAGACACAACATCACTACTTTCGACTCGACTCAAGGGACCGGAGCGTGGATGAAGCCGTCGTCTATCGTGGGAGTCATGAAATCGCGAGCGTTGTCAGCTTGCATTTGTAGCATTGTATCTATGTCACTGTTGGACGGTTGATTTCTGAGGTAGAACTGCCCTGAGGTACGAAGGACATCTTGATGGATGATTTCCGCAAACTCCGACTGGATGCGAAAGAATTCTTGTCTGATGTCCGCGTCCTGGATTGCCGACATGCTCGCGACCCAATCTTTGAGTTTACTTGGTAGCAGAAGGTGATGATGGTCCCGTACGATCGCCCGCATGTGATGGATGGCGTAGTAGGCACCCTTCTGACCGCCAGGCGGCTGCTTGACGCAGCAGAACATCGTATTGTGGGCGAACACGTGCTTGTCGTACTTACGAAGAGGCCTGGTGAAGGTGCCTCCAGATTTGGCGTAGCCGGGGAGAACATCATCAAGAACTTTCTTGACATTTGTGTAGTCTACCTTCGACTGACGGTCCGAGTCAAAATACGTGGCCATGGAATATTTCGGGCTTAGGAGGATGAGTGTGCAATGTGTGTCACTGCACAAAACACGGAATGTTAAAAGAAAAACGATCGAAATCTAAGAATTCATATGTTACGGGGCGGTTGAGGGGACGACTTACTCGGGAAAGTAAGGCACGAAGAAGTTATCCTTATCTCGGTTTGCCAGAATGACGCCTTCGAGGTAAGAACTCGCGACTTGCCGGTCCCTAGCGCTGCCCAAGATCTTGCCACGCACGTAGTAGGGGTCGACTATCACGATGTCTGGGGTCTTGTCTCTAATGATCCGCATCTCCATACTCAGCGAAAAAAGCCGAACGAAGGTGTAGTGCAGCGGATGAAGGTTAAACATAGCGAAGATGTCATCAAACCACAGGACGATCGTAACCCCGATGGAGTTATCCACAAAGCCCTTGCCCTCTGGCACCTTAGCCGCGAAAACCGGGTATGCCACATCCTTCTCTCTGAGACGCCGCTTCTCCAAAGAAAGAACACTGTCATGCAGACTCCGCATAGCACCGGTTGCAGCATTGAGCATATTAGTCGGTAGCAGCGGCCTACCCGCCACATGCACCCTCCTCATTATATCCTCGGGTGAAGGTGGCCCGTCCTGAGCACGGATCGTACTCGGTGCCGGCTGGCTCGCACCCTTGTTACTCTTTCTTTTCCGTGCCTTCTGTTGGAAATATGCCCTAGAGGCAATAATAAATTGTTTATTATTATATTTCCTTGTTCATGATAATTGTTTATTATCCATGCTAGAATTGTATTGATAGGAAACTCAGATACATGTGTGGATACATAGACAAACACCATGTCCCTAGTAAGCCTCTAGTTGACTAGCTCGTTGATCAACAGATGGTCACGGTTTCCTGACCATGGACATTGGATGTCGTTGATAACGGGATCACATCATTAGGAGAATGATGTGATGGACAAGACCCAATCCTAAGCCTAGCACAGATCGTGTAGTTCGTATGCTAAAGCTTTTCTAAATGTCAAGTATCTTTTCCTTAGACCATGAGATTGTGCAACTCCCGGATACCGTAGGAATGCTTTGGGTGTACCAAACGTCACAACGTAACTGGGTGGCTATAAAGGTGCACTACAGGTATCTCCGAAAGTGTCTGTTGGGTTGGCATGAATCGAGACTGGGATTTGTCACTCCGTGTGACGGAGAGGTATCTCTGGGCCCACTTGGTAGGACATCATCATAATGTGCACAATGTGATCAAGGAGTTGATCACGGGATGATGTGTTACGGAACGAGTAAAGAGACTTGCCGGTAACGAGACTGAACAAGGTATCGGGATACCGACGATCGAATCTCGGGCAAGTACTGTACCGATAGACAAAGGGAATTGTATACGGGGTTGATTGAATCCTTGACATCGTGGTTCATCCGATGAGATCATCGTGGAGCATGTGGGAGCCAACATGGGTATCCAGATCCCGCTGTTGGTTATTGACCGGAGAGTCGTCTCGGTCATGTCTGCGTGTCTCCCGAACCCGTAGGGTCTACACACTTAAGGTTCGGTGACGCTAGGGTTGTAGAGATATAAGTATGCGGAAACCCGAAAGTTGTTCGGAGTCCCGGATGAGATCCCGGACGTCACGAGGAGTTCCGGAATGGTCCGAAGGTAAAGATTTATATATAGGAAGTCCTATTTTGGCCACCGGAAAATGTTCGGGATTTTTCGGTATTGTACCGGGAAGGTTCTAGAAGGTTCCGAAGTGGGGCCCACCTGCATGGGGGGACCCACATGAACGTGGGTAGTGGGGGCAAGGCCCCACACCCCTGGTCAAGGCGCACCAAGATCCCCCCTTAGAAGGAATAAGATCATATCCCAAAGGGATAAGATCAAGATCCCTAAAAAGGGGGGATAACAATCGGTGGGGAAAGGAAATGATGGGATTTCTTTCCCCCACCTTTGCCAACGCCCCAATGGACTTGGAGGGCAAGAAACCAGCCCCCTCCACCCCTATATATAGTGGGGAGGCGCATGGGAGCAGCACCCCAAGCCCTGGCGCCTCCCTCTCCCTCCCGTGACACATCTCCCTCCTCCCGCAGCGCTTGGCGAAGCCCTGCTGGAATCCCGCTACTTCCACCACCACGCCGTCGTGCTGCTGGATCTCCATCAACCTCTCCTCCCCCCTTGCTGGATCAAGAAGGAGGAGACGTCCCCGCTCCGTACGTGTGTTGAACACGGAGGTGCTGTCCGTTCGGCGCTAGGATCATCGGTGATTTGGATCACGACGAGTACGACTCCATCATCCCCGTTCTCTTGAACGCTTCCGCTCGCGATCTACAAGGGTATGTAGATGCACTCCCCTTTATGCTCGTTGCTAGATTACTCCATAGATAGATCTTGGTGATGCGTAGGAAAAATTTTGATTTTCTGCTACGATCCCCAACAGTGGCATCATGAGCTAGGTCTATGCGTAGTATCTTGCACGAGTAGAACACAAAGTAGTTGTGGGCGTAGATCATGTCAATTCTCTTGCCGTTACTAGTCTTATCTTGATTCGGCGGCATCGTGGGATGAAGCGGCCCGGACCGACCTTACACGTACTCTTACGTGAGACAGGTTCCACCGACTGACATGCACTAGTTGCATAAGGTGGCTAGCGGGTGTCTGTCTCTCCCACTTTAGTCGGATCGGATTCGATGAAAAGGGTCCTTATGAAGGGTAAATAGAAATTGGCATATCACGTTGTGGTTTTGGCGTAGGTAAGAAACGTTCTTACTAGAAACCTATAGCAGCCACGTAAAAACTTGCAACAACAATTAGAGGACGTCTAACTTGTTCTTGCAGCATGTGCCGTGTGATGTGATATGGCCAAAAGGATGTGATGAATGATATATATGTGATGTATGAGATTGATCATGTTCTTGTAATAGGAATCACGACTTGCATGTCGATGAGAATGACAACCGGCAGGAGCCATAGGAGTTGTCTTATTTATTGTATGACCTGCGTGTCACTGAATAACGCCATGTAATTACTTTACTTTATTGCTAAACCGTTAGCCATAGTAGTAGAAGTAATGTTTGGCGAGACAACTTCATGAAGACACGATGATGGAGATCATGATGATGGAGATCATGGTGTCATGCCGGTGACAATGATGATCATGGAGCCCCGAAGATGAAGATCAAAAGGAGCAAAATGATATTGGCCATATCATGTCACTATTTGATTGCATGTGATGTTTATCATGTTTTACATCTTATTTGCTTAGAACGACGGTAGTGAATAAGATGATCTCTCACTAAAATTTCAAGAATAGTGTTCCCCCTAACTGTGCACCGTTGCTAAGGTTCGTTGTTCTGAAGCACCACGTGATGATCGGGTGTGATAGGTTCTAACGTTCGCATACAACGGGTGTAAGACAGATTTACACACGCGATACACTTAGGGTTGACTTGACGAGCCTAGCATGTACAGACATGGCCTCGGAACACGGAAGACCGAAAGGTCGAACATGAGTCGTATAGAAGATACGATCAACATGAAGATGTTCACCGTTGATGACTAGTCCGTCTCACGTGATGATCGGACACGGCCTAGTCGATTCGGATCATGTATCACTTAGATGACTAGAGAGATGTCTATCTGAGTGGGAGTTCATTAGATGAACTTCATTGTCATGAACAATAGTCTAAGTTGTCTTTGCAAATTATGTAGTAGACCAATAACCGCATTGTAGCTCCCTGTTTAATACGATCCTAGAGAAAGACTAAGTTGAAAGATATTGTAAGCAAGGATGCGGACTGGGTCCGTAGTCTGAGGAGTGTCCTCACCGCTACACAGAAAGCTTACATCTTTAATGCACCGCTCGATGTGCAAACCCCTACAACGTTGTCTGTGGATGTTGTGAACACCTGACAGACACGTCCTGATAACTACTTGATAGTTTAGTGCACCATACTTTACGGCTTAGAATCGGGATTCCAATGACGTTTTGAACGCCATAGAACATATGAGATGTTCTAAGAGCTGAAATTGGGTTTTCAGGCTCATGCCCGTATTAAGAGGTATGAGACCTCTGACAAGTTCCTTTGCCAAAAAGATGGAGGAGAATAGCTCAACTAGTGAGCGTGTGCTCAGAATGTCTGGGTGCTAAAATCACTTGAACCAAGTGGGAGTTAATCTTCCAGATGAGATAGTGGTTGACGGAATTCTCTAGACACTATCACCAAGCTACTAGAACTTCGTGATGAACTATGACATGCAAAGGATGGAGATGATCCCGGTGCTGTTAGCGGTTCTTAGTACCGCAAAAGTAGAAATCAAGAAGGAGCATCAAGTGTTGATGGTTTAGCAAGACCACTGGTTTCAAAAGGGGTAAGGGCTAGAAGGGAAACTTCATGAATGGCAAACCTGTTGTCGCTCTGATGAAGGAACCCATGATTGAACCCAAACCTCGAGACTAAGTGCTTCTATTGTAAGGGGAACGGTCACATGGTAGCGGAACCACCCCAAATACATGGTAGATATGATAGCTGGCAACTTTATCAAAGTATATTTGATATACATGTTATTGATGTGTACCTTAGTAGTACTCCTTGTAGCACCTGGGTATTGGATACCGGTTCAGTTGCTATTATTAGTGACTTGAAGCAAAAGCTACGGACTGAACGGAGACTAGCTAAGGGCGAGGTGACGATGTGTGTTGGAAGTGTTTCCAAGGTTGATAAGATCACCATCGCACACTTCCTCTATTTTCGAGATTAGTGTTGAACCTAGATAAATGTTATCGGGTGTCTACGTTGAGCATGAATATGATTAGATCATGTTCATTGCAATACGGTTATTCATTTAAGTCAGAGAATAATGGTTATTCTGTTTACATGAAAAATACCTTTATGGTCATGCACCCAATGGTTTGTTGAATCTCGATCATAGTAATACACATGATGATAATATTAATGCCAAAAGATGTAGAGTTAATAATGATAGTACCACTCTCTTGTGGCACTGCCGCTTAGGTCATTTTGGCATAAAATGCATGAAGAAACTCCATGCTGATGGATGTTTGGAGTCACTTGATTTTGAATCGCTTGACACATGCGAGCCATGCCTCATGGGCAGGATGACTGAGATCCCGTTTTCAGGTACAATGAAACGGGCAAGTGACTTGTTGGAAATCATACATGCTGATGTGTGTGATCCAATGAGAATTAAGGCGTGTAGTGGATATCGTTATTTTCTCATCTTCACTGACGATTTGAGTAGATATGGGTATATTTACTTAATGAAGCAAAAGTCTGAAACGTTTGAAAGGTTCAAAAATTTCAGAGTGAAGATTAAGAATCATCATAACAAGAAGATCATGTTCCTACGATCTGATCAAGGGGATATTATCTGAATTATGAGTTTGGCAATCACTTAAGACATTGTGGAATTGTTTCGCAGTTGAAGCCCCCTGGAACACCACAGCATAATGGTGTGTCCGGACATCGTAATCGAACCTTATGAGATATGGTGTGATCTATGGTGTATCTTACCGATCTACCGCTATTATTTTGAGGTTATGCATTAGAGACAGCTGCATTCACTTTATATAGGGCACCATCTAAGTCCGTTGAGACAACGCCATATGAACTAAGGTTTGGCAAGAAACCAAAGTTGTCGTTTCTCAGTGTTTGGGGCTGCGATGCTTACGGCTTCAGCCGGGAAAAGCTCGAACCCAAAGCGGACAAATACATCTTCATGGGATACCCACTGGTAACGGTTGGGTATACCTTCTATCTCAGATCCAAGGACAAAAATGTTTGTCCCTAAGAACGGGTCCTTTCTCGAGAAGGAGTTTCTCTCGAAAGAATTGAGTGGGAGGAAGATAGAACTTGATGAGGTTGTCGAACCCTCACTTCAACCGGAGAGTAGTGCAACACAGAAAGATGTTTCTGTGGAACCTACGACAGTTGAAGAGGAAACTAATGATAGTGATCATGAAGCTCCAGATCAAGTTGCTATCGAACCTCGTAGGTCGACAAGGATATGTACTACTCCTGAGTGGTACGGTGATCCTGTCTTAGAAGTCATGTTGTTGGACAACAATGAACCTACGAACTATGGAGAAGCGATGGTGGGCCCATATTCCGACAAATGGTTAGAAGCCGAGAAATCCGAGATAGGATCCATGTATCAAAACAAAGTATGGACTTTGGTGGACTTGCCCGATGATCGGCAAGCCATTGAGATAAATGGATATTTAAGAAGAAGACGGACGTGGACGGTAATGTCACCGTCTATGAAGCTCGACTTGTGGCGAAGAGTTTTTCACAAGTTCAAGGAGTTGACTACGATGAGATTTTCTCACCCGTAGCGATGCTTAAGTCCGTCGGAATCAAGTTAGCATAAGCTGCATTTATGAAATCTGGCAGATGGATGTCAAAACAAGTTTTCTTACTAGTTTTCGTAAGGAAAGGTTGTATGTGATACAATCAGAAAGGTTTTGTTGATCCTAAGGATGCTAAAAGGTATGCTAGCTCCAGCGATCCTTCCATGGACTAGAGCAAGCATCTCGGAGTCGGAATATACACTTTGATGGAGTGATCAAAGTTTTTGGGTTTATACTAAGTTTGTTAGAAACTTGTATTTACAATAAAGTGAGTGGGAGCACTACAACATTTCTGATAAGTATATGTGAATGACATATTGTTGATCTGAAATGGTGTAGAATTTCTGGAAAGCGTAAAGGGTTGTTTGAAAAGAGTTTTTCAAAGGAAGACCTAGAAAAAGCTGCTTACATATTGGGCATCAAGATCTATACAGATAGATCAAGACGCCTGATAATACTTTCAAAAGAACACACACCTTTGACATGATTTTGAAGGAGTTCAAAATAGATCAGTCAAAGAAGGAGTTCTTGCCTGAGTTGTAAGGTGTGAAGTTGAGTAAGACTCAAAGCTTGACCGCGGCAGAAGAAAGAGGAAGGACGAAGGTCGTCCCCTATGCTTTTGTAATAGGCTCTATACGATATGCCATGCTGAGTACCGCACCTGATGTGTGCCTTGCCAAATGTTTGGCAAGAGGGTACAAAGGTGATCCAGGAGTGGATCACCAGATAGCAGTCAAAATTATCCTTAGAGGAATAAGGAAATGTTTCTCGGTTATGGAGGTGATAAAGAGTTCGACGTAAAGAGTTACGTCGATGCAAGCTTAACACCTATCCGGATAACTCTGAGTGGAGATACCGGATACGTATAATGGAGCAACAGTTTGGAATAGCTCCAAGTGGAACGTGGTAGCAGGATCTACGATATGACATAAAGTTTTTGCGAAGTACATAGGGATCTGAATGTTGCAGACCCGTTGAATACAACCTCTCTCACAAGCATAACATGATCAAACCCAGAACTCATTGAGTGTTAATCACATATTGATGTGAACTAGATTACTGACTCTAGTAAACTCTTTGGATGTTAGTCACATGGCGATGTGACCTATGGGTGTTAATCACATGGCGATGTGAACTAGATTATTGACTCTAGTGCAAGTGGGAGACTGTTGGAAATATGCCCTAGAGGCAATAATAAATTGGTTATTATTATATTTCCTTGTTCATGATAATTGTTTATTATCCATGCTAGAATTGTATTGATAGGAAACTCAGATACATGTGTGGATACATAGACAAACACCATGTCCCTAGTAAGCCTCTAGTTGACTAGCTCGTTGATCAACAGATGGTCACGGTTTCCTGACCATGGACATTGGATGTCGTTGATAACAGGATCACATCATTAGGAGAATGATGTGATGGACAAGACCCAATCCTAAGCCTAGCACAGATCGTGTAGTTCGTATGCTAAAGCTTTTCTAAATGTCAAGTATCTTTTCCTTAGACCATGAGATTGTGCAACTCCCGGATACCGTAGGAATGCTTTGGGTGTACCAAACGTCACAACGTAACTGGGTGGCTATAAAGGTGCACTACAGGTATCTCCGAAAGTGTCTGTTGGGTTGGCATGAATCGAGACTGGGATTTGTCACTCCGTGTGACGGAGAGGTATCTCTAGGCCCACTCGGTAGGACATCATCATAATGTGCACAATGTGATCAAGGAGTTGATCACGGGATGATGTGTTACGGAACGAGTAAAGAGACTTGCCGGTAACGAGACTGAACAAGGTATCGGGATACCGACGATCGAATCTCGGGCAAGTACTGTACCGATAGACAAAGGGAATTGTATACGGGGTTGATTGAATCCTTGACATCGTGGTTCATCCGATGAGATCGTCGTGGAGCATGTGGGAGCCAACATGGGTATCTAGATCCCGCTGTTGGTTATTGACCGGAGAGTCGTCTCGGTCATGTCTGCGTGTCTCCCGAACCCGTAGGGTCTACACACTTAAGGTTCGGTGACGCTAGGGTTGTAGAGATATAAGTATGCGGAAACCCGAAAGTTGTTCGGAGTCCCGGATGAGATCCCGGACGTCACGAGGAGTTCCGGAATGGTCCGGAGGTAAAGATTTATATATAGGAAGTCCTATTTTGGCCACCGGAAAATGTTCGGGATTTTTCGGTATTGTACCGGGAAGGTTCTAGAAGGTTCCGAAGTGGGGCCCACCTGCATGGGGGGACCCACATGAACGTGGGTAGTGGGGGCAAGGCCCCACACCCCTGGTCAAGGCGCACCAAGATCCCCCCTTAGAAGGAATAAGATCATATCCCAAAGGGATAAGATCAAGATCCCTAAAAAGGGGGGATAACAATCGGTGGGGAAAGGAAATGATGGGATTTCTTTCCCCCACCTTTGCCAACGCCCCAATGGACTTGGAGGGCAAGAAACCAGCCCCCTCCACCCCTATATATAGTGGGGAGGCGCATGGGAGCAGCACCCCAAGCCCTGGCGCCTCCCTCTCCCTCCCGTGACACATCTCCCTCCTCCCGCAGGGCTTGGCGAAGCCCTGTTGGAATCCCGCTACTTCCACCACCACGCCGTCGTGCTGCTGGATCTCCATCAACCTCTCCTCCCCCCTTGCTGGATCAAGAAGGAGGAGACGTCCCCGCTCCGTACGTGTGTTGAACACGGAGGTGCCGTCCATTCGGCGCTAGGATCATCGGTGATTTGGATCACGACGAGTACGACTCCATCATCCCCGTTCTCTTGAACGCTTCCGCTTGCAATCTACAAGGGTATGTAGATGCACTCACTCTCCTTTATGCTTGTTGCTAGATTACTCCATAGATAGATCTTGGTGATGCGTAAGAAAATTTTGATTTTCTGCTACGATCCCCAACACCTTCTTCTTCTCCTGTAATGGGACCGAGTTCTGCTCACAGACCGCCTTCTTGAGTGTGTTGGGGCTGATAATATTTCGCACCTCGGCTATCTGAGGCTCGGTGAAGTCGGCAGCTGGAGGCGTCTCCTGAGAACTGAACGGTAGACGACGCCTGTTGCAACTTGGTTTCTCCGTGGTACCAGCTAGATCGCGCACGTCTTTTGTAGGGTTGGGTTCTTGAGAAGGAGGCCCCATGAATTCGCCATCGTACCCATGATCGGCAAAGTACTCATCGACGTTGGAAAATGTATCGTCGTCGTTGTCGTCGTCGTCGTTCGGATCCTGTGCCATATGCATGTTCGGATCCAGTGGCATAGGGATGTCCGGCACCGTTGCGGCGGTCTTGCCATGGCTTGGCGCCGGCACGACTGGCAGTGTTGTCTTTGGGGTGGTGTCCCCCGCCCCCAAACGAATCTGGCTCTTCGGCCAAAGCAGGGGCCAGCTTAGGCAGGCGCTGAGGGTCATCACATCATCTTCGTCGCCCCGACGGGTCGAGTCGGAGGTAACAACTCGTCGCAGCCTAGCAGCACCCGAACCAGTTGAACCCTATACAAGGTGGGTGGTATCGGAGTACCGTGGAACACGGGGTTGCCCGGTTGAACGATTTTTCCCTTGGCGACATCGACCAACTCGTTGTTCACGAAGTGCAGGAGAGTGCACGAAACATCGGCGGCGCCCTGCGAAAACATGTAGGGCGTCAGGGATGCCCAGTCAAAGGCAAGGAGATGAAGTCCTCGGCCGAGAGAGGCTTAATTAGTTATCGTGATGATGGCGTCGAGCTCGGCTAATGTCGAGGCACCGCCAACGGCGGGCGTGCAATTGACGGAGGGGCCGCTTGCTACAGAGGTGCCGGCCGGCGTACACCCGGGTGCATTAAGCTCCCGTGCCGGCGTCGGAGACACCAATGCCGCCTCCACCGGAGACACCAATGGTCCCGCCATCGCGTTCTGCGAGTTGCTGGCCGTGAAGCTGGGAATCGGGGGCGGCCCCTGTTGGCCGCCCGCAATCCACGTCGTCAGCCCCTGAATCAAGGTAGGCATAATGCCAGTGAGCGTCAATCCCAGTTGTTGTTGCACTTGCTCTTGGAAAATCTCCGGATCCGCGCCACTTGTGCCTTGAGTTCTTGACTGGCTTTCCGAGCTGGTCATTTTCTCCTTTCGCCCACCAGCGTTATAGTATGACGACCATTTTGTGGACAAGCCTTTGCCGGCCACACGACCAACTGACGACGGCTTACTGAGCTTATCCTTTTTTTTCATTACATTCAACGCCCTATTTAGAGTGGTGTCCCAAGGGGTGCGCTGAGTCGACCCCGCGCTACTGCTTTCAGTCGCCTGCGGAAGGAATGTGAACCATTTAGAAATTTGGCTTCATTAATTAGAATGCAACCATATGGAGCTAATTACGCGGGGGTGTATTCCTTACCAGAACAAGCTCAAGCGCCCTGGTCTTCGGATTCGTGGTAAGCTCCTTTGTTTTCGGGTCCTTCTTGTACCGGGCCCTGACAAAGTTCCTGGTATGCTTGTCACCGTATTTATCGAAGAGGGGCAGTAGGCCTTGCTCGGCATGCTCCGCCTCCTCCTTGTCCCATATAGGTTCCGCCACTCTATAACCACCGGGACCGAGTGTGTGTTCCCCTAAGTTCAACTCCTTCATTTATTTCCCCCACTGACTTGATTCGGAGGTTGCGGTGCTCTCGCACTTGATCTTGAAGTCGTTGTAGTCATCTTCGGTGATCGAAGGATTTTTCTCCTTGATCTTCTCATAACTAAAACCTTTGTCAATCATTCTCTTCACCGAGCTTCTCCAAGTAGACAGGGCCGTGCTCATCCTCGTGAGGGCGGCATTGTTCACTTTATTCCTTGTGAGGCTTGTGTTTTGAAATTCAGCGGGGAACTTGTATCGTTCATGCAGCTTTGTGAAGAGGAGGTTGCGCAAATTCCCTCGGTCCTTATGCCTTAGGTTCTTGGTGTTGATCGAGACGGTGCTCCGGAGAATGCACCCGAGCTGAAGCGAGTACCCCTTGACTATTCGTTCAGGCGCCGTTGGATTCCCGTCGGAGTCCACTTCAGTAAATTCCTCCTTGACGGTGCGGAGCACTGTCGGGCGCCGGTTCTTCCGTTGCCTCTTTGGTTGGCTGCCATATGTGCGTGCTCTGCCATCATCAGTGGTGGCATCCTCGGCGTCACCATCAGTGGTGTCATCCCCGACGGCACCATCAGTGGGGTCATCCTCGACGGCACCATCAGTGGTGTCAGGATCGGTGTCTGTCGCGGCGTCCTCATACAAGTGAGGTTGTTCCTCCATCTCCTGGGACAGCTCCCAGAATGCCTTGCCGCCCGAACCGCCGGCCTCATCGTTGTGGGCCATGTTTCTCTCTAAATAGGAAAAAAGGTTGGTCAAAAAGTTGGTTATTATCAAGGAACAAGATCATGGTCTCATCATTTAGGGTTTGTCGACACCGAGGCATCCTAAAAGCTAAGCTTTTATCATTGAGGGTTTTTCGACGCCGAGGCACCCTAAAAGCCTAAGCTTTCATCATTTAGGTTTTTATCGACACCGAGGCACCCTAAAAGCCAAGGTTTTATCATTTATGGTTTGTCGACACCGAGGCATCCTAAAAACTAAGCTGGGAAGGAGAATTCTAAGTTGGGCCTAATCACTTGGCTCTATTGCCGCCTATGGTTTAATGCGGTAAGAATAAAGGGGCAGTTGATCCTACTTAATTAAGTACTAAGATACCCCGACCCATGCATTAGTCACAAGTACCCCATATGTCCTATTTTTAGCAAAGTCATGCTAAAATTCACGGAAAATTTCAGCATGACCTTTGCTGAAAATAGGACATATGGAGTACCCGAATTTGCCGGAACGGAAGTTAATCGACATTCCAGCAAACTCAAGGGCCTCTTTGGGTACCTGCAAAATCATCACGACACGATGGTCGGAGACAAAACCCAGCAAAAATCTGGATGGAGTGCATCCGGCTTTCAACTCCACTTTAGACTATTCAAATTCCAGTTTGCATAGGCTTGAGTATATCATTTCAAATAGCTGTGTATAGCTTGCAAAAGCATATATTGTCTGGTACTGAAGCTTCATAAAGACAAGCACCAACATTGTATAAGAGAAAATAAAAGCCGACATATTGGAATAACAATGATCCTATAAGAGAAAATATAAGCACCACACCGGATGGATCAGTTAATAAAAATTGAAATAACAACAAGACTATCGAGACTTCTACAACCAAGTTAGCATTTCGACAGTACCACGTAAGACCACTCTCTTAGGTGACTTGTAGTGATCCTATATGATATATTGAACATACAAAACCAGATCATGAAACTACTTCAACTAAATGCATATGTTACAAATTATCTATCTATTTAAATTATCTAGCAGTGCCATATCATTTTTAATTATCCATATATTCAGATCATATAACACTGCCATACCTAAATGCAGTTTCTACACATGCAAATTATCCAGCTAAATGCATATGTTGCCTACTCACTTCACTATCCAACACTTGGCATTTTTACAAATGCATGTACCCACTAATTTCAAGACAGACTGTAGCAAGTCAATTTTTTCATCAAATTTTTTCATCAATTTTTTCAAGACAGGCTGTAATAAGTATATAGTGAACTAAATAGACTAGGGCAATTTTTTCAAGAAAGACTAGGGCAATTCATCGATTCATTCATCATATAGTGAAATTGGTTGTAATCTGAAATGCTTGCTTGTCTCCGCATTTCATTACGGTTAACATTTAATTAACCAGAGACTTGACATCTCTTAATTGATTGCACTATTGTTCTACTTAACAACCATGAGCAATTTATTTTTTGTACCCACGATTGAACTTAGAAAATCGCAGACAGCCAAGACAAGACTAGTTGTTAACTAGCAATTGTGAACCTCAACGATGACGATATGTTTATGTCTTCCAAAAGAAAGGTGATATTTTTGCCCGTCAAGATAAAACAAACAATTCAGCTGAGCAATGAATAGCACTTTAGCGGTCCAAGTAAGTTAATATGGTGAAGCAGTAAGTATGAGCATTAAAAAAATCTCTTGTCCCTGCTGGCTGCATGCAAATCCAATAATATCGATGCAACACTTGGTATAACCAAGCATCCAATGCAAAGCATCATAAACAGTGGATAGAAATCAGCATGGGAGCACATAATTTAGCAGCAGGCGGAGCATGAACCAATTATCCTACTAGACCAAAGTTTAGCATTATTTTCCCATTACACTGCCTATGGTATGCCTGTCGAAGCAACTACCAATTATCCACCGGATGCACTATGATTCTTCTAAGACATTAAGGCGCGATACGAAACAGAGTGCAGTTGCTAATAAGCTATCGAGCCTGTGTGAAAACCCCTATTTTGCTGCGTGGCTGCTATGCTAAGTGGTGCAGGATGTGCATTTAGAACCATTATGTCGGAGTGCTTTTGTTAGTATGCCAGATAAAAATACTGCAGGCTGCAACAACTTGTCCCCCGAATCCAATTTTAAAAGGGGAAAAGATCTTTGCGACGACGTAGCCAACCCTAGGGCCACGCATTTGACTCGTGCAAAAGAGATTAGTAAAGGCGACAGAACTCGTAATCTCACACCTCGCGTCAGAAATCAGAACCAGTTCATCAGGACCCATAATCTCACAACAGGCCTCAATTCGCCACTGACAGGAAGGTAGGCACGGGACGAACCTAGGCCGAAGTGGAAGAAGAAGACAGCAGACGACAGGAAGCAGAGTGGGGGGAAGGGGATTACCTAGGCCGGAGTGGAAGAAGAAGAAGAGATCTCCGTTGGCGAGGGGGAGGCCGAGCCACACGACGGGGAGAGGAGGAGCGGCACCCCGCTGCGGTCAGGGTTCGCGGGGGCGCGGGGGCGGCGGCGTTGGGGCAGAGGGGGGACGGCGAGGAAGGCGGCACGGGCGCGGGCGCGGGCAGAGGGCAGAGGGGGGACGACGAGGGAGGCGGCGCTCGGCTCGGGAAGGTGGCGCAGGGGCGGCGAGGGAGGCGGCGCTCGGCTCGGCGGGGGTGGCGCGGGGGCGGCGACGTCGGGGCGGTGGAGGGAGGGAGAGGGATGAAGGGGATCGATCTAGCGAGGGAGAGAGGGAATGGGTGGAGTGGGGGACGGAGTATCGATGGGGGGAGATTACTAATGGTGCACCTCCCCCCTAGTGCGCCATAAGTACGACGATTCTAATGGCGCACCTCCCCCTGGTGCGCCATTAGTATTTTGTTTTAGTTACTAGCCCGACTGGTCAGGTTATATTCCACCTAACCCTATCCCCATCAGAACACGCCCACTAGCCCGACTGGTCAGCACGCAGCACACCCACTGGGAGGTCCTGAGTTCGATTCCCAGGCTCCCCAAAAACAATTATGCATTTAAAATGATGTTTCATACTTATTTGTGTTTAAATATGTTCAAACTTGTTTAAATCATAACAGTAATATTTTTTTTATAAAACAGTAATAAATTTTTTATAAAACAGTAATAAAATTTAGTGCGGGGGGGTCGGTGGCGGCGGCCGGTGGAGTAGGGGA
>LR738715.1:140591657-140696725 GCA_902687465.1 Secale cereale
TTTATGAATATGAAAAAATATCATAAAATTTAATATTTGAAAATATCATGAGTTCATGGGTAGGCGGCGGCGGCCGGTGGAGCAGGGGAGGGTGCGGTGGGTCGTCGGCGGCGATGGAGTAGGGGAGGGTGCGGGGGGTCGGCGGCGGCGGCCGGTGGAGCGGGGGGTGCTCGACGGCGAGGGGGACCGGATCTGGCGAGGTGGGATAGCGATCGAGATGGAGGGGGATCGAGATCGAGTGTCCATGAAATTTAAAAACATTCAAGAGTTCAAAAAGTGCCCATGAAATACAATCGAGAAATGAAGGCTACGATTTAAATACAATCGATCTTAGCTAGCTATCTGTTCACAATCTTCTTGCCCTTCTTTTTCGCAAATGGAGTTCTTCTGTGGACCGGACGTCCTTTAGGTAGGGTGGTCCTGCTTCTTCTTGTGGTGTATGCTGCTACTTCATCATCGTCGTCATGTTCGATCTTCGGGTCGCCGTACTTGTCGAAGTCTTGCTCATTGGCTACTCCATCCATTCTGATGATCTTCCTTTTGCCTCTGCTCACGACAACACGACTGTGCTTTGACGGGTCGGTAATGAAGAAGCATTGGTCAACTTGGGAAGCCAGTACCCATGGCTCATTCTTCGCGGTGACGTTTGCGCCCGCGGTCTTGGATTTGGCTTCGGGTATAACCATGGTGGTGAAATACCGGTCTTCTTTTAGGACGCTCTTGGCCCATCTGACACGGAACATCGGGACCTTCTCTCCAGCGTAGCTCAGCTCCCAGATCTCCTCGATCCTTCCATAGTATATGTCCTTGTCGTTACCGGTGTAGGATTCCATTGTTACCCCGGAGTTCTGATAACCATCGCTCTTCATGTCCTTGGCCTTGGTGTAGAATGTGTAGCCGTTGATATCGTACGCCTCATAGGTCATCAGGTTGTGCTCGGCGCCCTGTGACAAGGCGAATATGAGTTGTTCTTCCGCGGAAGAATCCTCATGTAAAGGGTACGACAAAAGCTTCTGCTTGAACCAACACGTGAAACATGAGTTGTGCTCTTTGATTATATCTTCGTCCGTCCTCTGTTGGCCTCAGTCATTGTACGTCTTCTCAATAAAGGTTTTGTGCTCTACCACCCAAGGATCGACCACGTCTATGTGTTGTAGCGCGACTAGGTTTGCTCTTTCAAAGTCGGCGAGTTGACCCTCGAAGTCGACATGCATTTCGCGGCGACCATCGCGGTGACCCCATCCAGCGAGCCTGCCGAGGTGCCTGTTGACGGGCAGACCAACGGGGTTCTCGATGCCTAGATAATTCGTGCAGTAGGAGATGCACTCTTCGGTCAGAAAGCCCCTGGCTATGCTTCCCTCTGGATGTGACATGTTGCGAACGTATCCTTTGATGACACCATTCATCCTTTCGAACGGCATCATGTTGTGCAGGAACGTCGGCCCGAGTTGGATGATATCGTCCACGATATGGACCAGCAGATGCACCATAACGTCGAAGAATGCGGGCGGGAAGTACATCTCATGCTCGCATAGTATCACCACGATCTCTTCTTGTAGCCTTCTGAGTTGCCTCACGCCAAGCGACTTCCAAGAGATGACGTCGAAAAAGTTGCATAGGCCAAATAGCGTTGAAAACGGTGAACTGCATGTTTGAAAAAACTGTATGTGTTGTTTTTTCGGTACATTTTTTGCTCTAGTTTTTTAACCGTTTATCAGAATTATGCGTGTAATATACCGTTGAAAAGCTATGGAGTAGACGCAACTTCGCCATGTTGAACACTTTTCGAGATTCCTCACGGTTTAAGAGCAGTTTTGAAAACGGTGAACTGCATGTTTGAAAAAACTGTACGTGTTGTTTTTTCGGTACCTTTTTTGCTCTAGTTTTTTAACCGTTTATCGGAATTATACGTGTAATATACCGTTGAAAAGCTATGGAGTAGACGCAACTTCGCCATGTTGAATACTTTTCGAGATTCCGCATGGTTTAAGAGCAGTTTTGAAAACGGTGCGACCGACAAATAATGGCAGTGAGCGTTTTTTTGCGCTTCCGAACTGCACAAGAAAACCGCACTGCGTCAGGGTAGGAGCCGGCGCGATGGTGCTGGGGGAAGAAGGCGGGGCGGCAGCGCGGGGGTAGGAGGCGAGGCAGTGGTTGCTGTCCTCGGGGCGCTCCGCGCTAGAAACCTATTTAAGTGGGGGTGTTATGAGAATAAGGTTTTTGTTATGAGAATAAGGTCTTAAGGGGTGTTATGAGAATAGACCCACCCTATATATACTAATGGCGCACTGAGGCACGGTGCGTCATTAGTAGTTTTGCAAAAAAAAGAACAAAAATATAATAAAAATAATAATAATAGTGGCGCACTCTCTGGCTGGTGTGCCATTGCTAGTTACAACTAGTAATGGCGCACTGTGTCTGGATGCGCCATTAGTATGTTTGGAAAAGAAAAAAAATTGTTACTAGTGGCGCACCATGAGCCCGGTGCGCCATTAGTGTATTCCACACTAATGGCGCACCAGCACGTGGTGCGCCATTAGTATATACTAATGGCGCACCGCATGTCTGGTGCGCCATTAGTGTCCATCCTATCTATAGCCCTTTTCCTAGTAGTGGGTGATGCGCTTCAAGCAACATACCGTGCCGCGCCAAGTTCCCGGCATGGTCGCACGTCACCAGCGCCTTCTCCAGCTCTGCGGCCTTATCCACGGTCGCCTTCAGCTCAGCCTAAAGATGGCCCTTGTCGTCGACCAGCCGATCACGCTGCTCGCCAACCTCGGCAAGCGACTGTCGGGCCTCCGCCGCCTTGGCCGCCTCTGTCATCAGGTGCTCCACGTCAGCTTCCAACCGGCTCTTGTCGCCGGCCAGCTGTCACGCCGCTGGATCGCCTCAGCAAGCGCCTGCTGGGCCTCCGACACCTTGGCGGCCTCCTTCTTTGGCCCCGCCACCTCGGTTGCAGCGATCCCGCAAACAAGCAATCAGAGTCAAGACAGAAGAAAGGAGAAAGAACATTTTTAAGATTCGACCCAACTGCTATGCAGTTGGACCGAATCTCGGGGGCTACACCTGGTGGGTGCGCTCGTGCGCCCCCACTAAGAGCATGCGAAGGTTTACCTTCGACATGGTGGAGCGCCCTCGTCTTGGCGGCGAGCTGCGTCGTGAGCTCCTGGTGCTTCTCCGAGAGCCGATTGTAGACGCCGACCCGGTAAGCATCTAGTTGGTGTGAAGAAACAAGTATCAACTTAAGACAAAGCATTTGAAGACTCGACCCAACTACTACGAAGTTGGCCTGAGTCTCGGGGGCTACACCCAGTGGGTGCGCTAGCGCGCCTCCACTGTTTAGCCGCAAAAGAAAATAGCTCAGAAGAAAAAACTTACACGCACGATGCGCTACAGCACCCGTCCCCGCTCGGATTCAGCCTGCGCGAAGGCCTCAACCCAGGCCGCGCACCCTTGAAGGCGCTGGGTCACGGCGGCCATGGCAGCCTCCTCCTGCGTCATGGGCCCAAAGACGGGTGGGTTGGCCCCGGTCCGGACCTACCACGTCCCAGCGACAAGATGGCCTCCCGGCGCCACCGGCGGCGGCTGCCTCACCGCCAGGGCATGCTCACCACTCGCCACGCCCCCCGCGGCCTGTGTTCCCTCCGGCGCGCCGCCTTCTGCGTCGCGTCCACCGCCACCCGCGGTGCCTTGTACGAGGCCGCCCCCGGTGTCGCCTCCTGAGCGGCCCCGCCTCAGCTCTCCTCCTCCTCCACCCGCTCGGCCACCTCGGTCCGTGGAGGGGTGTCATCGCCAACCACCACGACCTCCCGGTCGGCCGTCTCCACGCCCGCCCGGCCATCCGGCCGCGCTCCTCCACCGTCGGCGGCACGACGGCCGCCGTATCCACCGGCACCTCCGGCCATGATGTCCATGCCCGGCTCTCCTCCTCCTTCTCTTGGAGGGCCTTATTCCGGTCCCTCCAGCCACAGCGCTCCGCGTCCTGCGGATCCAGGCCGAGATCCTCGCAACAGGGTCCTCGGGCGGGTCGATGGCATTGCTCCGGGACCTCCGAAACGCGAAACCACCCCCGGACGCAGCCACCAGCATCAGCTGCAGTGGTGTCCTAGAGAAAGAAGCAAGATAAGAAGCAATACATAAACTATTGGATAGTTTGCCGAAGGCGGCAGAAGAACTCACCCAATCATCATCGAGACGGCCAGCCTTGCGGGCGCAACCGAAGCAACACGGCGCCTCCTCTTGATGGCGAGCATGCCGCCCGCGGCTGGCTCCGCTGCACGCTTCACGAACGGCCAGCTCTCCGCCACGTCCTCCTTCCCATGCGGCCGGCTGGCCGCACGGGACGATTCCGGAGCCGCCTTGGGGGTCGACGGTGCCATATCCTCCCCTCTCGGGCGCTGCGCCACCAGTCGGCGTCGGACCTCCCCGGCATCGTCGTCCAACCAATCCCGGGTGTGAGCATGGCGCGGAGACCTCGCCGCACGGCGCGTCTCGCCGGCTCCGCTGCTGGCCAGCGCCGGGTGCTCAGCAGCCTGGCCCATCCCCTCCAAGCGGGCCATCACAACGCCCGCGACCTGTGTCCCCATTTTGTCAAGCGCCAGGGCAGGGGGGAGTTAAAGCAAAGCAGAGAGAGAAGAAACTAACCGCTGGCGCCAGGTACCGCGCGTTGTAGGGCGCCTTGCCGAAATCCTAGTTGTCACCCAGGTTGGCCTTCGAGATGGCGTTGACACGCTCGGCAACCTGCGACTGGTCCAGCCTTTCGGTCAGCATCCGAGTAGGATCCCGGCGGTTCCCCATCAGGCCGATAATGTGGATCCAGCGCTGCAGTGGCAAGACATGGTGCGCGATGAATACGGAGAGGAGATCCGTCCCCTTGATCCCTTCCCGCGCCGTCATCACCCGGAGCCGGTCATGCAGATTCACCAGGCCCCGCGGCGGGTTCTTGATCGTATGGCCCCAGTTCATCTTGGCGGCTAGCCGGTTGTTAACGAAGGGGGCAGGTTGATGGCGTCAGCCCTCCCGCCGATGTTGCGCACGTAGAAAAAAGAATTCTGCCAGTTCTTGGCAGAATCCTCCATGGGCATCTTGGCAAACCCGGCATTGGTCCGGATCGAGACCACCGCGGCCCCGCAGTCCGCCATGGATCCGGCCCCCGGCCCCTGCTGCTTGAGGAAGAAGAGCAGGTTCTAGAAGTCCAGATCCGGCTCCACCCCAAGATAACTGGAGGGTGACGAAGCCCGCAAGCAGCACCACGGCGTTCGCACCCAGGTGGTGCGGTTGTAGGGCAAAGAAAGAGAGGAAGGCGTGGAAGAAGTTGCTCACGGGAGGCCAAACCCGCGGCAGAAGTGGCTAAGGAAGAAAACATGCTCGTCGTCCTGTGGCGCCAGCGAGCGCCCCGTCCCAGGCGCGCGTGTGGCTACGTCCTCCGCCGGCGGCAGTCGATGGGTCTTGCGAAGATACTGGATATCAGAGTCTATGACCTCTGACCCCTCCCATGAGCCACCCATCTCCAGGGTGCGGCGGGGAAGGATGGCGTAGCAGGTGGGCGCGGTTGTCGCTCGCGTCATGCGACGGCGGTGTGTGGCTTGGAGCGAGCGGTGCACGGCGGCGTGCGGTGAGCTCTGGATGAGGCAAGAAGAATAAGGAAGCGAGGGAAGGGTGCGTGCGAGAAGTGTTTACCATTGCCCCTCCCCCCTCCCCAATTTATAACCACGCGACCAGCATGGGGAAGTGGGATCGGTTGCGCCAACCTCCCCCATTCCCCCGCAATGAGTGGGCATGATCTACGTGCGTATTAACCACCTCGAGAAGGGCAACCGGCCGTGATTGCCACAATAAATCTCCACGCGCGGGCCGAGGACGCGGCGTGGCGGGCCACCTCCCCGCCGTAACGTCCCATCGAGCGCGTGGCCTATTAGACCTCCTCAACGGTCGCGCGCCACATGGCGCATGCACCGGAACCGAGGAGGCACGGCCCCTCCCCTTCAAGATTCGCGAATCTTCCGGTTCTCGCCCGCGGCGGGGCGTCACGGTTCGCCTTCCGGAAATCAGCAAATGATTGGCGCCGCCGGACCTAGCGGCCGCAAAACTCCAACAACATATGCCGCCTCCTCAGGAGGATGAAACTGCGAAGGCCCCCCTGTGCCGGGTGCCGAGGTACACCGGGTGCTCCGAGCAGGGGAGCCCCAGTGCCGGCTCCCATAGAAACCCAACCCCATGGCTTTGTATCTTTACCGTTGTAGTCCTGGGGGGTTGACCTATAAAAAACCCAGGAGGCCTCCATGTATAGGGGCGATACATAATACACACACACGCATACTGATCCACCGGGGGAGAAGTAGTCTAAGCCTTGGCTCGCCGTCCTTCCTCCTCAAAATAGCTCTAGGAGCGACTCTATACTGCTACGTGCACACATACATAAAAACACTCGGCATGACTAGGGGTGTTATCTCTTCGGAGAGCCCCGAACCTGGGTATGTCTTGTGTTCCACGCTCGCTCATGCCAACCCCGCTTCTAGAGCCCACCGGTGCCCTCGAGGTTGTCCCTATCTTTAGCCATCCCTTGACATTTGCGGTGTGCCCACCATGACATGTGCATAATATGCCATCAGATTATGACCGCTCTATTAGGAAGTCATATGAGGAACACATGCAGCCGTCGAGACGTGCAAGTAGTAATAAAAGCGGGAAAACTGTTTCCCACCTCAAAGAATAGGAAATGCAATCGATCCCCTCGCTCAAGGTGATTACTGATAAGGTAATTGGCGTTGCTAGACAGTTTGATATCAGTGTTGATCAACTCCTAGGCATCGAGGAAGTCCCCGTGGCTGATGTAGCATGGCAATATGTCCCCGGGAACCCTCTGGTCAGACCTCAGCAGGTCCCGCATCTACCAACATAAATGCGAAGATTGCATGAGTGGTACATAAAAGAAGTAAAGAACGGGCGAGAGATGCTCATGGTGAAAGTCAAGGAAGAGCATTACTTCTATGAAAACAATCTATGCATTGAGCGTCCAGAAAAATTTTAGTTATACAATCAAGACGCACTCGACAAATCTATTGTCAGTTGCTATTGTCTCTAAGTGATTTCTTTTTTTAATTTAAGTCTCTAGCTCAGCTCGTTCATTGCATGTAATTAACCTTACTATATTCTTTTGTACGCTATTATGCAGAATGAAGATTCTCGAATGCAAAAGAGATGGAATTTATGACATTGGGTTCGCTGACCCATATATCATTAATGAAATTATGATACAAAACCACGCCAAAGACATAGTGGCAAACTTGTTAAGGTTTATGAAGGCACTAAATAACAGAACAGAAATACTATTTCCTTACAAACCCTAACTTCAAGCGAGTGTTATTGTCTTATACTACAAATTCTATTTTGCTTACTTGATGTTATGTGTAGTTGTTGAGTTATGCATGCCTGCTTATATAAACGTGTGCGCAAGTTTCACTGGATCCTACTAATGATTAGAGTTAACGATGGACCTGTTGAAACCCTGGACTCACTAGGTAAAGACCCTCGAGAATACACCGAGGTGGTTTTGATACTCGACAGGTAATTTCAATCATTATCGCACTATATCGGCATCTTTTGTTCATTTCCTGATATCAAGTAATTATTAACTCTTTTATTCATTTTCTTTGCCGGGCAGGGTTTGGAAACGGTTCATCAAAGATGTTGTCAGTGAATGGAAATCGGAGATGAAATGGCGACGGCCCAAAGTAATTACGGTATCTTAGAATATTTTGGGGTTCAACAAAACTCGTATTGGGGTATCTTAGAATATTTAATGAAGTATATTAAGAATGATAAAGAGATATAATTAATGCGTATATGAGGTATATTGAGGATGGGAGTACATACTCCCAAGAGTACAAAAGAGGAGTCCATTGTATATATATATATATATATATATATATATATATATATATATATATATATATATATATATATATATATATATGGATGGACGTATGAGAATGTGTTGCCGTACGAGAAATTATATTATATATGCATAACGTGTACAGTATGTGGTAGCGTAAAATATATTTAAAAATAAAAAATAATTAAATGAAAAGAAAAAGGGAAAAGGAAAAATAAACAATAAACCCCTAACACTAAAACCCTAAAATACCAACACAAAATCCTTAGCCCCGGTTGATGTCACCATGCGGGGCTAAAAGTTCCCCGGCCCCCGGGCTAGCTCGCGGCCACATGGAGAAATCTTTTAGTCCCGCTTGATGTCACCAATCAAGACTAAAGACTAAAGATCTTGGTCCGCCTCATGCAAAATATGGTCGACAAGCTTGACGTCGCTAGACAACGCAGGCGAGAGACGTTGGCCGCGGTTTTCTACCTCGCTGAACAGGCCCAGGGATTCATCCGTTTCTTTCACCTGACTGGACAATTCCATAGCGCGATCATCATCTTGGCTGAAAACATGCAGCAACGAGTTGAACCTTTCTTCCTCTATCATGAACGCATCCATGGTGGAAGAGAAAGGGTGTCGCTTGGGAATTTTTTTTGTTCGTGAGATGTTTTCTGTTTTCTAGCCTAGAAAAAGGCTTCGATCCGGTGAAGAAAAACGTTCTGTACTCTCAGAAAAAGGCTTCTATCCGGTGAAGAAAGACGGTCTGTACGCTCGCCAAGAGGAAATAAAAAAAAGGAGGAACTTTTTCCTAACTAAATTTAGGAGCATTTTATTTCCAACTAAGCACATTCATTGCTAGCTTCCATGTACGTGATGGTGGAGGGTAGAAGAGGGATTACATGGGATTACAGCAAATACACCTTACATCCTGATAAATCCAGCGGATAACATGGCCGCGTCCACCACCTTCCGTGCGTGACACGCGTACCGCATACCATCCTTCAATGAATTCGCTTCTGCAACAGAATATATGCTTCTAAAACACATGTGGTGTTGCAATACTCTATGACGGGTCTACGTTTTACAACCAAACTTCTCTTGCGAATTTTTCTTGCAACAAGACTTCAGTTGCAAAAAACAAATGGCAACAAAACATTAGTTACAAAAAACAAATTGCAACAAAACAATAGTTGCAAAAAATGCAACAAAAATGCTGTTGCAAAAATAATTCCACAACAAGACATGTGCTTTAGTATGGAGGCACATTCGGCCTTGTGATGCGGTAAATCTGACAGCTCGCGGCCCGGTTGATCTGTTAAAAAGATCAGCTGGCAGACGTGTAGCACGCTCCTTAGATAAAAGAACGAAGTAAAATATTTTGAATAAATGAATCTACGAAAAAAGAAGGAAAAACTCACATATTACAACAAGCTGTGCGCCACCACTTATAGCAACCTAACAAGATGTGAGTGACCTTTGCAAGAAGTGCTAATTAATGATTTCGCTAACCTGCTGCCGAATGCAACGCTGGCTCCCCCGAGAAGCTGGCCACTTTGGGAAGTGGCGGACTTACGAACAGGCCCCATGTTCAGCTGAAAACGGACCGAGCTAAAGCTGGCTAGCGCTAAGTTCAGCTGAAAACAAACCGAACTAAGAGCATCTCCAACAGCCGCGCTTCGTGCCGCGCCTAAAAAACATGTTTGCCGCGTGTTGGTCGTCTGGTTTGCCGCGTCGCGCAGCGCTGGCTCCAGCAGCAGCTTTAAAATGTAGCGCGCGCGCTCCGTTTCAGCAGCGCGTAAAAATGCAGTGCGCGCCGCTCCAGCAGCGCCAAATATGGCATTTGGACACAAAATAGTTTGAAACATTCAATCAAAATGCAGTGAACATGTGAAATTTAACACAAACAAGTTGATGAATAAAAGTCATGCCCACAAGTTCATCCAACCAAGTTCAAAATACAAGTTCATCCAACAAAGTTCAAGACATATAAACACATCAACCATCTTCCTCGTCTTCTTCCTCTTCTTCCTCTTCTTCCGCCGACGATTCTTCCGCCTTCGAAGATGAATCTTCCTCCCTAACTTCATCACGCACCGCATCACGTGTAGCTCCGACGGTCTTGGCAAGTTCTTCAACGGCATTTTCATGGGTATGTGTGTGAGGCACATCGAAAGACATTCCACTCATGACCGGAGGTGCACCCATGCCTCCCATGGCGGCCGGAGGTGCACCCATGCCTCCCATGAGAGAAGCAAAACGCATGCCACCCATGCCTCCCATAGCGTTGGAGGGTGCTCCAAAGCCACCCATGCCTCCCATAGCGTTGGAGGGTGCTCCAAAGCCACCCATGCCTCCCATGGCGGCCGGAGGTGCACCCATGCCTCCCATGGCTCCGAAGCCACCCAAGCCTCCCATGGCGCCGAGGCCCATGCCTCCCATGCCGCCGAGGCCACCGCCACCCATGCCGCCGAGGCCACCGCCACCCATTGTGCGGGTCATGGCTCTTTTTTGAATCAAGACTTTTTCACGGGCAAGGTTGACATATTTCTTTTGCGCATCATTGAACAAAGATGTGTCCAAGAAGAACAAGTGCTTTTCTCATTCCAACAACTTAGCTCGCTCCTCCATGCCCACCTTCCTCTCCTCCAATGTCACTTTCCTCTCCTCGGCGGCCACCCTCCTCTCCTCGGCTGCCAACCTCTCTCCTCGGCCGCGGCATCTTGGTTCCTTGCCATTTTCCTCACATCGTTCGCTTCTTTTCTTGCCTTCACAATAGCTTCCATAGCATTTGTGAGCTCATCATCTCCTTTCCTCTTCTTCTTTTCGGTTTTGTCATTCTTGCACCCATCCGGTCGTTTTGGTTTCGAGTATGAAACCAAGTTGGGTGTGGGGCTTCTCTTGCCGTCATCACTTGATGCATCATCCTCCTCCTCATCATCATTCAACTCAATTGTGCGCTTGCGTTTGTTGCTCAAATGCAAATCATCCAAATCTTCACGCTTCTTCCATTTCTCATCATCCTTCAACACTTCATAGCAATGAGGCAAGGTAAAGATCTTTCCTTTCTTGATCTTCCCCTTCTTGGTTGTCCTCGTCTCTTCTTTGAACAAGTTTTGTGCAATGTTGTACTACAAGAAAAACAAAACAAGTTAGCACTTCGGACACCAAAAACAAGTATGATGAACATGTATGAGATGCCACTTACTCTATCATCCTCATTTGTGCCACTTGGGTTAAGCTTGTCAACTACCTTTTGTGCGGCCGCCCACTTTTGACAATCTGAGTTGATTGTCGACCATCGGGACCGAAGTGATCTCTCGGAGCGGTCAATTCCACTCACGTTCTGAGCATCAAAGTGTTCTTTCATTCGCCCCCAATAAGCATCTCTACTTTGATCACCTCCAACGGATGGATCCCTCGACACTTGCAACCAAGTATTGCATAGTAATTTGTCATCGTTGGTGGTGTAATTGACCGCTCTTCCTTTCGACGCCTCGACAATGCCCTCACCCTCCTCGTCCACCTCAAACTCATGGTCGTCCAAATGGATGTCATTGGTTTGAGACCAATGCGAATTGTTGGACCCAACACCCATAGTTGACATGTATGCATCATCGTTGAGACTACAAATGCAAATATAAGCTATCTATATGATGATGCATTGAACAAATAACAAGAAAATAAAAGTTGGAATTTTTTTTACCTTGGGGGCATTTCGTCGAACACGTGGTGCGCGTCGGCCGCCGGCTCAACTAGTGAGCTCGCCGGCGCTTCGGTAGACGCCGGAGCCGTCCGCCGCCCTGCAAGCTTCTTCTTCGCCTTCGAGCTGCCGGAGCCGTCCGCCGCCTTCTTCTTCGCGGATGTTTTTCCTTTCTTCGGCTCCGACGCATTGGGGAGCTTTGACGGTGCGGCGGCAGCACGAGACGGCGCCGGCGCGACGCCACCCGTCGGCGTGGTCATCCGCGGCGGCAAGAAGAGGCTGCGCGCGAGGCCGACGGTCGGCAGAGCTCCGGTGGCGGCGGCGGCGCCAGCGCCAACGCTCGCCGCGCTAGGGTTTTTCGACGGCGACGGCGGCGACGACGGCAGGGGGGTCGCGGCTGTACAGCAGGGTGCCGATGTGCACGTCCATGGTGGCAGGGGCGCTGGCGCCGGCGCGCGCGGGTGCAAAGGAGGAAGAAAAGGGCGAGTTCGCGCGCGCGCTCAAGTCTGCCGCGCGCGGAAGTGGACGCCTGAAATTAACCGCGTGGGATGAGGCTATGGCCAGCGCGTCCAACTCGTTTTAGCACGCGCGGGGTTTTTGCGCGCCCGCTGGAGCTGTCCGCCGCGTTATAATTGCCTTTTTTGCGCCGCGGCGCTAGTATAGCGCGCCTGCTGGAGATGCTCTAAAGCTGAAGTTTAGCTGAAAACAGGCCAGGCTAAAGATTGGCCCCGAGGTTGAGCCGAAAATACACTAAAAAAAAGGGAGAGGGTGGGGGAGGGGGGGAGGTGACAAACAACAAGCGTTCTTCTATGTATGCTTTCAATCACAACGGTGTGCAGAGCAGTGCTCAAAAGGCGTCAAAATTTTCAAGAACGAGAGTAAATCAGCATTGTTAACTTCCAATGAAATCAGACAGCAATTCAGTCAGACTGCAGATTGGACACTGCCTAGCGAATCTCCCCGTTCGCTATCGTCTTGACCTTGCATACTCCAGCCGAAGTTGTGAATGGAACATCCTTGTAGCACGCCACCAGCTCACCGTTGCTGTGCAGATCGGCGGACAACTTCTCCCAGGTTTTGCTTTTAGCGTTAAGAGAAGCCTCGGGCTCACCAGAGAACCCGGCAAAGGTCACCCTCTCCCCAACAGCGGCAGATTCTGGAGGCTCAACCAACTCAACCTAAAATTTCAAATGTCAGTTTCCACAAAGTTTCCACAAACCGAAGTGGCTGCTACTGTACATTCATGATGATTTATCAAACAAAGAGCACATGAGAGCCAAACGTTCCTTACCTTTGTATGGTCCTCATTCGATGCGGCCAAAACCATAGCATGTGATTTTATACCGCGCATTGCCACCGGTTTAAGATTGCAGAGCACACACACTTTCCGGTTCTGCTCGTTCATACCATAAATTGCAAATTAGGGAGGCAGGACCAATCAATCAGCATACCAATGGCGCGACTACAAATGATACCAAGAAAGACAGACCTGCATTTCTTCAAGAGGGATGAATTTGACAAGGCCGCTAACCACTGTTCTTGGTGCCTCTTCTCCAACATCGATCTCTTCTACGTAAAGTGAATCAGCATCTGGATGCTTCTCTGCTTTTCTGATAAGCCCTACACGAATATCCAGCTTGGCAACTGAGACTTCCTCTGCTGTCTTTGATTTCGAACCACCGGACTGTTTCTTCTTTGAACTTCCCTCTGATACAAAAGCAAGAGAAGAAAACTGGCCAATGAATTTCTAAGTTATGGAACTGGTTCAGCAGAAGGTAACTCAAGAGCGCTTCAAACATAAGAAAGACGGCGCACTCTGCACCAGTATTTTCAGGAAAACATACAAATTGCACACGACTGAGCCACAAAGAGAAGCCTGTTTATAGATTGCCACAGAAAAAAAAAGTGTTCTCCCATGTAATTCACGCAAAAAATATAGCAAGAATTTCTTAAGTACCAGATAATTTTGTGCCCTTGAGCTTTTCAGCAACTTTCTTGGCCTCGGCATCAGCTTGTTCCTTTAAGATCCTTTCAGCTTGGCTGCCAGCGAATTTAATCCTAAACGCCTCGACTTGTTCGTCTTTCTGCATTATTTCAAAGTTGTGAAATATAAAAGCATGGCCAACTAATAAATTTTTTCTATCAAAATGCAAATACGCACCAGTTCCTTAAATAGAGGGACTGGCTTCCCTATTTTATGTCCCGCTGATACAAAATCCCAGGGTCTTTTTGCCTTGGCAGTTTCTCCTTTATCATCACAGAATGACAGATCTTCATCTGGGGACATATTTAATTGGTGCAGCACCTTAAGAAACAAAAGAGTAAGCTCAGGCAAAGGGGGTCTATTAATAGAAACTCTGAAACATGAAAATGAGGATTATACTTCTCTAGAAAAGGAAGGCATAAAAGGCTCCAGCAGACAGGCAAGGAGATAGACAACACCAACTGAAGTTTTCATTACGATGGCACAGGTTGCTGGATCTTCCTTATAAAGCCTCCAAAACTGGCTCTCCTGTATTCAGCAAAGCAAAGATAAGATATAACAGTACGATTTAAAAACACAAACGGAAACCAAGACAAAGAAATATATTTACTTGCAAATATGCATTTCCATCACTAGAAATCGCCATTGCACTCTTCAATCCTTGTTTCAGTTTAACCTGTGGCGAAAGGAGTGAGCATTCTGTTTTAGGTCCTTGTAGCTGGCACAATGAAATAACATAAAACTAGAGAGAAAATGCAGGAACTTGTGCCATTTCACATGGTTCAAGTAAATTAATTACCTTCTCCATTGCTTCAAGATATTGTTCAACCCATTTATTAGTTTTTTCAGCAAGTGCATTGGTCAATGGATGTGACTCCGCATTAGGAGCATCAGGTATGATGGAGTCATATCCACCTCCTACCAGAAAAGCAGATCAAAAATCAACTTAAACAAAAGTGTGGAAGATAAGTAATGATGATATAGTATGGCAGCGAATCACAGATAATCAAGATAAATTCTAAAACAAAGAAATCAACTGATAATCCTTCTAGACAGTTAGATGTCAGGAGCAAGATTCTCCGGTGACTAACCAGCTGGTTTGGCAACAAAGCTTAGCACACGGTTGATGAAGTTTCCCAGGTTGTTCAGCAGCTCACTGTTCAATTTAGCTTGTAAATCAGCCCAAGTGAACAGTGTGTC
The DNA here is from genome assembly GCA_902687465.1 of Secale cereale. Taxonomy (NCBI): domain Eukaryota; kingdom Viridiplantae; phylum Streptophyta; class Magnoliopsida; order Poales; family Poaceae; genus Secale; species Secale cereale. The sequence goes on from LR738715.1 coordinate 140,606,424, forward strand.
TGATACCTGAACACCCAAAACAGAAAAATATTGCGATGAATACCATTATCAGATATTTTAGATCTATGGAACAAAATGTCTATACAAACCTCAGGGCGGTTCATAAGCAAGTAGTATCGCCATACTTCAGACGGAATATTAGTAGTCTTCGCATCATTGCCAAAGACACCAATACCATGACTCTTGGAAAATTTTCCTATAGATGCGAGGAATATTTAGCTATTATCAAGGGAATAAACATACATAATGTGTCAATATCACATATGAATCTACTTCAGAGTAATTTGAATCAGGCCCATGCATAACAGTGTCTCGATCTTGCTGGAACATATCTTAGTCCATAGACATATGTTTAGCCAAGCAAAAAGGATAACAAACTAGAGTGCCATAACGGCATAACCCGATTTCTTCAAACCATTCATCCAATTTCATGCTAATTTTCTCTGGTGGCAGGAGAACAAGCGAGCAGTGAGCATGACCCATAATGAAAACAGGGCCCGTTGCTAAATACAAAGCAACAATATACAAACACAACCCTACACAGCTAGTCATTCTGGGCACCAGTGAAGAAAGATAAGTATTGAGGCTTGAGAAAGGTGTCGACTACTTCTGCAGCATGAAGTGCATCACAATGCACCACAGCACACAGTGCAAGCATGGGCCAAATACTGGGCAGTGGGCAATATGTTCTGGTAAAAGAAATTGCACTTCGGGAAACCCAGGTCGATGAGCCTCTGCAATTGCACGGGGGGTAAACAGAACAGGTATTTCTTTGGTGTAAATAGATGTAGCCGGATATGCTTTACTCATAAATCTCTAGAAAGCATAGGAATTTCAGCTCAAGTAAATAAGAAAGCAATAACCAAGTATGAATGACTAGCATGAACTGTGCACCAATCAAGCGTTAGGTTCAAACAAAAATGCGGAAAGTACCTGCTTCATAGTTCAAATATTCAGTAACACTTATGGTCTTCATCATTGTCCAGTTTTCACCAGTTCCCAGTAGTGTTGAAGGGAACATGACCTAAAAGTTACCTTTAAACAAATAAGTACTTCATGGGAAAAAGTACAGGCATTAAAAGAAAGTCCTTATACACATATGCTATCCATACATTTCAATACAGCTCGCATCAGACCGGCTTCTTAAAGGACTTTTTTCGATTTCTGAAAGCACTAATTAGTTGAAACGAAAGCAACCTTTTACGAGGTATAACAGAAAATTCAATCCGGAATTAGCTAAAGCACATCAAATGCAACTGGCCCTTAAATACATGGGTTTGTGTGCTTGTAGCTCTTGCATGATTTAACCATTGGTTATAAAATAAAACAAAATATCCTTATAAAAAGTAATGTCAAACAATCACAGGACTCGACTGAATGGAGGGTCAAATATTCAGCAAGAAATCATAATTGGCATTTTTAAGTCCTATTTTGTGGTGAAAACAAATCCACTCGTGGCTACTATTGTCCTTACTTGGCAGTTAAACAAAACTTTATTCACAAATATATGCGCTAATATAGGGTATGTTTGGATGGTATCCAAAACCTGCCCTGCAAATTATTTGGTCATGGCCAAAACTTTGTTATTTGGTTGGATGGCTGACGACATTTTGGCTTGCCAATGCCTCTTTTGGTAACTCTAGTTCATATTTCTTGCCATATTGCCCAACTCATGGGCAAGCAAAAGCTTGACCAAAATTTTGGCTAGCAAATTGTTTGGTAGGTCTAACTTGGGCACAAACCAAACATGAAGCTAAATAACTACTCCCTCCGTCCGAAAATATTTGTCATCAAAATGGACAAAAAGGGATGTATCTAGAACTAAAATACATCTAGATACATCCACTTTTATTCATTTTGATGACAAGTATTTCCGGACAGAGGGAGTACTAAATTTGTGGCAAAACAAGCTTGAATAACTAAAGAAGATGTTCACCATATCATAGGCATCATACCGTGTGAAATGGAACATTATCTTTACCCATGAACTGGAACAACTCTACGTTATCAGGATCCTTCCACCACTTCTCCCAATCAGGCGTATATGATGCTGTGATAGATATGTACCCAATTGGTGCATCAAACCAGACATAAAACACCTGCAAAAAAACAGAAATGAGATAAGATGAACGCACAACAGCAGAATATATTCATATCTGATATGCCCAAACCTTGTCTTTATACTTCTCATGTGGAACAGGAACTCCCCATTTAAGATCTCTGGTGATACAGCGTTGCTTTAACCCTTCCTTCAACCATGCGTTTGTTGCTTGAATAGCATTTTGACTCCACATACCAGCTACTGAAGTGTTATTAATATAGTTTACCAACTTATCACTCAATAGAGGAAGCTCCAGGAATAAGTGATCTGTGTCACGAATACGTGGAGCATTCTTACAGACCTACAAAAACAGAAACAGCACAGGAAAGTTCATCGTATGCAGTTTCACACAGCACACACCTCGTGTGCTCAGGTAAACCATAATGATACACCGAACACAACTAAATATGTCACTAAAAGTATTGTGTATGCTTACCTTACACTTTGGATCAATTAACTCAGTTGGGTTCAACAATTTGCTGCAGTTTTCACATTGATCACCCCTTGCTGCTTCATAGTTACACCCTTCTGTCGGACATTTCCCCTCCACAAGCCTATCGGCTAAGAATCGCTCGCACGTGTCACAATAAAGCTGCAAAGCAGAAAAAATATTGCATAACGGAAACAACATGCAGAGATGAATACGTATATACAAGGTCGGGCAAGGAATTAGCTGTACCTGCTGCATGGTGTTCTCTGTGAGCCATTTGTTTTCCATCAATTTATGGAAAATTGCCTGGCAGACTTCTGTCTGTTCAGGAGCGGATGTCCGCCCAAACTTGTCAAACTTTATGTCAAACCACTTGTAGACCTCGTCGTGGATAACATGGTACCTGCATTTTCAGCCGGGAAAGCTTACTAAGAATAAAATGCTTACATTATTCATATGAGGAAAATCTACAAGCTAGGTGTATAGCATATCACAGGTTGATAACTGAAACTTTCGAGCGTATTTGTATGTGCCGCAATTCAAAGCAGTGTTGGATAGATTTCATAACGGTCGATTGCCGAATCCTGTACAAACAAACCAAAATTAAACTAAAAAGGCATCGAGAGGTGAAGGCTCTCTCACTTGTCGCAGATCTCCTTGGGCGAGCACTTCTCCTCCAAGGCCTTGGTCTCGGTGGCCGTACCGTATTCGTCGGTGCCGCATATGTAGATGGCGTTGTACCCCCGCAGCCGGCAGTACCGCGCGAACACGTCGGCGCTGAGCACGCCTGCAGAACGCGACCAAAATCGAAACCATCAGAGAAGATAAAACCGGGGGCGAACAGCGAGAGCTGAGGCAACAAAATTGGGGGAAGTGGCACAGTAGAAGGGATGCTCACAGCCGATGATGTTCCCCAGGTGCGGGACGTTGTTGACATAGGGCAAAGCGCTGGTGATGAGTATGTTGCGGCGACCGGGGATCGGAAGCTTCGGCGGCGGCGGCGGTGACGCCATAGGGAGGGACGAGAGGGTTTTGCCGTTTAGGGTTAGGAGAATTAGCGATGGTTTTCTGTGAGTCACTGTCTCGTTGGCCCCATTAAACAGTCCCTCTGGCTCTGGGGCCTATATGGCATGGACACGGGCGTGCAGCGTGCTCCATCCAAGATTTCTCGCAAAAGTAAAAGGCGCGCTCCATCTACGGGAAATCCCGAGCTCCAATGAGGCCTCCAAATTCAAAATTCAAAATTCATCAAAATTCATATTTTTACGTTTCAAAAAGTTCTAGAAAAAAGCACATATATACATGAAGGCATAACGCATATGTGTGTAAATTTTTAAGGCAAAATACGTTGAAATGAGGGTTATGCAAAAAAAAAATATGAGGTTGTTTAACACGTGATACTATTCATACTCCCAAGGCATGAATTTATTTTTTTACAGGTCGCAACTCAAGGTATTCCATCATGAATTTGTACACATACGTGGGTTACATCCTTACGTACACGCATATTTTTCAGTATTTTTTGAACGTAAAGTTTCAATTTGAATTTTTCAAAAATAAAGGGTTCCATGGAGCTCGGCCTCCAAAACGCCATTCTCCTCCATCTACTATCTATCTACTCTTCTATACTTCTATACAACTATTAAACAAGCGAACTTAAACTTTCTTAAGGCCACCCCATCAAATGTACACAGATCAATAGAGTGCAATTACAGCCTCACGATCAGATCCACGTATATGTATCTAACCGTCAAAACAACAACTAACCTAGATAAAAGTATGTTTAGCGATTTGGGTGCGCGGACGAAACTCTGCCATCCGCGTCGTCTGCACTTGTTCAGCCCCACCCCCACGCCACGCAGAAAATAAAATAAAATAACAAGACGCAACTACGCCTCAAGCCGATTCACCCCATCGACCTCGCCTCATGCCGCCGCTCGCACCTTGCCTCGCAGCCGCCGTCGGTGCGGAGCCCTCTGCCGCTAGCTCCCCGCCGGTTCGAGATCCGCACTTGCCGCCTCTCGCCCCTTGCTTCGCCGCCTCACCGCTCAACTCACCCGCACCGCCACGCCTGCCCGGCAAGAGATCAACTGTTCCGTCCTTCATTGGGTGGGCGCCGCCGGGGACGGGGACGTGGACTGACGCGAACAAGGACGTGCATGTGAGACGTGCGGTGCGGAGCAGCGCTCTCCTCCTTGCCGTCATCGGGCTCCCTGCTGCCGGCGACGCCTTCTCCACAACACGAGTCTGCTCCCTGACATCTCTCTCCCTCTCAATCACTTCTCTCTGTTGTTTCTTTTCTCAATCACACATAGATCAGAAAGCTCTTGATCCACCAAAACTTTGAATCATGTGCATTAGGTTATCCAGGCAGGTTTCTTTCCTTTATCAACTGACTGACAATATAGTATTGGGGAACGTACATTCACTAGAGGAGAAAGTGATTAGTGGAAATGTGGATCTAGATCTCCTCTCTCTTTTCCCCCAAAAACTAGCAAGAATCCATGGAGGGATTGAAAGATAGAAAGCTCGAAGAAGGTCAACAATGGGGGAAGAACACAAGCTCAAAGGATAAGGTTCATTGGGGAAGAAGACCCCCTTTTATAGGGCCTCCCGAATCCAACCGTTATGTGCTCAGCCCGCACACGAGCGGTACTACCGCTGGAGGAGCTGTACTACCGCTTAGCACAGTCAAAACAACCCAACGAGAGAGAAAAACACGAGCTGAAAAACTGCCAGAGAGGTAGTACCGCTCGGGGGAGAGGTAGTACCGCTTATAAGAGGTACTACTGCTCGAGGGGAGAGGTAGTACCGCTTATAAGCTGTACTACCGCTCAACTACCGCGAAACCCGACACGAGAAATGCAAGACAAAATTGAGGCGGTAGTAGAGCGGTACTACTGCTTGACGCTACAAGCGGTACTACCGCTGCCGACCGCGGTACTACCGCACGGAGAAAACCAGAACTGCCATAACTTCTTCATATGAGCTTCGAATTGAGCAAACTCAAGCTTGTTGGATAGAGGAAGACGAGTAGCATCAAAACAACGACTAGTTATAGTAAGAAGAGGCAGGGGAGGTATTCAAATATATAGAGGAGTGAACCCTCCATCTGAGAAGAACCGGCATAACCTCCAACATCGAAAACATCATAGAAGATGCATGAGTGAACTCCGTTTTCGATGAACTCGAGCTTGTCATCAAGATGACCATAAGCTCCAAATCTCACAAGGAGAAGAACCAAACAAGAACCAATAAAGATGATGCAAGGATGCAATGGTTTGAGCTCTCTACGAACGATACGATCGAGCTACTCATTGAGAGCCCCCCTTGATAGTACGACAATCGATCCTATAACCCGGTCTCCCAACTACCACCATGAGACCGGTAAAATAGAAAACCTATCAAGGGCAAACTTTTGCCTTGCACATAGTCCACTTGAGTTGGACGATGACGATCTTGACTCCCTCAAGTTGGACCTCCTTTCTTGATTGCATTGGCTCGGTGAAGACTAGTAGATCGCTCCCCCATACACCACTATGGGTGAGCCACTCTTCGGCACATCTTCATAAGTCCATTGCCACCATGATACGTCCAAAACGTATCTATAATTTCTACTTGCTCCATGCTTCTTTTGTGTGATATTGCTATGATATTGATGCACTTCCATACACTTTTGATCATATTTGGACTAACCTATTAACTTAGTGCACCACAGTGCCAGTTCCTGCTTTCTGCTGTTTTTCTATTTCAGGTTTCCCCCATATTAAAAGTGCTGCAAAAAATTCCAGGAAAAATATAGGAAAAATCAGCGTACAGGAAGCTTCGCGAAGAACCAAAGATGGGCCAGAGGGGAGCCAGGGGAGGCCCAGACGGCCACCTGGCGCGGCCCCACCCCTGGCCGCGCCAGGGGGGCGCCTGGGGCCCCTGCTCCGCCTCTGGCTGCCCCCCTTCGCATATATATCCCTCTCGTCCCGAAACCCTCGAGGACAGAACCCTTTTTCGCGATCTCGCCTCTGTTCCGCCGCCGCAACGCTTCCAAGATCGGGAGCATCAGGAGAACTCTTCCCGGCATCCTGCTGGAGGGGAGAACCACCACCGGGAGCTTCTCCACCACCATGGACGCTTCCCGGATGAGTTTTGAGTAGTCCACCTTGGACCATGGGTCCATGATCAGTAGCTATGTGATGTTCTCCTCCCCTCTTTGCTCTTCATGGTTTAGACCTCGTGAGCTGCCCTACATGATCGAGGCACATATGTAATCTTTCTGCTGTTGCTTTGCTAAGTTTGCTGGGATCTGATGGATTATGAGACTATGTTCAGATTGTGTTTGAGTAATATATTTGATTCACCTCTTTTATATCTTTGTTCTTGAGTAATTCTTGCATGTTCTCCGTTGTTGTTTATTGCTTTGGCCAAGTAGTAGGTAGTAACTCCAAGAGGGAGCGTTATGCTTGATTGTGGGTTCATGCCCCCTGATGACTAGCTTGAGTGACAGAAACATGAGTCTAGGGGATGTGTTGTTGCCACAAGGGAGAAAACAACGGTGCTTGTACTTGCGGGTGCAAGGATTGTTTACTTTACGCAAAGTTATTTTAATGCAGTTGTCTGTTGCTTTGAGTTTACACTTTGGGTGGGATTCGCAACTTAATACCAGCGAGATGTTCTGGATAGATATCTCAAGGTGGATGATTAGTAGTAGATGCAGATGGATTTCGGTCTACTTGCCTTGGCGTACCGCCCATGCTTTTGAGCCTCTACCTTTCTTTGCAGCATAGTTAGCATTGGTTTGCGCACATAATCCTGTCAATTGCCCAGCTGTAATTTGTTTACCTCGCTTTGTTGTTTTATCGTCTTTTGGGAAAGAGACATCACTAGTGAACATCATGGGACCCCGGTTGGGCCAAAGGGGAGCCAGGGGAGGCCCAGGCGGCCACCTGGCGCGGCCCCACCCCTGGCCGCGCCAGGGGGGCGCCTGGGGCCCCTGCTCCGCCTCTGGTCGCCCCCCTTCGCATACATATCCCTCTCGTCCCGAAACCCTCGAGGACAGAACCCTTTTTCGCGATCTCGCCTCTGTTCCGCCGCCGCAGCGCTTCCAAGATCGGGAACATCAGGAGAACTCTTCCCGGCACCCTGCCGGAGGGGAGAACCACCACCGGGAGCTTCTCCACCACCATGGACGCTTCCCGGATGAGTCGTGAGTAGTCCACCTTGGACCATGGGTCCATGATCAGTAGCTATGTGATGTTCTCCTCCCCTCTTTGCTCTTCATGGTTTAGACCTCGTGAGCTGCCCTACATGATCGAGGCACATATGTAATCTTTCTGCTGTTGCTTTGCTGAGTTTGCTGGGATCTGATGGATTATGAGACTATGTTCAAATTGTGTTTGAGTAATATATTTGATTCACCTCTTTTATATCTTTGTTCTTGAGTAATTCTTGCATGTTCTCCGTTGCTGTTTATTGCTTTGGTCAAGTAGTAGGTAGTAACTCCAAAAGGGAGCGTTATGCTTTATTGTGGGTTCATGCCCCCTGATGACTAGCTTGAGTGACAGAAACATGAGTCTAGGGGATGTGATGTTGCCACAAGGGAGAAAACAACGGTGCTTGTACTTGCGGGTGCAAGGATTGTTTACTTTACGCAAAGTTCTTTTAATGCAGTTGTCTGTTGCTTTGAGTTTACACTTTGGGTGGGATTCGCAACTTAATACCAGCGAGATGTTCTGGATAGATATCTCAAGGTGGATGATTAGTAGTAGATGCAGATGGATTTCGGTCTACTTGCCTTGGCGTACCGCCCATGCTTTTGAGCCTCTACCTTTCTTTGCAGCATAGTTAGCATTGGTTTGCGCACATAATCCTGTCAATTGCACAACTGTAATTTGTTTACCTCGCTTTGTTGTTTTATCGTCTTTTGGGAGAGAGACATCACTAGTGAACATCATGGGACCCCGGTCCATATTACCACCGCTGATCACACCTTCTATTTACTTCCTGTTTTTATTTCCTAGTTGCAGTCATAGCTATCATTATTATCTCTTGTGTTTGATCCTTTGTAAACAACAAGGCCGGAGGGATTGACAACCTCTCTGTACTCGTTGGGAGCAAAGTTATCTGTATCTGTGTGCAGGTCCCGTGAACCGCTAAGTTTCTGGCGCCGTTGACACCTACTTGTCGACCCTCGGAGTCTCACAGGATTCGATCCTTGGTACCTTTGCCAAGGGAAATTTGCCGCTACGCTACATCTCAACCTTCCACTTGGGGTAACCAACGAGGGGCGAGAAGCCATCACACCGCAATGGACGGCAAGCTTCAAGCATATGATCTCTTCGTGATGATCCTACTTGAACTTGCACACCTCAACCTAACCCCACAAAGAACTCTCACGAATACCATGGGTTAGTACACAAAGCGTGATTGACAATGCTTACCATACCATGGGATTGCTTGATCCCTCTCGGTACATCTTCTACACTTTGTGTGTTGATCAACTCGATTCATTCTTTGACTTAGTCTTGATCAACCTTGAATCTTTCCAACTCTCTTCATTTGGATGATGTCTTGAAGGTAAACATGAATGATCACACACTCTTCTTCTTCAAGACATGCTTGCAATAAGCTCGACACCCACAAGACCAATCTTTGGATAATTCCTTAATATCACCTTGGTCATCACAAACTATCCTTGAAACCAACAAATGGATTCCAAGAAAAGCCTATGGACAAACCCTTCAAATATAACTCAAGGCAACCATTAGTCCATAGAGATTGTCATCAATTACCAAAACCAAACATGGGGGCACCGCATGTTCTTTCAATCTCCCCCATTTTGGTAATTGATGACAATCACTTTCAAGAGAGTTTATATAAGGAATTATGCATCACCATACCATGCAACAATAATGTATGTGCATGAGATGCAAAAGCTTAGGAACAAAACCAAACCAAGAAGAGAGGAAACAAATCTCTAAACTTCCTCACAAAACTCTCTGAAACTTCTCCCCCATTGGCATCGATTGCCAAAATGGGCGAAAAGCTTAGAAGGCCAATACAAATTGTGTTCCTCCATAACTTGTGTATTTCTCAACTAGAGAGTGGAATGCAATACACAAATCCAACGATAAATACTTGGAGGAAGACAAACTATATTGAGGCCCAAATATTGCAAAAGAATGATATGCCACAAAGACATAACAAAGAGAGGAACAAGCAATCAAGCAATCAAAGGAAACCAATTGAATCAAGCTATCAAAAGATACCAATTGACCCAACTAGACCAATGATCATATATGCCAAATGAATAAAAGATATTATGATAAGAGCAAAGGAGTGTTCTAGAGAAACTAGAGAGGCTCCCCATGATTTGTGCACAATTTAGTTTTGTATTTGGATACAACGAGCACAAAATAGGATCATCGCTCCCCCAAGATCAATAGAACCTCACGACATAGCAACAGAGTGTTCTAAAGACACTAGTGAAGCTCCCCATAATTTATGCACTCCTTAGAATATTTTCTTTAGGATACCAAGTGCACAAAATAGGATCATCACTCCTCCAAAATCAATAGAAAAAAAAACACCAAGTGCAAGTGAGCATGAAGGAAACAAAGCCTAGCACTTGCAACAAACAACTGGTTGAGCAATATATGAAAGAGTCAACTTAAGAGTAGGCTCAACCAAAATGATGTGTGTGAGTCATGGCAAAGCACTTGAGAAGATTAATGTATGGATGAACATTAAGCATCAATATACTCTTGAATGAATGAGACACACAGTGCAAGGCCTATCATTCCCACACACAACAGCAAATGGGTTCACAAGCTCACTAATAAGCATATAAAGAATATATGCTTGTGACAACCCGTGGTGAAGATATAAAACAGAGCGTTATCAAGACGAGGGATAACAATTACTTGGCAAAAGCCTTGTCAAGACAAGCAAGAGAAAAAAATATCTTCACCACACAAGAGTCCATCTAGATGCAACAAGATAAGATCCGCACTCAAGGCAAAGGCTTTCACGGAGCCACCAAAGAAATGAAACAAGAAAGACAAGGTGGTCGTGAAAGAAAGGATATCTTCTAGATATGTAATTTCTCTCAAGGGTACAAGATTCTAGGTAGATGAAAATCATGATGATATCAATCCACAAAGAAGAATGTACACTTGAAATAGTTACAAAAAGGAAGTAATAAGATATCCATAAGGAAGTCATAAATATACCAATAAGATATTTTGCTTGAACGCATAGCACATGGCTAGATAAGGTATTATTGTATATACATGAATTCCAACCAAGCGAACATCAAAGACATCACAACTAGCAACAAGACATCATTGTTGGGATGCTTTGAGAAAGGAAACAAATATCACAAGAAGGAATGACTAACATGCCATCATACAACCTACACAAGGTTGATGCAAGAAAAGTGTGCATGAAGTAGATGATGATACTTGTTACCGAGATACCATTGGAAGGATGCAGTAGATACCAATTGAAGGTAGATAGTAGTTCATTGATAATTCTAGCTTGACTCCAATAAGCACATGGTGACACCACCTTCCTTTTGAATGAGCCGAGCATCCAATGCATCTCCAATTGTTCCTAGAACAACAACACAAACAAAATGGTACCCAAACTCATTGGGACCAAAGAGTTAGAAGCACCAATACATAGGACAAACTCCACAAACATATGTGCATTTATATATGAAAATGAATTTCATGCACATCTCATCCAAATCAAGACTAGGTGGAGTTTCCCTTATATATTGGGTTAAAGAAAGAAAGCATGCCAAAGAAAATACATGTAGTAAATATGCATGCTCAAGACTTTCAAGAAACGAAACAAAATGCAAAAGAAATACCAAGTGAAAATAGGATACCGAATGGAGAAATCATCACTTGGAAGATATCTATTTAGAAGATACATCAAGGAATGAGATATCCATTGATACACGCAAAAGGAAAGATATCGCACTCCCAAAAGAGAGGATGGTTCCAAACAAACCAACCCATCTACAAAGTTTCATGATGTCACAAAGTACCAAAAAGAAACGGCTTGCCTTCCATCAACACACACTTGATATGGATCAAAAGTTGAGTGTTCTATCGAAAATAGGATAGCTCCCCCAAGAATTGTGCATTAAAGAGAATTTGCATTTGAATACAAAATGCACAAGGTGGGATCACCACTTTCACTATATCCAGAAAACACTTGACAAAATCAATAAAATAACAAGATCCACAAGTGGCACAGAAGGCAATAGGAGTTGACACAACTTGGCAAGAGATAAGACAAATAAAACCAAAAGACAATGTAAAGATGATCAATAATTTCCATCACATAAATGATTACCAATTGTCAAAGACAAGAGGTATTTGGAGATAATTCTCGATGGTAGATTGCAAGCACATGCAACATCATCTTCACACCAAACACGAAAGCAAATTTGCAACTTGTAGAGCTAACATGCCACCTAGGAACAACATAATTTATAATATCAACACTAGGTGATACTATCTCAAATGTACACATTTTCTAGGCTTGTAATATGCACATAGAATATTACTCCCCCATAATGTGATACCAATTAAAAACTTACCAAGATGCAAAAGAGAACCAACAAGAGATAATTAATGGAACATTTAGAATTTGACTTTCTCATGAGAAGACATACCACATAGAGACTAGATAATCTTGTAATATCAATACTAGATGGTATTCCTCATGTACACACATTTATAGGATTGTGAGGTGCACAAAGGACATCACTCCCCCAAAATGGGATGTTCCATTAATCTCTCACAAGAGCCAACTAAGATAAAAGCAAGAAGCACAAAGGCTCCACGCACGACACACACATACATGATGTGCAAACCAATATACACATACTTGATTTCTCAAGATACACAAATTGGACGCACACCATATACAAACACATGCAAGGAACAAAACCAAAACATGCAAAGGGGCAAGTAACTTTCAATGTAAACAATTTAAGCACGAGTTACCGCAAGGAGGAACATTGGATATAAGATAGAAACTTGATAATCCGAATGACTTGGCTTGAGACAATATGAATGATGAAGACCCCTTAATTCTTCATAATGTAGCCAAGTCTCCAATGTCCTCCAAAACACCTATTGATCAAGTTTGAGCTAGTTGGTCCCCAACCAAGTTGGGTTCTAAGAGGTTAGTCACAATAGGCTTGGCTACCCAAATGGTTCTTTTCTTGACACCACTTTGAGTCCCAAGAAACTTGGCAAACACATTCCCAACCTTATCCTTCCCAAGAGAATAGACATCATCAATAATAATTGGGTTGGATAAGTTACCACTAGTGCATGAAGAAACAAGGTGACCCTTCTCACGGCATAAGTAGCAACATCTACTCTTCACTTTCTTCTCATTTGATTCCTCAAAATGAGAAGCATTACCATGAGTCTTCTTGGGAAGCGGCCTCTCTCCAACTTGCGGTTGAGCACGAGATTGAACTTTTGGCCTCTTCCCTTGTTGCTTGTCACTAATGGCCTTCTTCTTCAGTGGGCAAGATCTAACATGATGCCCTTCAATTTTGCACTTAAAGCAAATAATCTTGGCCGAATTCTTGAGTTATTCTTGGCCCTTATTCTTGTTAATGATCTTGGACCTTTTCTTCTTGTTGGAGTTGAATCCAAGTCCACCTTTGTCATTGGGGGATTTTTGCACACTCAAGATATTGTTGAGTGTGGACTTCCCTTCATGACACTTTTCTAAGTCTTTCTTCAAAGAAGTGACTTGGGCCTTGAGCTCTTTGATTTCCTCTACATGGTTAGTATCAACAAAAGTACTAGAGGAAGTATAAGCTTCATTGTTAGAGCAACAAGGCAAGGAGAGCAATTCATCACAAGATGTACTAACATTGTGAGTAGATGAATTACGAGGACTAGCACATGGCAAGATAGCATTTTGACTTGAAGTAGTGCTAGTATCCACATGAGACTCACTAGATGTTACCTTGATACTCATAGCCTCATGAGCTATCTTTAGCACATTATGGGATACTAGAAGATCATCATGAGAGCTTGTGAGCTTTACATGACTTTCTTCCAATTTCCCATAATTGCCAGATAGCAACTCAAGTTGAGCCCTTAGCTCAACATTCTCCTTCAAAATGGATGCTTCCCTACAAATAGAGTTAGTAGCACAAGCATCATCAATAATAGCAAGAGGAGAAGGCAACTTGGCAAGCTCTTTAGAATATGAAGCTTTAAGATGAGCATGATACTCGGTGAGTTTGATGAGCTCACTCTTAATGACCTTGAGCCATTTTCGAGGTGCTCAAAATCCTCAAGGAGTTTAGCATGTGCAACTTCAAGCTTCCCATTTTTAGTTTCAAAATCATTAGCCACCTCGAGAGCTCTATCATGGGATTCCTTTATTCTGGATAATTCTAGAGCAAAAGTCTCCTCAAGAGATTCCTTGGTGGTTTGTTCAAGTTCAAGAGCTTGCGAGAGGTCGACGATCTCATTAGCGTAATCACGCTCATGACTTTCCATTTTCTCAATGGTGACCTCATGCTCCTCTAGATGAGATTCCAACTCCTCTATATATTTCTTCCCCTCAATGGCAATAGACATGATTTCCATGAAGTTGGAACGAGCCATTTTATTCTTATGAAGAGCTTTAAAAATCATTTCCCCCTTAATTTTTAAGGAGGCAACATTATCATTCTCTTCATCAATATCAACATCATCATCGTTGTCATCATCACTATCATCACAAGATATATTGGGATTCAAAGTGGGAGATACCTTTGAAGCCTTAGCCATAAGGCAAAACACAATAGATGATGATGTAGGATCCCTTGAAGCACCATTCAAGACTACATCTTGTTCCGTGGGGTGTTGGGTTTCCTCTACATTGTTAGCATAACAATTCGAGGAAATAGATGCATTTTTATCATGGCAACAAGATATAGCAAGCATATCATCATGAGTTTTAGTCAAGCAATTTCTACATGATATGCAAGGACTATCAACACAAGCATGTGAAACATGTAGGGTGCTCGAAGTGTTAAAGTCCAAAGAATATGCATTGCAATAAGATAGTGATGAAGGATCATCCACAATAAGCATACTATCATCATTGCAATGTGTAGGATCGAAAGTAGGTCTAGAGGGGGGGGGATTAGACTACTTGACTTTATAAAAATTTGCCTTTTGATCATGCAATGTTTTTGGCAGTTTTGCAATTAAGATCAATTCAAGTATCACCCTACACATGCAATTCTAGAGTAATAGCAGCGGAAAGTAAATTGCACATGTAAAAGAGAGGTGGAGAAGATCAAACGCAGTTTGGAGACACGAAGATTTTTGTCGTGGTTCCGATAGGTGGTGCTATCGTACATCCACGTTGATGGAGACTTCAACCCACGGAGGGTAACGGCTGCGCGAGTCCACGGAGGGCTCCACCCACGAAGGGTCCACGAAGAAGCAACTTTGTCTATTCCATCACGGCCTACGCCCACGGAGGACTAGCCTTACTCGGGGTAGATCTTCACGAAGTAGGCGATCTCCTTGCCCTTACAAACTTCTTGGTTCAACTCCACATCTCAAAGACGGAGGCTCCCAAGCGACACCTAACCAATCTAGGAGGCACCACCCTCCAAAAGGTAATAGATGGTGTTGATGATGATGATGAACTCCTTGCTCTTGTGCTTCAAATGATAATCTCCCCAACACTCAACTCTCCTCACTGATATGGCTGTGGTGGAAGAAAGGTTTGAGTGGAAAGCAACTTGGGAAGGCTAGAAATCAAGTTTCATATGGTAGGAATGGAATGGCTTGATCTCAACACAAGGGTAGGTGGTTCACTTCTCAGAAAGTGTATGGTAGGAGTGGTAGACTTTCTGATGGCTCTCTCCACGAATGAAGAGGGGGTGGAGGGGTATATATAGCCTCCACACAAAATCCAACCGTTACACACACATTTGACCAATCTCGGTGAGACCGAAGTGAAAACTCGGTCAGACCGAAAGTTCAAATATAGTGAACGTTGGGATTTTCGGTGGGACCGAAAATACCATCTCGGTGTGTCCGAAGTGAGTCAAAGGTTGGAGCTTGCCATCTCGGTGGGACCAAAAATAACAACTCGGATATTCCGAAGTGATGTCAATTGGTTACAGAAGGTTGGCAGTCCATTTTCGGTGAGACCGAAACTCAAAATCGGATGGACCGAGAAATTAGGGTTTGGGAAAATAACTGAGGTGGTTCATCTCGGTGGGACTGAGTTTGCAGAATCGGTTTGTCCGAGATTACTTATGAGTGTGTTAAGTAGTGAAGAGTGCTGATAGTTGAGGGAGCTAGATCACTAAGCACTTGAGCAACCAGATCATTAACACAACCTCATCCCCTTTTAATAGTATTGGCTTTTCCTATGGACTCAATGTGATCTTTGATCACTAAACCAAAAATAGAGTCTTGAGCTTTTGCCAATGCTTGTCTTAGCATTTTGAGGGGTCCACTTCTTCAGACATTTCCATACCCATATCATCGAACTTCTCTGAAATGATTCTCAAGTAAATATTAGTTCAATGATATATATGTTGTTATTAATTACCAAAACCACCCAGGGATTAGTTGCACTTTCAATCTCCCCCTTTTTGGTAATTGATGACAACATATAGATCAAAGCTTCGACAACGGATATAATCAATGAGTAATATCGTCGCTTTGAGAAGTATGTGATAAACAAGAGCTCCCCCTAAATTTGTGCATTATTTAAAATTTGTGTTTGAATGCAAATGCACAATCGATTAGGATTATGGGTCACTCTTCCATGTCACATACATCTTGGTGGAGCGCACAAAATGATAAGAAAGAATAACATGCACTCAAACACCAAGACAAGAGTAAATAGCCATACAATAAGGAATATCATATGATAAGCATTAAGCACACATTAAAGCATAGTATGACTAGGCACTCATTAAGGATAGCATCAAACGTAGTAGCAAGCACACTTAAAGTTTCAGGAACCAAAAGAAACCAATGTATCACAAAGAAACCGGCAAAAGAACGAAAGACGAAAGAGCACTCTCTCTCTCTCGAAGCCCTATGATCTATAACAATTTCTCCCCCTTTGGCAACAAGTTACCAAAAAGTTCGAAAAGGTATAGAGCTAAGCGTCACTGCGGGCTCTGCTGGCGGCTCCCGTCTGGGTAGATGTCGGTGTAGAGATAGCTGCATCGGCGAAGACTTCTGCTGATGTCTGCGCTGGAGGAGTGGATGCTGAAGCTGGAGTAACTGCTGGAGCTGTAGCTGGTGCTGAAGTGGTAGCCCTGGAGTCTGTCACTGGAATAGCTGCAGATCTGGATCCTCTGGGAACCTGAGCAGTCTGGCGATGAGAGTCCTGGACTAGATCATCCTGCATGAGCTCTGCTCTCTCCTGCCTTGTCTCCTCCATGTCTGCCTCAAGCTTGTTGACAGACACCTGAATCTCAGTCAGCTTCACGTCCAGAGCGTGGATCTTGTCCTCAACGATCCTCTCTAGGCTCTCCTGAGATTGCTCAATGCTGGCCAGGCGTTGTTCAATCCTGTGGGTAGCTTCAAGAATTTGTTCTCCAAAGCTCTTTGGCTTAGCTGCTGCTGCTGCTGCCTCTTTGTCAGCTTTAGCCTTCTTCGCAGCTTCGATTTTGGCCTGTCCTTCAACTGAGGTAGGATCCTCTTCATCCATCACAACTACGTTGTCCTCATGCTCTGGCTGCAGTGGCAAGTGCTTCCTATCCAACATGAATTTGCCCGTGCCAAACTTGGCGTTGATGAGCATCTGTATCTGCGGAGCAAACCCACACGACCTCTTCTGGTCAGCTGCAGTCCTCTTAATGGTCTCTACCATCAAGTCCATCACCTTGAAAGGTGCCTTCTCATCGAGAATGTGCAGCATGTTGATAGAATAGCCTCGAATCATGCGGTGGTCTCCAGACTTAGGCATCAATGTATGCCTCAGAATAGTGTTAGTGGTGGTCAGACCTGCCTGGAGATAGTACACTGAGCCAAGCTTCCATCCTTCCAAATCAGCAGCCGGGATCTCCTTGTACATGTTCTTCATGGAATCATGACTCTTCTTAGGAATCCCATAGACATCAATGTCGTCCTCTCTCTGCACTAGAGCGTTCAGAAGTTCTGCCCATTCTTCAACAGTCGAAGAAAACCTTTGACCTTCAGTCATCCAGGTGATCTTGCCATCAGGATAGAAGTGGGCTGTGGCGTAGAACTGCATGATCATCTCGTCATTCCAAGCTGTCAGCTCTTGACCCACAAAATCAGCAACTCCACATGCAGTAAAGCTCTCATGCACATGGGGAAAGAAGTCCCGGTGCTCTTCACTGTCAATATACTTCCAGTCAACATACCTGGTGTCAGCAACAATGGGCTTCTTATCCATCAGCACGGTCTCATAGAAATCCTGCTGCTCTCTGGTGTGGAATCTGGGGTCCACAGCAGTCCTTCTCCTTACAGCATATGGATCAGACTGTCTCCATAGCCTGAGACATTTGTCCTTCCTTGCCTTCATGTCCTCAGCTTGAGGATGAGCATCATTGTGGAGTGGCAACTTGGGACGGAGCTTAAGCAACACATGCTCTTCATCTGATTCAGACGGTGGCATCTCACCTTTGTTCTTCTCAGAAGCTGGAATGCTTCTGGTTGTTCTCTTGGGCTTGGCTGGAGCTGCCTTGGCTTGAGCAGGCTTCTTGGGCTTTGAGGAGGCTTGAGCCCGAATAGCATCACCCAAGAACTTAGCTTTCTGAGGAGGAGGCTGGGGTGCATCTTCTTCTTCTTCTTCTCCAGCATCAACTTGAGGTTCAGCATATACTACCCTCTTCCTCTTGGAAGTCTTCTTCACCTTGCTTGGAGCTGGCTCTTCCAAGTTGAGCTTCTTTGCAACTGCTGACTGCTTTACTTTGCTTGTGCCTTTCCTTGTCTGCTGCCCTTGGTGCTCTTTGGCAACCACATTCCTCTTTGGCTTGGAGGTAACTTCCTCAGCAACAAAGTCAGAGTCCTCATCATCAGAAGTTCTCTTCTTCCTGGTTCTGGTGGCTGCAGGAGGCAAACCACTAGGGGTGCTCCTCTCACCATCATCACTGGAGCTGCTAGCAGGACTTGTATCTGCCTCTGGAATCTCAGCAAAAGGTGACTCAGACCTGTTCTGGCTGTCACTGACATCTGACATGGCTGAAAACCTGTGAAAAGTTAAGGTATAGGCTGAGTAGAAGAGTTATCACAACTGCAGAGGTTTTTGCAAAAAAAAATTGAGTTCAAAACTTAGTTTTGAGTTTTCACAGAATGTATTTCGGTCAAACCGATTTCAAGTTTCGGTGAAACCGAAGTGTTCAACAGAAACCTACACACCACTTTCGGTCAGACCGAAAAGGGTTTCAGTCCTACCGATAACTTAGGGTTTCACTGAAACTACGTTTCGGTCATTCCGATTGGCACAACTCGGTTAAACCGAATGATGCAGTGCAATGGCCAGAGGCCGAATCGGTCATTCCGAGTTTCAAAATCGGCTTCACCGAGATGCGTTCCGTGGAAACCTAAACCTAAGAATTTTGCTCGAAACTAGAGGATCTGAACTAATGTATAGGGAATATCTCAAACGTGGATTGAATCATGGCAAGCCTATCGTGCAAGAATCGGATGGGGAGCACGAAAAGGGATCGGGACACACCCTAACTTGGTGGTGTCCCTCTACGGCGGCAACGGTGGAGATGATTACCGTTGACGGCGGCGGAGACCTGCGGCGAGGGCGCACAGGCGACGACGGCGACGATCCGTAGACCAGGGCGACGGCAGCAGGGGTCTTGGGGGCGAACGGTTTGAAGAATTAAATCGCGCGCAGCCCTCACGTATATATAACCCCATGCTGTCGGTGGGACCGAGTTGAAAAACTCGGTGTCACCGAGATGTATAACTGCTGTGCAGTTACGCATATCGGTCAGACCGAGATTTTGAACACGGTTTCACCGAGATGAAACCTAGATCAATCTAAGCGTTTCGGTTGGACCGAGATTGAGAAGTCGGTCAGACCGAAATGGACTTAGAAGGTTTTGGAAGTCAGCCTTAGACGAATCGGTGGCTCCGAGTGCTCCTCACTCGGACTGTCCGAAAAAGACTTGTTCAAAGTTGTGATATGAGCATGAATAGAATTTGAGACAAGAAAGCATAGATAGCTAGGGAAGGTGCTTAGGCATTCTTGTCCATCCATTTGGCCAGAAAGATCAAACAATCAAAACAACAAATGGATGTCCTTGAATGGATGAAATCATGCATTCAACATGCTCACACAATAAGATAGCAAATGAAATATGTGTCAAACATGCACAACCAACACTCTAGCTACTAGCACACAATTTGTCGATGACTAGGTCATCTATATATGAGTATATTGACTTAGGAGCCAAATGAGAACATTTGATCATAGGTCATACTCATCGTTTAAGCACAAGTGGGGTTACCACTTTTACATAAAGCATTTATGTGTTCACATCATTTGGAGATGCTTTAGCTCAATTTTTTTAGAGCAAAGCTCCCCCTAGATGTGAGAACCCCTTTTAAAGGGTCAAACTAACCTTGGGTTGTCGTAGAAGACTTCATGTAGATGTTGAAGATGTGGATGCTCAATGTTGATGCAGATCATCAAGAGTTGGGAGCAGTCCTTTGGATTCGGGCACTTTCAATACCTACATGGGTTAGTCCCACAAGGAACAAACAAGAATATCCATAGACATAGAGTGAAGTACACGAAAGATGATGTCCATGAAAGCAATGATTACCTTGTCCCTTGACTTACCAACAAGAGGGTTTGTGACTCCATGAACTAGTGCATGATGTGGGAGTTGATTGCACAAGTTCTTGCCAAAATGAATATGAGTGAAGTTTGTTGGCGGAGTCACCCTCAAGAACCTTCTAGTTCTTCTTCTTTGGGATCCACATCATCTTGATGGGAATCCTTGGTGTTGTAGTTGAGCTTGACGAAGTAGAACTTGATGTGTCCTTGGGAACCCACTTGACCATGGCTTGAGGTGCTTCAATGAATGCATCAATTTCCTCTTGAAGCTTGTCCTTGGCCTTTAGCTTGTGGTCTTGTGGTGGAAGGTCATCTTGAGCTTGTTCCACATTGGAAGAAGTAGGATCATACTTCTCCTTTTGTGAAACAAACTGTGGAGTAGGGTATTGACCTTCTTCCCACTCAACACCTTCGGCGTTGAACTTTCGCTCAAAACCAATCCCTTGATTCTTCCGGTGTCTTCCTTGTTTGCGAACAATCTCCTCAAAGTTCTTGCTTCCGGCAAGACTCTTGTAGACACCTTTCTCTATGATTTCCTTCAATAAGCTATTTTCTTGCTCAAGTGTAACTTGGCTTGAAACATTGTTAGTGGAATCAAGAGAACTACTAGAAGCAACAATATTGGATTTAACATTGTTATTGTTACTACTAGAGGAAGAATTTTTCTTATGCTTGTCATGCTTAGTCTTAATAGGTGGCAAGAAATTAGGCAAGAGAAGTCGTTTGGCAAGATATGAAGAACTCTTCTTTCGAAGATCGTCATTGATCGCTTTTAGAAACTCATGTTCTTGCTCTAGAGTGAGCTTCTCGAAGCGTAGCTTCTCATGAGATCTTAGGAGCTCTCTATGATCTTCTTGAGTTGTTTCATGAGCTAACTTAAGAGTGTTTAGTTCTTTAGTTAGACGCTCAATCTCCTTCATAGCATTGTCATTCGACTCTTCTCGACTATAAAGACTACTAGCATTTTCATCATTACTAAGCTCACTAGATTTATCATGCAAGAGCTCATCTTCACCAAGCAAGTCATCCTCATCACTATCAAAGTCAATGAATTCAGGATGTGTTACCTTGGGGCCTTTAGCCATGAAGCATCTTCCAATTCCCTCATTTGGTGAATCAAATAAGTCGTAGGAGTTGGAGTTGGAGGATACGAGTGCAAGTCCGGCAACACCTTCATCTTGACTGTAGTCGGAGTCGGAGTGATAGCTTCCATCAGATTGATTGTCAGAGTCGGAGCCGGAGACCCATTCACCTACATGAGCTTGATGTCTTCTTCTTGTGTAGCTCCTTGATGACTTGTCCTTCCTCTCCGAATCCTTGCTTCTCCGAGAGGGTCTTCGTTCATAACGATCATCTCTACTCCTTCTCTCTCTCCGAGGTGACTCATCTCTTGCTCTTCTTCTTGGAGATTCTTCTCTTCTCTTGTGGGGAGCCGTACACTCATTTGAGAAGTGTCCGAGTCTTCCACAATTGTAGCAATTTCGATCACGGCTAGAAGATCTCTTTTCATCATATGATCTAGACTTTGAGCTTCTTTCTTTGCCTCTATTCTTGTAGAACTTGTTGAAGTTCTTGACCATTAGGCTTATCTCTTCATTGGAAATTAGCTTGTCACTTGAGGTAGTAGGAGCATCACTTGTAGCTTTGTAAGCACCACTTGACTTGTTGTGAAGCTCTTCCTTATCCTTAAGTGTCATCTCATGAGCAACAATTCTTCCAATGACTTCAGTTGGCTTGAGGGTCTTGTAGTTTGGCATCATTTGGATCAAAGTGCACACGGTGTCATACTTTCCATCCAAAGCTCTGAGAATCTTCTTAATGATGAATCGGTCGGTCATTTCTTCGCTTCCTAAGCCGGCAATCTCATTTGTGATGAGAGCAAGCCTAGAGTACATTTCAGCGACTCCTTCACCATCCTTCATCTTGAACTTGTCAAGTTGTCCTTGAAGAATATCTAGCTTTGATTCCTTCACAGATTCAGTACCTTCGTGCATTTCAACCAAAGTATCCCAAATCTCTTTAGCATTCTCAAGACGGCTGATTTTGTTGAACTCCCCGAGACACAAAGCATTGAAGAGAATGTCACAGGCTTGAGCATTGTTTTGCAACATCCGCAACTCTTCCGGTGTAGCTTCGCGATCCAGAACTTTTCCTTCTTCGAAGAAATCACCTTGCATACCAACACAAATAATGCCCCATGCGGCTGGGTTATGACCAAGAATATGCATTTTCATTTTATGCTTCCAACTAGCAAAATTTGTACCATCAAAGTAAGGACCTCTACGATAATTACCCTCACTAGACGCCATACTCTCCTAGGTTGTGAAACCAAGCTTATGGAGTCCAATGCAATGGAAACCAAAACAATGGAGACCAAAGCTCTGATACCACTTGTAGGATCGAAAGTAGGTCTAGAGGGGGGGTGATTAGACTACTTGACAATATAAAAAATCTGCCTTTAGATCATGCAATGTTTTTGGCAGTTTCACAATTAAGATCAATTCAAGTATCACCCTACACATGCAATTCTAGAGTATAAGCAGCGGAAAGTAAATTGCACATGTAAAAGAGAGGTGGAGAAGATCAAACGCAGTTTGGTGACACGAAGATTTTTGTCGTGGTTCTGATAGGTGGTGCTATCGTACATCCACGTTGATGGAGACTTCAACCCACGGAGGGTAACGGCTGCGCGAGTCCACGGAGGGCTCCACCCACGAAGGGTCCACGAAGAAGCAACCTTGTCTATTCCATCATGGCCTACGCCCACGGAGGACTAGCCTTACTCGGGGTAGATCTTCACGAAGTAGGCGATCTCCTTGCCCTTACAAACTTCTTGGTTCAACTCCACATCTCGAAGACGAAGGCTCCCAAGCGACACCTAACCAATCTAGGAGGCACCACCCTCCAAAAGGTAATAGACGGTGTTGATGATGATGAACTCCTTGCTCTTGTGCTTCAAATGATAATCTCCCCAACACTCAACTCTCCTCACTGATATGGCTGTGGTGGAAGAAAGGTTTGAGTGGAAAGCAACTTGGGAAGGCTAGAAATCAAGTTTCATATGGTAGGAATGGAATGGCTTGATCTCAACACAAGGGTAGGTGGTTCACTTCTCAGAAAGTGTATGGTAGGAGTGGTAGACTTTCTGATGGCTCTCTCCACGAATGAAGAGGGGGTGGAGGGGTATATATAGCCTCCACACAAAATCCAACCGTTACACACACATTTGACCAATCTCGGTGAGACCGAAGTGAAAACTCGGTCAGACCGAAAGTTCAAATATAGTGAACGTTGGGATTTTCGGTGGGACCGAAAATACCATCTCGGTGTGTCCGAAGTGAGTCAAAGGTTGGAGCTTGCCATCTCGGTGGGACCAAAAATAACAACTCGGATATTCCGAAGTGATGTCAATTGGTTACAGAAGGTTGGCAGTCCATTTTCGGTGAGACCGAAACTCAAAATCGGATGGACCGAGAAATTAGGGTTTGGAAGAATAACTGAGGTGGTTCATCTCGGTGGGACTGAGTTTGCAGAATCGGTTTGTCCGAGATTACTTATGAGTGTGTTAAGTAGTGAAGAGTGCTGATAGTTGAGGGAGCTAGATCACTAAGCACTTGAGCAACCAGATCATTAACACAACCTCATCCCCTTTTAATAGTATTGGCTTTTCCTATGGACTCAATGTGATCTTTGATCACTAAACCAAAAATAGAGTCTTGAGCTTTTGCCAATGCTTGTCTTAGCATTTTGAGGGGTCCACTTCTTCAGACATTTCCATACCCATATCATCGAACTTCTCTGAAATGATTCTCAAGTAAATATTAGTTCAATGATATATATGTTGTTATTAATTACCAAAACCACCCGGGGATTAGTTGCACTTTCAATCTCCCCCTTTTTGGTAATTGATGACAACATATAGATCAAAGCTTCGACAACGGATATAATCAATGAGTAATATCTTCGCTTTGAGAAGTATGTGATAAACAAGAGCTCCCCCTAAATTTGTGCATTATTTAAAATTTGTGTTTGAATGCAAATGCACAATCGATTAGGATTATGGGTCACTCTTCCATGTCACATACATCTTGGTGGAGCGCACAAAATGATAAGAAAGAATAACATGCACTCAAACACCAAGACAAGAGTAAATAGCCATACAATAAGGAATAGCATATGATAAGCATTAAGCACACATTAAAGCATAGTATGACTAGGCACTCATTAAGGATAGCATCAAACGTAGTAGCAAGCACACTTAAAGTTTCAGGAACCAAAAGAAACCAATGTATCACAAAGAAACCGGCAAAAGAACGAAAGACGAAAGAGCACTCTCTCTCTCGAAGCCCTATGATCTATAACAATTTCTCCCCCTTTGGCAACAAGTTACCAAAAAGTTCGAAAAGGTATAGAGCTAAGTGTCACTGCGGGCTCTGCTGGCGGCTCCCGTCTGGGTAGATGTCGGTGTAGAGATAGCTGCATCGGCGAAGACTTCTGCTGATGTCTGCGCTGGAGGAGTGGATGCTGAAGCTGGAGTAACTGCTGGAGCTGTAGCTGGTGCTGAAGTGGTAGCCCTGGAGTCTGTCACTCGAATAGCTGCAGATCTGGATCCTCTGGGAACCTGAGCAGTCTGGCGATGAGAGTCCTGGACTAGATCATCCTGCATGAGCTCTGCTCTCTCTTGCCTTGTCTCCTCCATGTCTGCCTCAAGCTTGTTGACAGACACCTGAATCTCAGTCAGCTTCACGTCCAGAGCGTGGATCTTGTCCTCAACGATCCTCTCTAGGCTCTCCTGAGATTGCTCAATGCTGGCCAGGCGTTGTTCAATCCTCTGGGTAGCTTCAAGAATTTGTTCTCCAAAGCTCTTTGGCTTAGATGCTGCTGCTGCTGCCTCTTTGTCAGCTTTAGCCTTCTTCGCAGCTTCGATTTTGGCCTGTCCTTCAACTGAGGTAGGATCCTCTTCATCCATCACAACTACGTTGTCCTCATGCTCTGGCTGCAGTGGCAAGTGCTTCCTATCCAACATGAATTTGCCCGTGCCAAACTTGGCGTTGATGAGCATCTGTATCTGCGGAGCAAACCCACACGACCTCTTCTGGTCAGCTGCAGTCCTCTTAATGGTCTCTACCATCAAGTCCATCACCTTGAAAGGTGCCTTCTCATCGAGAATGTGTAGCATGTTGATAGAATAGCCTCGAATCATGCGGTGGTCTCCAGACTTAGGCATCAATGTATGCCTCAGAATAGTGTTAGTGGTGGTCAGACCTGCCTGGAGATAGTACACTGAGCCAAGCTTCCATCCTTCCAAATCAGCAGCCGGGATCTCCTTGTACATGTTCTTCATGGAATCATGACTCTTCTTAGGAATCCCATAGAAATCAATGTCGTCCTCTCTCTGCACTGGAGCGTTCAGAAGTTCTGCCCATTCTTCAACAGTCGAAGAAAACCTTTGACCTTCAGTCATCCAGGTGATCTTGCCATCAGGATAGAAGTGGGCTGTGGCGTAGAACTGCATGATCATCTCGTCATTCCAAGCTGTCAGCTCTTGACCCACAAAATCAGCAACTCCACATGCAGTAAAGCTCTCATGCACATGGGGAAAGAAGTCCCGGTGCTCTTCACTGTCAATATACTTCCAGTCAACATACCTGGTGTCAGCAACAATGGGCTTCTTATCCATCAGCACGTTCTCATAGAAATCCTGCTGCTCTCTGGTGTGGAATCTGGGGTCCACAGCAGTCCTTCTCCTTACAGCATATGGATCAGACTGTCTCCATAGCCTGAGACCTTTGTCCTTCCTTGCCTTCATGTCCTCAGCTTGAGGATGAGCATCATTGTGGAGTGGCAACTTGGGACGGAGCTTAAGCAACACATGCTCTTCATCTGATTCAGACGGTGGCATCTCACCTTTGTTCTTCTCAGAAGCTGGAATGCTTCTGGTTGTTCTCTTGGGCTTGGCTGGAGCTGCCTTGGCTTGAGCAGGCTTCTTGGGCTTAGAGGAGGCTGAGCCCGAATAGCATCACCCATGAACTTAGCTTTCTGAGGAGGAGGCTGGGGTGCATCTTCTTCTTCTTCTTCTCCAGCATCAACTTGAGGTTCAGCATATACTACCCTCTTCCTCTTGGAAGTCTTCTTCACCTTGCTTGGAGCTGGCTCTTCCAAGTTGAGCTTCTTTGCAACTGCTGACTGCTTTACTTTGCTTGTGCCTTTCCTTGTCTGCTGCCCTTGGTGCTCTTTGGCAACCACATTCCTCTTTGGCTTGGAGGTAACTTCCTCAGCAACAAAGTCAGAGTCCTCATCATCAGAAGTTCTCTTCTTCCTGGTTCTGGTGGCTGCAGGAGGCAAACCACTAGGGGTGCTCCTCTCACCATCATCACTGGAGCTGCTAGCAGGACTTGTATCTGCCTCTGGAATCTCAGCAAAAGGTGACTCAGACCTGTTCTGGCTGTCACTGACATCTGACATGGCTGAAAACCTGTGAAAAGTTAAGGTATAGGCTGAGTAGAAGAGTTATCACAACTACAGAGGTTTTTGCAAAAAAAAGTTGAGTTCAAAACTTAGTTTTGAGTTTTCACAGAATGTATTTCGGTCAAACCGATTTCAAGTTTCGGTGAAACCGAAGTGTTCAACAGAAACCTACACACCACTTTCGGTCAGACCGAAATGGGTTTCGGTCCTACCGATAACTTAGGGTTTCACTGAAACTACGTTTCGGTCATTCTGATTGGCACAACTCGGTTAAACCGAATGATGCAGTGCAATGGCCAGAGGCCGAATCGGTCATTCCGAGTTTCAAAATCGGCTTCACCGAGATGCGTTCCGTGGAAACCTAAACCTAAGAATTTTGCTCGAAACTAGAGGATCTGAACTAATGTATAGGGAATATCTCAAACGTGGATTGAATCATGGCAAGCCTATCGTGCAAGAATCGGATGGGGAGCACGAAAAGGGATCGGGACACACCCTAACTTGGTGGTGTCCCTCTACGGCGGCAACGGTGGAGATGATTACCGTTGACGGCGGCGGAGACCTGCGGCGAGGGCGCACAGGCAACGACGGCGACGATCCGTAGACCAGGGCGACGGCAGCAGGGGTCTTGGGGGCGAACGGTTTGAAGAATTAAATCGCGCGCAGCCCTCACGTATATATAACCCCATGCTGTCGGTGGGACCGAGTTGAAAAACTCGGTGTCACCGAGATGTATAACTGCTGTGTAGTTACGCATATCGGTCAGACCGAGATTTTGAACTCGGTTTCACCGAGATGAAACCTAGATCAATCTAAGCGTTTCGGTTGGACCGAGATTGAGAAGCCGGTCAGACCGAAATGGACTTAGAAGGTTTTGGAAGTCAGCCTTAGACGAATCGGTGGCTCCGAGTGCTCCTCACTCGGACTGTCCGAAAAAGACTTGTTCAAAGTTGTGATATGAGCATGAATAGAATTTGAGACAAGAAAGCATAGATAGCTAGGGAAGGTGCTTAGGCATTCTTGTCCATCCATTTGGCCAGAAAGATCAAACAATCAAAACAACAAATGGATGTCCTTGAATGGATGAAATCATGCATTCAACATGCTCACACAATAAGATAGCAAATGAAATATGTGTCAAACATGCACAACCAACACTCTAGCTACTAGCACACAATTTGTCGATGACTAGGTCATCTATATATGAGTATATTGACTTAGGAGCCAAATGAGAACATTTGATCATAGGTCATACTCATCGTTTAAGCACAAGTGGGGTTACCACTTTTACATAAAGCATTTATGTGTTCACATCATTTGGAGATGCTTTAGCTCAATTTTTTAGAGCAAAGCTCCCCCTAGATGTGAGAACCCCTTTTAAAGGGTCAAACTAACCTTGGGTTGTCGTAGAAGACTTCATGTAGATGTTGAAGATGTGGATGCTCAATGTTGATGCAGATCATCAAGAGTTGGGAGCAGTCCTTTGGATTAGGGCACTTTCAATACCTACATGGGTTAGTCCCACAAGGAACAAACAAGAATATCCATAGACATAGAGTGAAGTACACGAAAGATGATGTCCATGAAAGCAATGATTACCTTGTCCCTTGACTTACCAACAAGAGGGTTTGTGACTCCATGAACTAGTGCATGATGTGGGAGTTGATTGCACAAGTTCTTGCCAAAATGAATATGAGTGAAGTTTGTTGGCGGAGTCACCCTCAAGAACCTTCTAGTTCTTCTTCTTTGGGATCCACATCATCTTGATGGGAATCCTTGGTGTTGTAGTTGAGCTTGACGAAGTAGAACTTGATGTGTCCTTGGGAACCCACTTGACCATGGCTTGAGGTGCTTCAATGAATGCATCAATTTCCTCTTGAAGCTTGTCCTTGGCCTTTAGCTTGTGGTCTTGTGGTGGAAGGTCATCTTGAGCTTGTTCCACATTGGAAGAAGTAGGATCATACTTCTCCTTTTGTGAAACAAACTGTGGAGTAGGGTATTGACCTTCTTCCCACTCAACACCTTCGGCGTTGAACTTTCGCTCAAAACCAATCCCTTGATTCTTCCGGTGTCTTCCTTGTTTGCGAACAATCTCCTCAAAGTTCTTGCTTCCGGCAAGACTCTTGTAGACACCTTTCTCTATGATTTCCTTCAATAAGCTATTTTCTTGCTCAAGTGTAACTTGGCTTGAAACATTGTTAGTGGAATCAAGAGAACTACTAGAAGCAACAATATTGGATTTAACATTGTTATTGTTACTACTAGAGGAAGAATTTTTCTTATGCTTGTCATGCTTAGTCTTAATAGGTGGCAAGAAATTAGACAAGAGAAGTAGTTTGGCAAGATATGAAGAACTCTTCTTTCGAAAATCGTCATTGATCGCTTTTAGAAACTCATGTTCTTGCTCTAGAGTGAGCTTCTCGAAGCGTAGCTTCTCATGAGATCTTAGGAGCTCTCTATGATCTTCTTGAGTTGTTTCATGAGCTAACTTAAGAGTGTTTAGTTCTTTAGTTAGACGCTCAATCTCCTTCATAGCATTGTCATTCGACTCTTCTCGACTATAAAGACTACTAGCATTTTCATCATTACTAAGCTCACTAGATTTATCATGCAAGAGCTCATCTTCACCAAGCAAGTCATCCTCATCACTATCAAAGTCAATGAATTCAGGGTGTGTTACCTTGGGGCCTTTAGCCATGAAGCATCTTCCAATTCCCTCATTTGGTGAATCAAATAAGTCGTAGGAGTTGGAGTTGGAGGATACAAGTGCAAGTCCGGCAACACCTTCATCTTGACTATAGTCGGAGTCGGAGTGATAGCTTCCATCGGATTGATTGTCGGAGTCGGAGCCGGAGACCCATTCACCTACATGAGCTTGATGTCTTCTTCTTGTGTAGCTCCTTGATGACTTGTCTTTCCTCTCCGAATCCTTGCTTCTCCGAGAGGGTCTTCGTTCATAACGATCATCTCTACTCCTTCTCTCTCTCCGAGGTGACTCATCTCTTGCTCTTCTTTTTGGAGATTCTTCTCTTCTCTTGTGGGGAGCCGTACACTCATTTGAGAAGTGTCCGGGTCTTCCACAATTGTAGCAGTTTCGATCATGACTAGAAGATCTCTTTTCATCATATGATCTAGACTTTGAGCTTCTTTCTTTGCCTCTATTCTTGTAGAACTTGTTGAAGTTCTTGACCATTAGGCTTATCTCTTCATTGGAAATTAGCTTGTCACTTGAGGTAGTAGGAGCATCACTTGTAGCTTTGTAAGCACCACTTGACTTGTTGTGAAGCTCTTCCTTATCCTTAAGTGTCATCTCATGAGCAACAATTCTTCCAATGACTTCAGTTGGCTTGAGGGTCTTGTAGTTTGGCATCATTTGGATCAAAGTGCACACGGTGTCATACTTTCCATCCAAAGCTCTGAGAATCTTCTTAATGATGAATCGGTCGGTCATTTCTTCGCTTCCTAAGCCGGCAATCTCATTTGTGATGAGAGCAAGCCTAGAGTACATTTCAGCGACTCCTTCACCATCCTTCATCTTGAACTTGTCAAGTTGTCCTTGAAGAATATCTAGCTTTGATTCCTTCACAGATTCAGTACCTTCGTGCATTTCAACCAAAGTATCCCAAATCTCTTTAGCATTCTCAAGACGGCTGATTTTGTTGAACTCCCCGGGACACAAAGCATTGAAGAGAATGTCACAGGCTTGAGCATTGTTTTGCAACATCCGCAACTCTTCCGGTGTAGCTTCGCGATCCGGAACTTTTCCTTCTTCGAAGAAATCACCTTGCATACCAACACAAATAATGCCCCATGCGGCTGGGTTATGACCAAGAATATGCATTTTCATTTTATGCTTCCAACTAGCAAAATTTGTACCATCAAAGTAAGGACCTCTACGATAATTACCCTCACTAGACGCCATACTCTCCTAGGTTGTGAAACCAAGCTTATGGAGTCCAATGCAATGGAAACCAAAACAATGGAGACCAAAGCTCTGATACCACTTGTAGGATCGAAAGTAGGTCTAGAGGGGGGGGATTAGACTACTTGACTTTATAAAAATTTGCCTTTTGATCATGCAATGTTTTTGGCAGTTTTGCAATTAAGATCAATTCAAGTATCACCCTACACATGCAATTCTAGAGTAATAGCAGCGGAAAGTAAATTGCACATGTAAAAGAGAGGTGGAGAAGATCAAACGCAGTTTGGAGACACGAAGATTTTTGTCGTGGTTCCGATAGGTGGTGCTATCGTACATCCACGTTGATGGAGACTTCAACCCACGGAGGGTAACGGCTGCGCGAGTCCACGGAGGGCTCCACCCACGAAGGGTCCACGAAGAAGCAACCTTGTCTATTCCATCACGGCCTACGCCCACGGAGGACTAGCCTTACTCGGGGTAGATCTTCACGAAGTAGGCGATCTCCTTGCCCTTACAAACTTCTTGGTTCAACTCCACATCTCAAAGACGGAGGCTCCCAAGCGACACCTAACCAATCTAGGAGGCACCACCCCCCAAAAGGTAATAGACGGTGTTGATGATGATGAACTCCTTGCTCTTGTGCTTCAAATGATAATCTCCCCAACACTCAACTCTCCTCACTGATATGGCTGTGGTGGAAGAAAGATTTGAGTGGAAAGCAACTTGGGAAGGCTAGAAATCAAGTTTCATATGATAGGAATGGAATGGCTTGATCTCAACACAAGGGTAGGTGGTTCACTTCTCAGAAAGTGTATGGTAGAAGTGGTGGTACTTTCTGATGGCTCTCCTCACGAATGAAGAGGGGGTGGAGGGGTATATATAGCCTCCACACAAAATCCAACCGTTACACACACATTTGACCAATCTCGGTGAGACCGAAGTGAAAACTCGGTCAGACCGAAAGTTCAAATATAGTGAACGTTGGGATTTTCGGTGGGACCGAAAATACCATCTCGGTGTGTCCGAAGTGAGTCAAAGGTTAGGGTTTGCCATCTCGGTGTGACCGAAAACAACAACTCGGATATTCCGAAATGCTGTCAATTGGTTACAGAAGGTTGGCAGTCCATTTTCGGTGAGACCGAAACTCAGAATCGGATGGACCGAGAAATTAGGGTTTGGGGAAATAACTGAAGTGGTTCATCTCGGTGGGACTGAGTTTGCAGAATCGGTTTGTCCGAGATTACTTATGAGTGTGTTGAAAAGTGAAGAGTGCTGATAGTTGAGGGAGCTAGATCACCAAGCACTTGAGCAACAAGAACATTAACACAACCTCATCCCCTTTTAATAGTATTGGCTTTTCCTATGGACTCAATGTGATCTTTGATCACTAAACCAAAAATGGAGTCTTGAGCTTTTTCCAATGCTTGTCTTAGCATTTTGAGGGGTCCACTTCTTCAGACATTTCCATACCCATATCATCGAACTTTTCTGAAATGATTCTCAAGTAAATATTAGTTCAATGATATATATGTTGTTATTAATTACCAAAACCACCCGGGGATTAGTTGCACTTTCACCGAGCAGGATACCTTCAACAACAGATGGATGATACGTCTCTAATGTATCTATAATTTTTGATTGGTCCATGCTATTACATATTCTGTTTTGGATGTTTAATGGGCTTTATCATACACTCTTAAATTATTTTTGGGACTAACCTAGTAACCCAATGTAGGATCGAAAGTAGGTCTAGAGGGGGGGTGATTAGACTACTTGACAATATAAAAAATCTGCCTTAAGATCATGCAAAGTTTTTGGCAGTTTCACAATTAAGATCAATTCAAGTATCACCCTACACATGCAATTCTAGAGTATAAGCAGCGGAAAGTAAATTGCACATGTAAAAGAGAGGTGGAGAAGATCAAACGCAGTTTGGTGACACGAAGATTTTTGTCGTGGTTCCGATAGGTGGTGCTATCGTACATCCACGTTGATGGAGACTTCAACCCACGGAGGGTAACGGCTGCGCGAGTCCACGGAGGGCTCCACCCACGAAGGGTCCACGAAGAAGCAACCTTGTCTATTCCATCACGGCCTACGCCCACGGAGGACTAGCCTTACTCGGGGTAGATCTTCACGAAGTAGGCGATCTCCTTGCCCTTACAAACTTCTTGGTTCAACTCCACATCTCAAAGACGGAGGCTCCCAAGCGACACCTAACCAATCTAGGAGGCACCACCCTCCAAAAGGTAATAGATGGTGTTGATGATGATGATGAACTCCTTGCTCTTGTGCTTCAAATGATAATCTCCCCAACACTCAACTCTCCTCACTGATATGGCTGTGGTGGAAGAAAGGTTTGAGTGGAAAGCAACTTGGGAAGGCTAGAAATCAAGTTTCATATGGTAGGAATGGAATGGCTTGATCTCAACACAAGGGTAGGTGGTTCACATCTCAGAAAGTGTATGGTAGGAGTGGTAGACTTTCTGATGGCTCTCTCCACGAATGAAGAGGGGGTGGAGGGGTATATATAGCCTCCACACAAAATCCAATCGTTACACACACATTTGACCAATCTCGGTGAGACCGAAGTGAAAACTCGGTCAGACCGAAAGTTCAAATATAGTGAACGTTGGGATTTTCGGTGGGACCGAAAATACCATCTCGGTGTGTCCGAAGTGAGTCAAAGGTTGGAGCTTGCCATCTCGGTGGGACCAAAAATAACAACTCGGATATTCCGAAGTGATGTCAATTGGTTACAGAAGGTTGGCAGTCCATTTTCGGTGAGACCGAAACTCAAAATCGGATGGACCGAGAAATTAGGGTTTGGGAAAATAACTGAGGTGGTTCATCTCGGTGGGACTGAGTTTGCAGAATCGGTTTGTCCGAGATTACTTATGAGTGTGTTAAGTAGTGAAGAGTGCTGATAGTTGAGGGAGCTAGATCACTAAGCACTTGAGCAACCAGATCATTAACACAACCTCATCCCCTTTTAATAGTATTGGCTTTTCCTATGGACTCAATGTGATCTTTGATCACTAAACCAAAAATAGAGTCTTGAGCTTTTGCCAATGCTTGTCTTAGCATTTTGAGGGGTCCACTTCTTCAGACATTTCCATACCCATATCATCGAACTTCTCTGAAATGATTCTCAAGTAAATATTAGTTCAATGATATATATGTTGTTATTAATTACCAAAACCACCCGGGGATTAGTTGCACTTTCACAATGACCAACACTACTCACCATATCATTACCTTGTGACAAACCACATGTAGGTGAAGTAGAAGAAGTTGAGAAGACAACACGGTCGGAGGTGGAGGGAGAACAATCATTCCCACAATTCTTGGACACACCATATTTATCTTGAAGCTTTGTCCACAACTCATGAGCATCCCGGAACGGCATGAGTTGAAATATAATTACATTGCTCAAAGCATCAAAAAGCACATTAGAAGCTTGAGCATTGAGATAAGAGTTTTTCTCATCCTCTAAAGATAATCTTTGTGGATCCTTTGGAGGAGAAAACCCCATATCTACAATTTGCTCTAAATTTGGGTCCATGACCCTAAAGAGATTAAGCATGCAAATTACCCAAACATCAAAATTTGTGCCATTGAAACTAAGAGTGCCAGAGAATACTAAACCCCTAGTCGACATCCTTACTCTCTAGGCGGTTAAGCCCTATAAAGAGAGACGAGGCTCTGATACCAATTGAAAGATCGTGGATGTCGCCTAGAGGGGGGGGGGTGAATAGGCGCTTTTAAAATAATTACGGTTTAGGCTTGAATAAATGCGGAATAAACCTAGCGGTTAATTTGTCAAGCACAAAACCGACAACAACTAGGCTCACCTATGTGCACCAACAACTTATGCTAAGCAAGATAATCAACTAGGTGATAGCAAGATATATGACAAGAAACGATATGGCTATCACAAAGTAAAGTGCATAAGTAAAGGCTCGGGTAAGAGATAACCGAGGCACGCGGAGACGACTATGTATCCCGAAGTTCACACCCTTGCGGATGCTAATCTCTGTTTGGAGCGGTGTGGAGGCACAATGCTCCCCAAGAAGCCACCAGGGCCACCGTAATCTCCTCACGCCCTCGCACAATGCAATATGCCGTGATTCCACTAAGGGACCCTTGAGGGCGGTCACCGAACCCGTACAAATGGCAACCCTTGGGGGCGATCACGAACCCGTACACTTTGGCAACCCTTGGGGCGGTTACCGGAACT
Source organism: Secale cereale (assembly GCA_902687465.1). NCBI lineage: Eukaryota > Viridiplantae > Streptophyta > Magnoliopsida > Poales > Poaceae > Secale > Secale cereale. Next base: position 140,641,417 of record LR738715.1, read on the forward strand.
TGTCAAAATGCTCGGGGCGATCTCCACAACCTAATTGGAGACCCCGACACTTGCCCGAAGCTTTACACCACAATGATTGAGCTCCAAACACCACAAGGTTGGGGCTATCTCCCCAACGACACCACTAAGCTTCACCACAATGGAATATGGCTCCGAGGTGACCTCAACCGTCTAGGGCGCCCAAGCACCCAAGAGGAACAAGCTCAAGGGTAGCAAGCACCCAAGAGTAATAAGCTTCTCAACTTCACTTCCACGTATCACCGTGGAGAACTCAAACCGATGCACCAAATGCAATGGCAAGGGCACACAGAGTGCCCAAGTCCTTCTCTCTCAAATCCCACCAAAGCAACTAATGCTAGGGAGGGAAAAGAGAGGAAGAACAAGAAGGAGAACACCAAGAACTCCAAGATCTAGATCCAAGGGGTTCCCCTCACCTAGAGGAGAAAGTGATTAGTGGAAATGTGGATCTAGATCTCCTCTCTCTTTCCCCCCAAAAACTAGCAAGAATCCATGGAGGGATTGAGAGATAGAAAGCTCGAAGAAGGTCAATAATGGGGGAAGTACACAAGCTCAAAGGATAAGGTTCATTGGGGGAAGAAGACCCCCTTTTATAGGGCCTCCCGAATCCAACCGTTATGTGCTCAGCCCGCACACGAGCGGTACTACCGCTCCACGAGCGGTACTACTGCTTAGCACGGTCAAAACAGCCCAACGAGAGAGAAAAACACGAGCTGAAAAACTGCCAGAGAGGCAGTACCGCTCGGGGGAGAGGTAGTACCGCTTATAAGAGGTACTACCGCTCGAGGGTAGAGGTAGTACCGCTTATAAGAGGTACTACCGCTCGAGGGGAGAGGTAGTACCGCTTATAAGAGGTACTACCGCTCGAGGGGAGAGGTAGTACCGCTTATAAGAGGTACTACCGCTCGAGGGGAGAGGTAGTACCGCTTATAAGCTGTACTACCGCTCAACTACCGCGAAACCCGACCCGAGAAATGCAAGACAAAATCGAGGCGGTAGTAGAGCGGTACTGGAGCGGTACTACCGCTTGACGCTACAAGCGGTACTACCGCTGCCGACCGTGGTACTACCGCACGGAGAAAACCAGAACTACCATAACTTCTTCATATGAGCTTCGAATTGAGCAAACTCAAGCTTGTTGGATAGAGGAAGACGAGTAGCATCAAAATAGCGACTAGTTATAGTAAGAAGAGGCAGGGGAGGTATTCAAATATATAGAGGAGTGAACCCTTCATCTGAGAAGAATCGGCATAACCTCCAACATCGAAAACATCATAGAAGATGCATGAGTGAACTCCGTTTTCGATGAACTCGAGCTTGTCATCAAGATGACCATAAGCTCCAAATCTCACAAGGAGAAGAACCAAACAAGAACCAATAAAGATGATGCAAGGATGCAATGGTTTGAGCTCTCTATGAACGATACGATCGAGCTACTCATCGAGAGCCCCCCTTGATAGTACGGCAATCGATCCTATAACCCGGTCTCCCAACTACCACCATGAGACCGGTAAAATAGAAAACCTATCAAGGGCAAACCTTTGCCTTGCACATAGTCCACTTGAGTTGGATGATGACGATCTTGACTCCCTCAAGTTGGACCTCCTTTCTTGATTGCATTGGCTCGGTGAAGACTAGTAGATTGCTCCCCCATACACCACTATGGGTGAGCCACTCTTCAGCACATCTTCACAAGTCCATTGCCACCACAATGGATGGCAAGCTTCAAGCATATGATCTCTTCGTGATGATCCTACTTGAACTTGCACACCTCAACCTAACCCCACAAAGAACTCTCACGAATACCATGGGTTAGTACACAAAGCGTGATTGACAATGCTTACCATACCATGGGATTGCTTGATCCCTCTCGGTACATCTTCTACACTTTGTGTGTTGATCAACTTGATTCATTCTTTGACTTAGTCTTGATCAACCTTGAATCTTTCCAACTCTCTTCATTTGGATGATGTCTTGAAGGTAAACATGAATGATCACACACTCTTCTTCTTCAAGACATGCTTGCAATAAGCTCGACACCCACAAGACCAATCTTTGGATAATTCCTTAATATCACCTTGGTCATCACAAACTCACCTTGAAAGCAACAAATGGACTCCAAGAAAAGCCTATGGACAAACCCTTCAAATATAACTCAAGGCAACCATTAGTCCATAGAGATTGTCATCAATTACCAAAACCAAACATGGGGGCACCGCATGTTCTTTCAAGAGTGGCTGCTGCTATTTGTTAAATATTAAAGAAACATTTGTTCCTGGTTCACAGGTTTACAAGTCCCCTTGTTCAAATATGAAATGATTCATTTGCAAACTTTAATGCAAAATGGTCAAGTCAGTATCGAACAACTGCATCTATATATACTTTCTAGCTATGCTATTGGTTTCACTTCGAGATTACACTTATTTTCTATTTTCTTTTCTTGGGAGTAGAGGTAACAACAAAGGTCTCACTCGAGGATCGAGCAAATGCAGTTCTAATGCGCATCTTCTAATTCTAAGCACGAGGACTTTAACTGTTCATGAAATATTTACCCTCTTAAATCTAAAAAACTAATATACTTAGAAGAATGAAAATTAGATTAAGTGGATTTATCGGATTCTATTTGTTGCATAATTTATTGCATATTAGACATAACGATGCCGATCTATTATATTTAGGTGGGTGTACCATGTACCATATACAGTATCTTTGAACTAGGTTAGAAGTTGGCATTTCTGTCATGCGAGCTTCAGGGAAGGATTGATCTGATTGTCCTTTGATGTCCTAGAGTTTAGTTTGTTGTTTGCTTCAGTTACGATGGTGTTATTTGGAATAATAATGACTTCAGGTGCTTGTAACACTGGTAGAATGGTGGAATTCGAGCAGTCATTAGTTTCAGTTTCTGTATAAGATATACGACCAGTCTATTATTAGTGAGCATGTATTGTTTTTCTCCGTGTTTACACCTCTCTTGCTCCAAGGCTGGTGATTCGATTATAACAGAGGAGCTTGCTACATCCTTCCAGGGGTCCAGGTTGATTAGATGCCCATCACTCACGGCATCGAGAAGCACATGCATACGAGAAGCTCCGTGTCGAGTTGATGAACCAGCACTAGTTGGGAGCCCGGATGAAGAAGGTTGTCGCTACGGAGAAAAAGGAGAAGTGATGAGATGTTTTTGACAACTAATGGATGAAGTTATCTTAGTCTATTAATTTTTGTTTTGGTTGACTTAGAAACCATGTTTGATGTCTGAAGATCCTTTTTTGCCCAGTGTTCAAACCATCTCTTCATTTTTGTGTAAATACTAACAATACACTTCAAATAATTAAGTTGACATCCCAAGAATATTTTGCAAAAGGATGCACTTATTGCCTCAGATAATCCTTAATCATCACGTAGATCGCGTTTTCATTTAATCATTTTTTAGAATAGTGTAGATAGTTTTTTTAGAACTACAGATATTTGATATAGTGTATGTTAATTGAGACGGGCGTTGCACGTGCAACCTTACTAGTACCCTATAAAAGGAAGAGAATGCGGAGAACCAAGCAATCAGACTCATCCATCAACAAGATCTAATGGCCATTAATCCTCCGATGTTTAACGCAAAAAACCACGCGTTAAGCCAAATCCATCGATCGCTAATCTGCCCAGCCGTTTAAAAAAAACGCTGCCCGCACACGACCAAATGACCTCTCCCCTCCTCCCCCGCATGACATCTCTCGCCTCCTCCTCCCCGCATATCTCTCACCCCCTCCTCGGCCTCTCTCGCCCCTCCTCCTCCTCACACGCCGTTTGTCGCCCCGCTGTTCCTCCCGCAGCCTCGCGCCGCCGTTAGCCGCAAGAGCCGCCCGCCGCATGCCGCCTCCAACAGCCGCGGCCGTCGCAACAGGAGCCGCCCCGCCGAGCCCGAAGCCGCCTCCCGCAGCTGTCGCCTATAGCCGCGGCCGTCGCCCCGGGAGCCGCCCCGCCGGCCCTTTGCCGCCTTCCTTCGCCGTGGGTTGCCGCCGCCGGAGCCGTCCTCTTCTGCTTCCCGGCGGCCTAATGCAAGTAAGTTTCTTTTACACTTTCAACCAAAGGGATTGAGCAACTAGGTGGTAATAGATGCGCAATATATCCTAAAAATATTTGGACTGACTGGTTAGTTAGATTAGCCTCTCCTGGGCATCACTCTCTTATCACCATGCACACCGTGGATTGTGATTTATATGACCGGAGTCGATTCAAATTTGCATGGTGTGGATCCCAAAACTGGTTCCTTATACTGAGCATTCCATTGTGATGGAATTTCTGTACAACTACTGAATTTACCTTGTGCTAAAGAAGAGCCCAGGGAACAGGACAAGTAGAAAGGAGCTAGAAAGGAAAAGACATATGTGAGATTCAATAAAATAATGATTTCTAACCGGTACGCTTTTCACATTGCCATATATAGGACTGGTACAATTTGCTTTTGATTAAGGACCTTCACAGATTGAGGCAACCGCAGAGCCTGTAGAAGCTGCTTGAGAAGAACTTCAAGGACCTTCTTGAGGACATCCAATGCCTGAAAAGGTCTCTTCTGGTTACCATGGTTGTCACTTGAATTAAAGCTTTGATCCCTTTTGTCAGGGATATTACTACCAGGTATAAACCGGCCAGGAGGGCCCGGTTTAAGTTAACAAGATTGTATTACCAGAAGCCCAGCTCAGTATAGAGAACAAGGTTATAGCCTAGAAGGCTTAGAGCCCATACGATAGGGCCCATAATTTGTAAACCGTCATACTATGTAACTTGGGATGTAAGATAAAAAGAGTAGAGACCGAGGCGGACACGTTTATGAGCCGGCCTCGGGACTCTGTAAACCGGACCGGGCGTCACCTCTTATATAAAGGGACGACCCGGTGACGGTTCGGGAGAAGAAACAACAGCTCGAGACACAGGCATAGCGGATTCGCTCCCTGGTCATCGAAGCCCAAACAATACCGCACCAAACTAGACGTACGCTTTTACCTTCATCGAAGGGGCCAAACTAGTATAAAATTCATGTGTCCTTCATCCGCTTTAACCCCTTTAAGCTAACCCGTAGCGATGGCCTCACGACTAAGTCCTTTTGCTAGGACATCTACCGTGCTAAATCCACGACAGTTGGCGCCCACCGTGGGGGCTATCGCACGATGGTTTCGAGTTCTTGAAGGGCAGCTTTGAAGGGCTCAAGGGCTACACAGTTGGCCGGATGACTAAGAGTCGTCGCGGCCGGATCTACATCGACGATGCAGGCTGGGGCCCCAAGGCCGATTCAATCGAATACGGGTACCGGGTCCCCTTCGGCGGCATCCATGTCTTCATCGGCAAGATCGGTGAACCGGGCCCTGAGCCGGACACCTTCCCCAACATCGTCGAGTCGGCTTAGTGTGCGAGACCTGTCCGGATTCAGCCCGCCATGAAGCACGTCTTCGTTCGAGCAGTGCATGGAGTACAAGCCGAGGACGGATCGGACTCTGGCGGCGAGACGGTTGTTTATTCCGGCGAGGAATCTTCATCCAAAGAGACCGAATCTTTGTATCTGTTGCAGGACGACCGGTCTGAGGGTTATTCCGACGGTGACAACATTCCGGACTCCCTCAAACCGCCAAACAGGGTTGCTGTTTTCATGGACGGATCACAATCCATGCAGCAACCCTCAACGACAGGGGCGTTAACCTCAGAGGCAATGGGAGCTAGAGATGGAGACCTTCCCCCATCGCCCTCTGATGCTCTATCCACCTTAGTCGACACTTTGACAACGCTCGCAATAGCAGAAGTAGCTCAGGCCGACAAGGAGCAACATGATGCAGAGATCGCTCAGGTGAAGAGCCGGATTGAGCAAGCTAAGTTGGATCTGACTGCGGAGAAAGCTAGGATGGCTACAAGGCAGGTAGAGCTGGATTCTCAAGCATTTCGGCTCAGGTTAGATCAGAACGCCTCACAAGAGGTAATGCGGAGGAGACATCAATATCGTTTGCCGCCGGTTTATGAGGCGAGGAATCTCTTTAGCACGCCAGGCGCAGGAACCAATAACCACCCAGAGATAAACCGGGGAAGAGCACCAGGAACAGGCGCGTCGGCTCACCCACCGACCGCAGAGCCAAACCGCCAAGTTGTGCCGACCCAGCATGTGCCCACCCCTCCTGGTCATTATTCTAATCCATTGGATAACATAGTTGCTGCTGCTTCACGGCTGGCCGCCCTTCCCATTGAAGGTACCTCCCCCATAGGAGTGGAGGCACGACGGGTGATGACCCACAACCGTAAGGGATCTATTGCAGCGTTTTCGATAAGTAAGAGTGTCGAACCCAACGAGGAGCAGAAGGTATTGATAAGCGATTCTGAGCAAGAAATTACTGCAAGCACTAAAAGATAACTTTTAGGGGTTTTCTCGGTATAAGCAACAGGAAAGTAAACGCAAGTAATGTAAAAGGTACTGAGAATAACAAGTGGCCCAATCCTTTCTTAGCAAAGGAGAGGCCTAGCAACTGAACTTATAAAGACTAAAGCGTTCCCGAGGACACACGGGAGAGGTAGTCATGTGCTTTCGCCATGTTCCGTATCGATACTATGTTATGTGTTGATAAGTGTTGAGTGGGTGGATCTATGCTAGTACACTCTCTAGACTAAGATGAGTGCACTCTTATGATTAAACACCTTGCAAGCATCCGCAAATACAAGATAGAATTTAAGGCAAAAGCCTAACCATAGCAATACGATCGAGGATCCATTATTCCCTTATGCAAAAGCGTGCGAACTGGGGTTCAGGTTTCTGTCACTCCGGCAACCCACCATAAGCATTCTTTATACACAATGTATTCTCCTAGGTCATTAATAAGGCGAAGTGTTGGGTGTTCGACTCACACAACACCACTAGTAGAATGACAACACAACTTATGTATCAAACAACACATATTACTTCAACAGCATATGACTACTAACAACAAGACTTTCCCCATGTCCTCAAGAACTAAGGTAACTACTCACGAGACATAAAAGAGATCATGATCAGTGGGTATAAATAGGTGATAAACAATCTGGACATAATAATATTTCTCCAAAAAAACTCAATAGCATTCACCACAAAGTAGTAATCAACACCGATGGAGTAGAGAGGATAGGTAGTACACGTTACAACACAAGTTGCGATTGTAAGATGAGATTTGGATGAAGATGGAGATGGTGCTGGTGTTGGGGATGATGTTGATGATGATCTCGATGATGCCCGTGACGATGGTGATGACGATGGCGACGATCTTCCCTTCCGGGAGGTGATCTCCCCGGCGGAATCTGCCCGCCGGAGATGGCTTTTTCTTCTCTGTAGGTTTCCGCCACGGAGCGGCGGCGGAACTCCGTAAAAATCCCCGTCCCTAGGGTTTTTGGATGACGGAGAGCATATATGCAAAAGGGGGCGGCCAGAGGTGGGCCAGGGGCTCCAGGCGCCCCCCGGCGCGGCCAGGGGGGGCGCCCCCAGGGCGCCTGGGCACCCTGTGCCCCCCCTCTGGTTGCCCTTTCGCGTGCCTTCGTGATCCGTCTGAAAAATATCTCTCGTCAATTTTCAGGTAATTTGGAGGTATTCTTCTTCAGCAACTCAGCGTCCACTTTTTACTGCTGAATCCTGCGTCTGCTGCTTCGGCATCGGAAAGTTTGCAAACTGTGTAAAATAGACCAAAACAACATAAGAACATTACCGTAACGTGAAATATATCAATGTATAAGGATAAATTATGATACAAAATAGTGATGCATTTTGGACGTATCAACACCCCAAGCTTAGACCTCGCTTGTCCCCAAGCGAATATGAACTCGGTAAACCTGTCCACAAGTTTAGAGAGTGAAGTGTCGATAAATAGAATACAAACAAGAAGCATCATAGTTTCTTTACCAACTCAAATATCCTCAACAGAAATCTTCAATTCATAAAGCCCTTATAAAAGAGTGATAACACTTATATTCGAAAGTAGGGCTAAGGAAACTCATTATATCATGGCAAACATGTCCTTTGGTCAAAGAACAACAAATAGATTTCACTTTTGCTCTTATATTTTGATGAGATCAATTGAAGCTTTTTGAAATAACATGTTAATAGGCAAGAAGTGAAAGTGTTAACACAAAGGAAGATATTTGCCTTAGCTGGGCATGACAAACAACTTACTTATCGAATGATAATGTCAACAAGGATATGATATGACAAATCTTAATGCAACTTTATATGAATGAATCCTTATCAACATCAAATGTCTGCTCTCTTTAAGAATAGAAGGGAGTAGGAATAACTTACTCAACTTAAAATTAAAAGATGGGCCCTGCTCTAGGGTAGTAGGGAAAACTCATGTGCTATCCTTAAATCAAACAGAATGAAAACAAGTTTTGAGAGGTGCATGATTTGTCAACGAATGCTAATAGATAACTCAACTACTTCTTGAGCTGGACAAGTTTCGAGGAACGGCTCCCGCACGAGGACGATCACATCCTCTTATTCTCCTTTGTTAATCACTGCCAAAGTTTTCTGATTTCTCATGAACAAAGCGTGAAGGAGGGTTTGTTTGTTATATTATTTTCGAGCTGGGCGCACTCTTTGCCAGTTCCTTCTCGCATTATGGGTTTGCACATTAGACATGCAATCCCGGGGTGAAGCTTGTCCAATTCAAGAAGACTATGAATTAGCTATTACTTCCTCATGAGCTAAAACAGAGGCACAAAATAAAAGATTTTGAACATTTAAGGATAACACATAAATTATATACTTTTAGGAGGTGGTAGTGGAATACCACGAGTAGGTAGGTATGGTGGACTCATATGGAAGGTATTGGTTTTAAGGGTATGGACGCACAAGCAAAATACCGCTTAGTACAGAGTTAGGCTAGCAAAGGTTTTGAGAGAGCAGACAACTGATGATGACTAAGATGCAAAGCAGTATAAAGCATGAACATTGAAATAAGCATAACACATCAAGTTGTCTTCCTTGTCAGCATAACACTTCAAGCATAATAACATAAAGGTTTTGGCTATGTTGATACTTTAAGAAAATCATGCTTGTTGTTATGACCAAAGCTATGTTTGCCAAGATTAAATAAAGTTTTCACAGCCATACCTGACATAAGGTCAATACTCCCCATAAGAATCATCATATAAGGTCGATTGCGTGAAGAGAATACCGTGTGCAGCAAAAGGAACCAATAAACTTCTCATTAATATTCCATCATGGACGACTCCACACTCACGGATACAATTCTTCACCGAAGGAGTGATAGACCTCAATGCACACACCTATCTCATATAATAACCTCCCTAGACATGATACGACTCTACTTGACTCTAAAAGACAAAAGGTAAAGATAATGATACCGGGCACTCCCCCAAGCTTGGAACAAGCCAAGGGAATGCCATTACCCCAGGAGATTTCACTCATCATCCTTGTTGGCGTTGATCACGTAGTCCTTGGCGAAACGCTTCCATGGAAGGGGTTCTCCAGTCTCATATGAGAAGCTCGTCTCCTGAATCCTGCATTCAGCACCCAAACTCATGCGCATAAACCTTAGTTCATACTCATAGTTCTGGTTATGTAGATCATTAATTTGCCCTTGGAGCTCTATAATTCTTTCTTCAGACGCGGTGATGCTTTTCCACATCTCCTTCATCTCCTTCAGGAAGTAGTTCTTCAGCTCGTTGATGATGTCAAAGTTAGCTTCAACACCACGCTCGATCATCTTCTTGTACTCGAAGACTTCTTGCTCCACTTCTTCCAGCCTGGCCTGGACGCTCCCCTCCTTGATAGGTCCCTTCAGATCTTCTTGATGAAGGACACCGTCCTCCATCCGAACAACCTGAGGGTGCTTCTTCACCTCAGCGAGGTAAGGGTTGATGACGTTGACGACGAACTTGTCCTTGGGGGAACTTGGAGAAGCCATGGCACCTAAATTCAGCTGAAAGATTCCCTGGCAGAAATAGATCGAAGAGAAAACACGCGAATCCGCAAGATACGTTGCCGGAACAATCCGGGCAAATATATAGGAAAAATTTATGCACAGAAAGGAAGGTAACGGACCAAAGCGGGGTCGGAGACGGACTCCCGGGTGTCCAGGCGGCCTCCCGGCGCGGCCCGGGGGGGGGGGGGCAGGGGGGCGCCTGGACTCCCTGGAGGTCGTCTCCGGCTCCACTTAGGCTCGGAATTTTACTAATTTTGCAGAAACTCGTAATACGGAACTTTTATGGCGGTTCGCGATGTTTCCTTACCGTACTACATACCTTTTCTTTATTCTGCTTCTGCTGGCGTCTGAAACAGGGCTGCAACATGTTCTTCGTGGGTTGTTGTGTATATTATATTCACATCAACATTGACAGGGTCTCCTGCTATGTAATGTTTAAGTCTTTGCCCATTCACAACTTGAGGTTTGGTGCCTTCAAAATTATTAATCTTAATTGCTCCAGACCGATAAACTTCTTCAATATGAAATGGTCCTTCCCACCTGGAAAGTAGTTTACCTGGAGAAAACCTGAAATGGGATCTGAACAACAAAACTTTATCACCAACATTAAATTCACGTTTCAGAATCTTCCTATCATGCCACTTTTTTACCTTTTCCTTGAACATTTTAGCGCTCTCGTAAGCTTCACTTCTCCATTCATCTAGAGAAGTCAAGTTCATGAGACGCTTCTCACCAGCTAGTTTTGGGTCAGCGTTAAGCTCTCTAACAGCCCAGAAAGCTTTGTGCTCTAACTCTAATAGCAAATGGCAAGCCTTGCCATACACCATCTTATAGGGGGACATGCCCATGGGGTTTTTGTAAGCAGTTCTATATGCCCACAAAGCATCTCCTAACTTATTTGACCAGTCCTTTCTATTTCTGTTTACTGTCTTCTGCAAGATCAACTTAATCTCTCTATTGGTGAGCTCAACTTACCCACTAGTTTGAGGATGATATGGTGAAGCAATTCTATGATTAACATCGTATTTAGCCAAAGCTTTTCTAAAAGCTCCGTGCGTGAAGTGTGATCCCCCATCAGTCATGAGATACCTTGGTACACCAAACCTAGGAAAAATTACATCTTTAAGCATTTTCAAAGATGTCTTGTGATCAGCACTTTCAGTGGGGATTGCTTCAACCCACTTGGTCACATAATCAACAGCTACTAAAATGTGAGTGTACTTGTGCGAAGAAGGAAAAGGACCCATAAAATCAAAACCCCAACAATCAAAAGGTTCAATCACTAGTGAGTAATTCATAGGCATCTCATTCCTTCTACTAATGTTACCAACTCTCTGACATTTATCACAGGCTAAAACATAATTTCTAGCATCCTTAAAGAGAGTAGGCCAATAAAAACCTGATTGAAGAACCTTATGTGCAGTCCTCTCACCGGCATGATGTCCTCCATAGGGACTATCATGACACCGTCTGAGAATGTCCTTCTGCTCATGTTCCGGAATGCATCTTCTCACGATCCCGTCGGGACCTTCTTTGAAAAGATGTGGGTCATCCCAGAAGTAGTGCCTCAAATCATGAAAGAACTTCTTCCTTTGCTGAAGTGTTAAACCTGGAGGCAAATACTTTGCAACAATAAAATTAGCATAATCTGCATACCAAGGGTCGGAAAGAGATTGTACTTTTACAACAGCAAGTTGCTCGTCTGGAAAACTATCGTTGACTGGGATGGGATCATGCGGTATATCTTCCATCCTTGAAAGATTGTCCGCTACCGGATTGTCTTCTCCTTTCCTATCAACAATCTGCAAATCAAATTCTTGAAGAAGGAGTACCCATCTGATAAGCCTTGGCTTGGCATCCTTCTTTGTCATAAGGTACTTAATGGCAGCATGATCAGTATGAATAATAACTTTGGAATCAACAATATACTGTCTAAATTTATCACAAGCAAAAACTACAGCTAAGAATTCTTTCTCAGTAGTAGCATAATTCCTTTGAGCACTATCAAGAGTTTTGCTAGCATAATGTATAACATTCAATTTCTTATCAACTCTTTGTCCTAAAACAGCTCCAACAGCAAAATCACTTGCATCACACATAATCTCAAAAGGTAAATTCCAGTCAGGTGGTTGTACTATAGGAGCAGTTATTAAAGCTTTCTTAAGGACTTCAAAAGCTTCCTTACAATTTTCATCAAATACAAAAGGAACGTCCTTCTGGAGAAGATTAGTGAGGGGTCTTGAGGTTTTAGAAAAGTCTTTAATAAATCTTCTATAAAAACCTGCATGACCGAGGAAATTGCGAATACCTTTGATGTTCCTTGGATAGGGCATCCTCTCAATAGCTTCGATCTTGGCTTTGTCCACTTCAATTCCCCTTTCGGAAATCTTGTGACCAAGAACGATTCCTTCATTAACCATGAAGTGGCACTTTTCCCAGTTGAGTACCAAATTTGTCTCCTCGCATCTCTGCAAAACTTTATTAAGGTTGTGAAGACAATGGTCAAAAGAAGTTCCATAGACGGAGAAATCGTCCATGAAGACTTCCATAATATCCCCGCAGAAACCATGAAAGATAGCAGACATACACCTTTGAAAAGTAGCAGGGGCATTACATAAACCAAAAGGCATACGCCTGTAAGCATAAGTACCAAAGGGACAAGTAAAAGTGGTCTTCTCTTGATCGGCAGTGTTAACATGAATTTGAGAGAAGCCAGAATAACCATCGAGATAACAAAAGTGGGTATTTTTGGATAACCTTTCAAGCATTTGGTCGATGAACGGCAACGGGTAGTGATCCTTCCTGGTTGCTTTGTTCAACTTCCTGTAATCAATACACATTCTATATCCAATAATAATTCTCTGAGGTATTAATTCATTTTTATCATTAGGAACCACAGTTATACCTCCTTTCTTAGGAACACAATGTACCGGACTTACCCACTTACTATCAGCTATAGGGTAGATAATACCTGCGGCCAGAAGCTTGAGAATCTGAGTTCTCACGACATCCATCATCTTCGGGTTCAACCGTCGTTGATGATCAACAACCGGTTTAGCATCAGGCTCAAGGTTGATAGTATGTTGACAGATAGATGGACTAATCCCCTTAAGGTCATCAAGGGTATAGCCAATTGCGCCACGGTGTTTACGAAGTACTTCCAATAATCGCTCTTCTTCATATCCTGAAAGGTTAGAATTGATAATAACAGGATATACTTTCTTTTCATCTAAATAAGCATACTTGAGCGTATCGGGCAGAGGTTTAAGATCGAACACCGGATCTTCTTTTGGTTTTGATAAAATTCCCAAAGGTTCAACCGGAAGGTTGTGCTTCAGAATAGCAGGCTGCCTCAAGAATATTTCATCTAGTTCATTTCTTTCCTGCATATGCAAATCATTCTCGTGGTCCTCCATGTATTGCTGCAAAGGATCATTAGGGGGAATAGCAATAGAAGCAATACTTTCAATAATTTTATCATCACTGGGTAAATCAGTACCACGAGGCTGCTTAGAGAACTTAGAAAAATTAAATTCATATGGCTCACCATCGAATTCAACAGAAACTTTACCTTTCTTGCAATCTATTATAGCTCCACAAGTTCTAAGAAAAGGTCTACCAAAAATAATTGGACAAAAATTGTCCCTCTCTGAACCAAGTACTAGAAAGTCGGTAGGGTATTTTACCTTTCCACATAGGACTTCAACGTCTCTCACAATTCCGATAGGAGAGATAGTTGTTCTGTTTGCAAGATGAATGGTAACATCAACTTCTTCAAGTTCACAAGGGGAAATCTCACCGATGATCTCTTCATAAAGTGAATAGGGGATAGCACTTGCACTCGATCCCAAATCGCATAGCCCATAATAATTGTGATCTCCTATTTTAACAGATACCACTGGAGTACCTGAAATTGGGCCTTTATTCTTGCCTGTGACAAGGTTAGTGGAAACAGCAAAAAAATTTATATTGGAATCCAAACATCATTAGTAGCAAGGTCTTTAATCAATGCAACTTGAGGATCGACTTTGATCTGGTCCTCGGGCTCATCAACTCTTCTCTCACTTTTATTTATTATGCCTGTCACAAAAGAGTGCTCCTTTATCCTTGCGGGAAAAGGAGGCTTTTCATATATAACTGTAGGCAAAATAGGGTCAGCAACATAAATATCAATAGGTGGCTCTTTAAAAGGTTCATGGTGCTGGTCTCTCTTCTTTTTAAAAGAATCAACGTGAGAGGCAAAATTCTTATAGAAATCAATCACTAGATGGGAATCAAGACCAATCTTAGAGTAAAAAGTATTGAAGTATTCAGTTTTCACATAGCTCTCAATATAATCATGTTCATAATTTATAGCGGGTTCAATACCTTTATCAATTTCCCAATCTTCGGTATTCCTCTGGATCCTTTCAATGAGATCCCACCTTTCTTCAACACTCTTCTTCTGAAATACCCCACTAGAGGAGGCATCCAGCATCTCCTTATCCTGACGAGAAAGCCTGGCATAAAAATTTCTAAGTATAATTTCCTTGGGAAGCTTATGAATAGGGCATTTGAGCATTAGGGACTTCAATCTCCCCCAAGCTTGAGCAATGCTTTCTCCGTCACGAGACCTAAAGTTATAGATATAGTTCCTGTCCCGATGAATTTCATGAAGAGGATAAAACTTAGTATAAAAGAGAGACATAAGCTCCTGCCAGTCAAGCAAGTGTGAGTTATCGAGAAGCCTATACCAATCCGAAGCTTTATCTATAAGTGATACGGCAAACAATTTTCTCATGACAAACTCCCTCGATACACCTGCAAGCTTAAATAATGAACTTAGTTGTGACAGATATAGCAAGTGTTCACCGGGATGTCTGTCTCCTGCATAACGATTAGCCAAAACATAATCGATAATGCCAGCTGGTATTTTATAAGGCACAATTTCAGTAGGGGGAGGATCAACCACCACAGGTGTGGGGCGTCTTCCCGTAAGCAACGATCCAATAACAGGGTTGTCCATAAAGACAAAGAGCAGCAATAAAAAAACAAAAAAAACAGAATTATAAAAACTTCCTTACCAGTTTCACTTTACCAATAGCGCTACGCTCCCCGGCAACGGCGCCAGAAAACGGTACTTGATGACCCACAACCGTAAGGGATCTATTGCAGCGTTTTCGATAAGTAAGAGTATTGATAAGCGATTCTGAGCAAGAAATTACTGCAAGCACTGAAAGTTAACTTTTAGGGGTTTTCTCGGTATAAGCAACAGGAAAGTAAACGCAAGTAATGTAAAATGTACTGAGAGTAACAAGTGGCCCAATCCTTTCTTAGCAAAGGAGAGGCCTAGCAACTGAACTTATAAAGACTAAAGCGTTCCTGAGGACACACGGGAGAGGTAGTCATGTGCTTTCGCCATGTTCCGTATCGATACTATGTTATGTGTTGATAAGTGTTGAGTGGGTGGATCTATGCTAGTACACTCTCTAGACTAAGATGAGTGCACTCCTATGATTAAACACCTTGCAAGCATCCGCAAATACAAGATAGAATTTAAGGCAAAAGCCTAACCATAGCAATACGATCGAGGATCCATTATTCCCTTATGCAAAAGCGTGCGAACTGGGGTTCAGGTTTCTGTCACTCCGGCAACCCACCATAAGCATTCTTTATACACAATGTATTCTCCTAGGTCCTTAATAAGGCGAAGTGTTGGGTGTTCGACTCACACAACACCACTAGTAGAATGACAACACAACTTAAGTATCAAACAACACATATTACTTCAACAGCATATGACTACTAACAACAAGACTTTCCCCATGTCCTCAAGAACTAAGGTAACTACTCACGAGACATAAAAGAGATCATGATCAGTGGGTATAAATAGGTGATAAACAATCTGGACATAATAATATTTCTCCAACAAAACTCAATAGCATTCACCACAAAGTAGTAATCAACACCGATGGAGAAGAGAGGATAGGTAGTACGCGCTACAACACAAGTTGCGATTGTAAGATGAGATTTGGATGAAGATGGAGATGGTGCTGGTGTTGGGGATGATGTTGATGATGATCTCGATGATGCCCGTGACGATGGTGATGACGATGGCGACGATCTCCCCTTCCGGGAGGTGATCTCCCCGGCGGAATCTGCCTGCCGGAGATGGCTTTTTCTTCTCTGTAGGTTTCTGCCACGGAGTGGCGGCGGAACTCTGTAAAAATCCCCGTCCCTAGGGTTTTTGGATGACGGAGAGCATATATGCAAAAGGGGGCGGCCAGAGGTGGGCCAGGGGCTCCAGGCGCCCCCCGGCGCGGCCAGGGGGGCGCCCCTAGGGCGCCTGGGCACCCTGTGGCCCCCCTCTGGTTGCCATTTCGCGTGCCTTCGTGATCCGTCTGAAAAATATCTCCCGTCAATTTTCAGGTAATTTGGAGGTATTCTTCTTCAGCAACTCAGCGTCCACTTTTTACTGTTGAATCCTGCGTCTGCTGCTTCGGCATCGGAAAGTTTGCAAACTGTGTAAAATAGACCAAAACAACATAAGAACATCACCGTAACGTGAAATATATCAATGTATAAGGATAAATTATGATACAAAATAGTGATGCATTTTGGACGTATCAACGGGCCAGGGAGTTGCTAGATACAGCATTAACTCAACAGCAAGCTTATTCATATAGCCGAGAGAGGATTCATTCAACCCCCCGCCCGAGCCGGAGTAATACGAGGCGTCTGGATGAACCGGTCGTATCAAGCAGCGCATGGAGGCGTCATCAGCAGAGGCAAGATAATCCGACAGGAGAGGAAGCACACGCGCAAGAGGTGGTGGATCACGCCAGGCACACTGCCCAGTACGATGCCCGTCAGGCGATGCCGGTTCATCCCACCGCCACAGTTGAATCGGGGGTCATGTCCAGTTCCCTGGGCGTACAGTGTCTCATCCCCGCTTTACGGAACGTGAAACTACCCAAAGATTTCAAAGGTCCACTCAAGGTGCCCAACTACATGGTGGATCTGGCTTCGGAGGCATGGGTTGAGAGTTATGAGATGGCTATGGAGATGCTCGACGTGGATGAAGCAGCATGCGCTAAATACTTCACAATGATGCTTGAGGGCACGGTCCGGACATGGCTAAAGGGTTTGCCACCTAACTCCATCGGATCATGGGGTGAATTGCGTCGCCGGTTTATCAATAATTTCAAAGACACGTGCAAGCAACCGATGTCTGTTGTCGATTTAGTTGCATGCGTTCAAGGAGAGCAAGATTCCACAAGCAGTTGGGTGCGTCGAGTGTCCGAAATCTTGCACTCCTCCAATAGCATCAACCCAAGTACAGCGATAGTAACCTTGGAAGGCAATTGCCGGTTTGAACCTTTGAGGTAGAAGTTGGGACGGCTCAAACGTGATTGCAACGACATGGGAACACTCATGGGTGCTTTGGTAAAATATGGAGACTCTGATAACACCAAGTATCCAGACGCAGATGGAGACAAGTCAGGGAAGGCGAGCAAGAATGGTAAACCGCCGTAGGCCAATCCGGTGGGCCAAGGGTAAATGGCAAGCGTAAAGCGGAGGGCAGCTCAGACTTTGTGGCCAATACCAACGCTCAGGACAATGGGCAGTGCCGCAAGGGTAAACCACCCCCGCGCAATGGGAGGCCGCCCATTAATCTAGAGCGCCAGTTGAATATGCCTTGCCCAAGGCACGGTATAGTGGAAAACCCGGCTACGCATCTCTGGAAAGACTGTTTCATTATGCAAGAATTTATGAAACAGACTAAATATGATCACGGCCCCCCCCCCGGCGGATCAGGTCCCGGTTTCCAAGGTCCGGGTTATCAAGGTGGTGGATCCGGTTCAGGATACCACGGCGGTAACGGCAACCACAATGGCAACAACCAGCATCAGCATAACCAGCAGCATGGTCAGGGCGGATACAACAACCAGGGAAATCAACAGCGTCAGCAGCAGCAGCAATCCGGATATCAGAATAATCCAAAGGAGCTGAGCAGTGAGCAGTATCACGTTTTCACCACGAGCTTATGCAAATGGGATCAAAAGGTTTTGAAGAGGGCAATACATTCTGTTGAACCGGCGATACCACGTTTTTTGCGTTGGTCTAAGCAACCCATTGTGTGGAGCAGGGAGGATCACCCACCCTGGGTTGATAATCCGGGTCAGTTAGCTCTGGTAGTGGCACCACAGGTGGGTGGTTACAAGTTCACCATGGTGCTTATGGATGGCGGCAACAGCATTAACATCCTTTATTATGAGACTTTCCGGCGTATGGGGCTGCCAGATAAAAAGCTTCGACAGTCCAATACAGTGTTCCATGGGGTGGTGCCCGGTAAATCTGCTTATCCAGTTGCCAAGATTGATTTGGAGGTCACCTTTGGAGATGAGCATGATTCTAGATCAGAGACTGTGACCTTTGAGGTTGTAAAGATCAGGAGCCCATACCACGCATTGTTTGGGCGGCCGGTTTACGCCAAGTTCATGGCTAGGCCGTGTTATGTCTATCTGCAGCTTAAGATGTCGGGCCACAAGGGGACTATTACGGTTCATGGTAGCCGTAAAATTGCGTTGGAGTGCGAGGAAGGAGATGTAGCTTATGCTGAGACGGTTTCTGCTACAGAGGAGCTAAAGTTCTATAAGGACAATGTTGATCCGACAGATATGTCCCCGCTGAAAAGGCCAACTACGGAGCATGATCCAGCGTTGAAGTTCAAATCGGCGGAGGAGACCAAGCAGGTGGACTTTGTTCCGGGCGATTCATCCAAACAGTTCACTATCAGCGCTAACCTAGACCCCAAATAGGAAAGCGCGCTCATCGAGTTCATCCGTGAGAACCGGGATATCTATGCGTGGAAGCCTTCTGACATGCCAGGTATACCGAGGGAACTCGCAGAGCACAATCTTAATATTGATCCTAAGTTTAAACCGGTCAAGCAGTATCTGCGCCGCTTCAATGAGGAGAGGCGCAAGGCTATTGGAGAAGAAGTGGCCAGGCTCTTGGCTGCAGGCTTTATAGTCGAAGTGTTCCATCCGGAGTGGTTAGCTAATCTGGTGCTAGTACTCAAGAAAAATGGAACTTGGAGAATGTGTGTTGATTACACAGATCTGAACAAAGCTTGCCCAACTGATCCTTTTGCTCTCCCCCGTATTGATCAAATCATTGATGCAATAGCGGGATGTGAGCGGCTAAGTTTTTTGGATGCATATCCAGGTTATCATCAGATCAAGATGGCAGTTAAGGACCAGGAGAAGACATCTTTTATAACTCCCTTTGGATCCTTCTGTTATGTATCTATGCCATTTGGGCTCAAGAGTGCCCAGGCAACCTACCAGCGTTGTGTGCCGAACTGCCTGAAAGGGCAGATTGGGAGAAATGTCCATGCATATGTTGATGACATTGTGGTGAAATCCAGGAAGGAGGAGACACTGATAGAGGATCTAAAGGAAACCTTTGACAACCTCCGAGTTTACAAAATGATGCTTAATCCGGAGAAGTGTGTTTTCGGTGTTCCGGCAGGCAAGCTCTTGGGGTTCTTAGTATCACACAGAGGGATTGAAGCTAATCCGGAGAAGATCAAGGCGATCACGTCCTTGGCTAAACCGGCGTGCATCAATGATGTCCAGCGCGTGGCGGGCCGTATTGCAGCACTGAGCCGGTTTATCTGCCGTTTGGGGGAGAAGGCAATCCCGCTCTATCAGATGATGAAGAAGACGAACCGGTTTGTCTGGAGCGATGTCGCGGATGCTGCGTTCGAGGATTTGAAGAGGCAATTGGCAGAGCCGCCAGTCCTTGCTGCCCCAGATGACAATGAGCCATTGCTGTTATACGTGGCTGCCAACGCCCGTGCCGTAAGCGTGGCTATCGTGGTAGAGCGCAAGGAGGCAGGCAAAGAACATCCGGTTCAACGCCCAGTTTACTACATCAGTGAGGTGCTCATTGAGTCAAAACAGAGATATCCACATTGGCAGAAGCTGGTATATGGAGTGTTCATGGAAAATCGGAAGTTGAAGCATTATTTTCAGGGCCATCCAATCACCATTGCCAGTTCAGCTCTGTTAGGGGATATAATCCAGAACAGAGAAGCCACTGGTAGGGTTGCAAAATGGGGCATTGAACTTAGCCCGCACGGATTAAAGTATGTGCCCCGTACTGCTATAAAATCCCAAGCACTGGTGGATTTTATTAATGACTGGACAGAGTTGCAAGCACCTGAGGAGAAGTCGGATCATACATACTGGACTATACACTTTGACGGTTCAAGGCAGTTGGAGGGCTCGGGTGCTGGAGTCGTGTTAACTTCCCCACGAGGAGATAAGTTTTGCTATGTCCTCCGTTTAATGTTCCCTTGTAGTAACAATGTTGCTGAGTATGAAGCTCTCCTCCATGGCTTGCGGATGACCAAGGAGATGAACTTGAGCCGGGTTAAATGCTTTGGCGATTCAGATCTGGTGGTACAACAAGTATCTGGTAAGTGGGACTCCAAGGATCCGCTTATGGCAGCTTACCGACGAGAGGTGGTCGCTGTCGCTGCACACTTCAAAGGATATCAGGTGGATCATATAGACCAGCGAAAGAACGAAGCAGCTCACGCGTTAAGCCGGCTGGGCTCCCAGCGTAAACCGGTTCCGCCTAATACCTTCTTGGATGAGTTGCACAACCCGTCGGTGCAGGTACCTTCAAAGGAAGAATTGGCCGTTCCTGATCCGGAAGCGCAATTGGTTGCAACACTTCACGTCATTCCGGATTGGATACTACCGTACTTAGCATACCTGAACCGAGGCGAGTTACCAGAGGACGAAGTTGAGGCCCGACAGATAATCCGGCGGTCTAAATCTATGACTATTGTCAATGGAGAGCTTCATCACCACAGTGTTTCTGGAGCATTTCAGAGGTGTGTATCATCAGAGGAAGGCTGTGATATTCTTCGAGAGATTCATGAAGGGGATTGTGGTCATCACGCCGGTTCAAAATCTTTGCTAGCTAAAGCTTTTCGTCATGGATTCTACTGGTTGACGGCTCACGCCAACGCAGAGGACCTGGTCAGAAAATGTGATGCTTGCCAGAAATTCTCACGGCGCACTCATATACCGACGCAGGAGCTGAGGATGATTCCAATTACTTGGCCGTTTGCAACCTGGGGGCTGGATATGGTCGGACCCTTCAAGAGATCCCAAGACAAGAAAACCCACTTGTTGGTAGTAGTGGACAAGTTTACAAAATGGGTTGAAGCGGAGCCTGTCAGTAAGTGTGATGCAGCAACAGCGGTTCAGTTCATCAAAAAGGTGATTTTCCGGTTTGGCTTTCCACACAACATTATAACTGATAATGGCACCAATTTTTCCAAGATGGATATGGAGGAGTTCTGTCAACGAGAGCATATTCGCCTTGATGTATCATCAGTGGCTCACCCTCAGTCTAATGGCCAAGCTAAAAGAGCCAATCAAGAGATCTTGAGAGGCATCAAACCCCGTCTTATGGTTCCTTTACAGAGAACACCGGGTTGTTGGGTGGAGGAATTGCCTTCTGTCCTATGGAGCATCAATACTACACCTAACAGATCCACAAGATACACGCCTTTCTTCATGGTGTATGGAGATGAAGCGGTCCTCCCTAGTGATATCCGGCACAACTCGCCGCGGGTGGCGGCTTATGTTGAAGCGGATAATGAACAAGCAAGACTAGACGGCTTGGACTGACTGGACGAGGAACGGGACACGGCAGCAGCGCGATCAGCGATTTATCAACAAGATCTGCGCTGGTACCACAGCCGCCGAGTTAAGACCAGGACGTTTCAGGAAGGAGATCTGGTGCTCCGGCTCATCCAGGACTAGACAGATATGCACAAGTTATCCCTACCTTGGGAAGGACCCTTTGTGGTCAGCAAGAACCTGCACAACGAATCATACTACCTCGTCGACGTTCGAGAACATAAGGACTCACGTACGGCAGAGGAGGAGACCAAGCGGCCGTGGAACATCGCTCTTCTTCGATCTTACTATACTTGAGCCATTGGCTCCGCCTTATGTACAATGTATATATTATGATTAATAAAATAAACCGGCGCCCCCGGTAAACTGGGGAATCAGCCATCTTTTTCACAAAAGAGTATCACATGGGGGCTTCCAAGGAAGCTTTCCATGGCCTCTTAAACCGGCGCCCTTGATAAAATCAAGGAATCAGCCGTCTTCTCTACATAAAAGAGTATCGCATGGGGGCTTCCAAGGAAGCTTTCCATGGCCTCTTGAACCGGCGCCCTTGATAAATCAAGGAATCAGACATCTTTTCTATTCAAACAAGAATCACATGGGGGCTTCCGCGGGCAAGGGAGTTTCCCATGGCCTCTTGAGCCGGCGGCGATATGAAGCCCATCATAAGAGCACTGCTCTGGTTGCTTCGGCAAATTCCACATGATGATGAGGGGTAAAAGAGGGTTTATGCCTAGCACAACTCAAACATATGCCCCGACGAGCAATGCTCACACACTGCCTGGGGGCTCTCAGCGAGTTGAATACCCTTGTAGTGAACATGGCTTGGAAGCCCGGTGTATACACCTAAAACCCCGGATTAACCTGCCTGCATCAAGTAAATCACGCCGTCCAGGTAAACCTGGTATGACCCGTCGAACGTATCACAAGTCAATCCTTCGGGACCCTGAACTTGGTCACGTTAAATTGACGATCATCAAGTGATTACCCAAGCCAAAATCTTTATGAGATTTTGAAACATTGGGTAGCTGTTGACATTGATGATTCGGTTAAAGATTGCGGATCATCTTGACAGGCTTTGCTAAAATGGTTAATGACAGTAGCCTGGCAGCTCATAAAAAGCCTCGAATTTGGAGCCTGACAGCTCGTAAAAAGCCTCGACTACATGGTCTTATTTGCCTAAAAACTTTATTTTTCATTTTTTATGTTTTCACAAATCTTTATCATCAAGGTCATTGGTTTTCTAATCAAGTCCATTGATTCAAGACAGGACAGCTGCAAAGTTGTCACTATAGGGCTATAGTCTGGGTCATGAACACCAGTACTAGTTAAACCGGCGTTCAGCACAACCCGGATTGACCTTCATGGTAAACCAACAAGAGCCAAGTAAGTCCTCAACACTCATGCTTTGGATTGGTCCGGCCGGGTTAAGGTTTATATACACTTAATCGCAGGTACGGCACGTGTTTCTATTTTTACATAGTTCAAGTTGTTAAATTAGATCATGTGTTTGGGCAATATAACCCGTCCGACGATAAACCGCCAGGGCATTCTTAGCATTGTTTATGCAGAAACAGGTAAACATAAACTGTTGACACATCGCAAGCAGGAGATAAACTAGAAATTGCCAATCAAAATAATGCCATGAAGGATAACAGTGAGACAGAAACAATATCTCAACTATTCTATTACAAGGCACTTGCAGGCCCAAAAGAATATCAGTTTCTTGCAAAGTATTCAACACATAAAGATTAAACCGGAGCCGGTTTACGATTCTTCCTCGGCTCGCTGTGAAGACTGAGGGTCAGCTTGTTCCGGGTCTTCGTCGGCTTCTGGCAGCTGCTGGAAATCAGGAGTGCTCCAGTTAATCTTGGCAAGGGCGCGGAAATATACTTCATCGTTTATGAGTTCTAACGGGTCAATGTCAGTAGCGAAGGTATGCTTACGAACGGGTGGGATCAGATTTTCGGTGTCATAAACCGGCCGCTCCACCCGCGCATTCTCTAGATCATAACCCGGATGATACCTTGTTAAGTCCGCTTCATCAGCAAGCTTACTGGTAAGAGGGCGCATATCTTTGGTTAAAGCGCGAAGATCTTCAGTAGAGAAGGTTGACACGTCTTCTTTCATGCTGGGATAACCATTCATGGCCTCCGCCGGATCAAAATCGGGAACCCATGCCTTGGCCCGGGTTAACGCCATGAGAGAGCCAGCTCTTGCAGAAGATTTCTTCACTTCAACAAGTCGAGCAGGCAAGATAGATAACTTCGCCAGAGTACCTTGGATGGTGGTCGGCGCCGGTTTATTGTGCGACATAGCACTGATGGCCCTCTGAGCACCGGAGTAGATTTGTTCCACCAAGGTATAATGAGCCTTCAGTTTCCTCCGTACATCATCTCCAAGATGAGTTACGCGCCTCCCTGTATACAAGGGATGAGTTAAATCGGAGCAGTATAAGATTGCAAGGATACAAACATATGAAAACAAGTACTCACCGAAGATAGAAGATGTCATATCGTCTATATGCTGCTTTAACCCGGATAACTCCTCCGTCACCGAGTTAAAAGCAGCCTCCGCATCCTTGGCTCTTTTCTCTAAAGCATCCCTCTGTACCTCCCAAGTGGACCGCTCCGCTTCAAAATCTTTTTTGAGCTTCTCCATACTCGCTAAAGCAAGAGAAAGCTCCTCTTTGGCTTTAGTTGAAGCAGTCTCTTGAAAGGCCAGGTTATTCCAGAGTTCAGTTGTCTCCGAAGCCCTCCGGTTCAAGTCAGCCTGCAGAAGACAGAAAATGTTATAAGAATAGTTCAATCAAAAGTCTCAAGCACATAACAAGTTATGCACTCGACACTTGGGGGCTAATGTACAATTGAAGTGAAAGAAAGCAACTATTTCAAACAAGTCCCAAGCACATAACAAAGTTATATCCTTGGCACTTGGGGGCTAATGTAAGGTCATTCTCAAACATGGAAGAAGTCCCGACTCACCCGCAATGGAGTAAACCGGCCCTTGGGGGCTATATATGCAAATCAAGTTATTTCAATTAATCTATCAAAGTCCCAGTTCATCCTAAAGGCTAAACCGGCACTTGGGGGCTACTATGGCTTAATGGTACAATTGCAAGATACAAGAAGAAATGAAAGGCGAAGGGAAAGAAGTTACCTCATATTTCTCCTTCATCATGTTTACCAAACCGGCCTCATGGTCGCGGCTGGTGAAGAGCCGGTTCAGATACCCAAAGTGGACCTCCTGGGCACTGAGCTGGGCATAACTAGACAAGTCAATACTCCACTTGCCTTTATCTTTTTGGAGAACCTCCTCTTTGGCAGTATGTCTGGCCAAGATAACAGGTTCCGCGGGAGCAGAAAAACCTATTCCGGTAATCTCAACATCTTCTGTTGAGGCAGCAGTTGGCCTGGGGGGATCATCGGTGTGCGCCGGACTAACGGGAGCCGGGCTAGCCCGAGGAGGACTAACCCGGACAGGGCTGACTGGTTCAGCAGCTTTCTCCATGGTGTCGCCCCCTGGAGCAGCAAGATCCTCATGGTCCATTGGGGAAGGATCATTGAGCGGAACCTCAGTGTTCTCTTCCAGAGGATTGGCAGCTTCAACATCCTCTGCCGGTTCAGAAGTGTTTCCGGCTGCCGGTTTAGTTAATTTCGCCTTCTTATTAGGCTTGGGCATACTGAAAGATTAAAAGAGTAATGAAAATCACAAAGTCAAAACGGAAAGGTAAACCGGACATTTGGAAAGATGACTTACCCAGGAACAGTCTTAAGCACCGGGATCTGGGTGGCAGTTGAATTGCCGGAGGAAGACAGAGGAGCTTCCTGATAGTTGGGATCAGACGGTTTAAGAGGTTTGCGAATAAGACCTGCTTTTGGATGAAGAAGGGTTGGAGTAAGCAAAACCTCTGAGCGGCGTCTGCGAGCTGGCGTATGGGGTAATCCGGATGATTCAACCACATGACCACTATGGCGTGTGGTCCGGCGAGCCTCATGCTGTTGTTTCTTCGAAAGAAAGTTGGGATCCAATTGAGCATAAGGGTGAGAAAATGGATACTTCCGGGCTACCCGGCGAATCTTGGGTGGCAACGGTTCTAAATCAGATGAGAGAGAAATTACCTCAACTTCATCCGCTTTACTCCCCTCTACCGGATCCTGAGAAAAGACATTATTGACATAAATGCAGACAAAGGGAAATCAAAGGACATAAGAGTCATGCACTACCTCAGAAGTCGGATCATCTTCTTCGGGGTTTGAACCGGAAGCGGCGGCAGGTTTCTTCTTCTGTTTCTTTACGGCTAAGCTCTTCTTGCGAGTTGGCTTCGCCGGTTTGTCTTGAGCTTTCCTCTTCCAGAAGGGATCATTGGCCTGAGTAAAGGAGTAAAAACATATTGAGGACAAGCAATATGGATGGATTAAAGCAAAAAGAAAGGGACAGAAGAATCTTACGGATGGCGGTTCATTGTTTGCGCAGAAAGGAGCTAAACCGGTTCGACTGCACTCCTCCAGAGGAATGTTCAACATCTTTTTTGCAGATTCAGTAACTTCCTTGTCGGGAAGCACAATGTTTGTGTGACGCTGAGGGTCTTCCGGATTGCCAGTATATTCGCACATTAAGCTTGAGCACCGGCTTAATGGGAGAATACTCCAAGAGAGCCAGAAGCGGACAAAGTCAACCCCGGTTATACCGTTAGCTACGAAAGCCCCGAGCTTGGAAAGTTGGGGGGCATATCGAGCCCGGTTTTGGGCGCTCAGACGCTGCGGGAAAGGATGATCCGGCGTCAGGCGGTAAGGATGGTAACCCGACAGCGGATTTTCTCCCTCTGGCGAAGTATCCTTGCAGTAGAACCAAGTCTGGTTCCACTCCTTGGGGTGGCTGTGAAGAGTGGTGTGAGGAAAGCTGACATCCTTCCTCTTCTCGATACTCACACCACCAAGTTCAGTATGTGGCCCGTCAGAGAATTCAGTCCGGCGGTTCAGGTGGAAGAAATCCCGGAACAGCTCTACAGATGGCTCTTCTTGCAGATATGCTTCTGAGAAGACTTGGAAGTTGCAGATGTTTGATACGGAATTGGGACATATATCTTGTGGATGGAGTTGAAAATCGGCTAAAACGTCGCGGAAGAACTTTGAACCGGGAGGGCTAAAACCCCGGGCCAGATGATCGAAGAAGACTATGGTCTCTCCCTCCTTAGGCTTAGGAGGACACTCTTTTCCAGGGGCTCGCCAGTGCAGAACCTCTTTCTGACCCAGAACGCCAATTGAGGCCGCCTCTACTAAATCGTCCTTAGTGATCCGGAACGGAACCCAGTTGCAGGCAACAAACTGTTTCGCCGTGGAAGCCATCTTTTTCAAGGAAGGAATGCTGAAAGAGACAATACAAGATCCGGTTTATGATATGCGCTACAATGAACCGACACGTTCTATAAAAATCATTTGATCTAATTGACGGTTTAAGCAAGGGACTAATGGTATCTACTGATCCGGAGCAAGTATGAATGAGACAGCTACCAGTTTATGAATATAGAAGGAGAAAGTTAAACCGTCAATTACAGGATGCAAGTCTAAATCTAAACCGTCAGTGCAGGCATATAAGGCGCAGATTACAATTGAACCGGTGACATAGGAAGACGAGTTACAGATCTAAAGTGTGAGAAACAACTTTCACATGAGCAGAGGTAAAACATGGATCTACGGCGCAGAAAAAAATCAAGATAATTAAGTCATATCCGTCGAAGGCAGTGAAGTTTTTTACAGATCCAATCTAAGCTAGCAGTATTGGAGGAATTAAGGTTATAAAGGCGGAGTGGAGTCATGCGCACGAGAGATGACCTAAAAGGTTCTACATCTACAGCTAAAGAACGGCCTACGGTGATGAACTGCGAAGAACAAGTGTTTGTGGGCGAGCTACAGAGAAACCCTAGAGCTAAGATCTATGGGGAAAAAGAGATAACGTACCCGCGGAAACAAAGGACAGCGACGAGTCTCTGGACCCGTTCAGGTCGATGCAGCGGCCGGGCTTGGTGACGGCGACGAGCTCGAAGAACGGTGGCGGAGCTTGGGCGCTGGAGGACAGAGGAATACGAAGCAGAGGGGGTAAAGAGATGGCCCTCGGCCCTATTTATAGGCTGAAGAGATAAAACGGCAGGCGCGGGAATCGAGGAGACAAAAAATCGGATATAGATTGAGCTGTCACCTCGATCTTCGGAGTGGTAATAAGTGAAGGTAAAAAGCAGGTGCAGGCATTGAATGCCCGGATGATGTCACGACGGTTTAAAGCGGCACAGAGGGATGACGTCATGCCGGTTTACCAAAGTATACTGAAGCTGCGAAAGCGAAAAGCTGTACAAGACTTTGGAGATTGACATGAACAGGTTCAAATCAATCTGGGGCCCAATGTGAGGGATATTACTACCAGGTATAAACCGGCCAGGAGGGCCCGGTTTAAGTTAACAAGATTGTATTACCAGAAGCCCAGCTCAGTATAGAGAACAAGGTTATAGCCTAGAAGGCTTGGAGCCCATACGATAGGGCCCATAATTTGTAAACCGTCATACTATGTAACTTGGGATGTAAGATAAAAAGAGTAGAGACCGAGGTGGACACGTTTATGAGCCGGCCTCGGGACTCTGTAAACCGGACCGGGCGTCACCTCTTATATAAAGGGACGACCCGGCGACGGTTCGGGAGAAGAAACAACAGCTCGAGACACAGGCATAGTGGATTCGCTCCCTGGTCATCGAAGCCCAAACAATACCACACCAAACTAGACGTAGGCTTTTACCTTCATCGAAGGGGCCGAACTAGTATAAAATCCCTGTGTCCTTCGTCCGCTTTAACCCCCTTAAGCTAACCCGTAGCGATGGCCTCACGACTATCCTTTTGCTAGGACATCTGCCGTGCTAAATCCACGACACCTTTTATATTATCCCTGCTATACAATTAACTTCAAAATTGTTCAGCTCATGTTAATGTTTACTACAAGATTGTTCCTTGCAACGACGGACGAGCTATCATGCAGTATGATCCTACTTTGGGTGTTGGATATAGGATAGAGGTATGGGGTTCTATGTAGGCTATTGATCATGAGTTTCTTTCACCATTTCACTACCGTTGTACTCACCATGCCCCACATTTGTTTAATGAATTGCTGGAGCTAAAAAAAGTAGTTCCTTCTTCTTTCAAGCAATGAATTCTGATTTGGAGTACATATACGAGCGTTATGTTGATTAGTCCGATCGAGGTGGGCTACATGGATGAGACAACGATGATGCAGGTGGTCCTTGAAGACGCATAGCGTGTGGAGGAGCATGTTCTCAATGTCAAGGGATCGATCAAGGATCATCGAGTGCTCAATCGCAACAGGGCACGCGGCCATTTGACACTGATGGCTGACTACATTGCCCCCTATACACTCTTCGTTGACCATTTTAGTCGGCGTTTTCGGATGCGCAAGACCGTCTTCGACCATTTGTACCATGGCATCCGGTCCTATGATGACTACTTCGTCTTGAAGAAGGACGCCGTGGGAACGATTAGATTCTCTAGTTACCAGAAGTGCACGGCCACTCTTCGAATGCTTGCGTATGGCACGGTCAGGTTTGCAACTGCCGTGGTCGAGGTGTTTGGACCTCAGTACCCGAGAGAACTAACTGTGGCAAACATCGAGAGGTGGATCTCTTAACTACATGCATTGGAAATGAAAGAACTGCACAAAGGATTTACAAGGGCAATATCCGGTCTCTCTACATACTTGGTCCTTAATACTGCTTTTTGTTAGCTTTCCAAGGCTTTACAAGGTCTGTGGCAAACTTGGTCCGTCGACTAGAATTTGTGGCTCGTCCTTAATACTGCTTTTTGTTAGCTTTCCAGACGAACCAAGTTTAAGAACCTATCTTATCGTTGTCTTCCCAAGCAAGACAGGATTGCATAACGGAGTTATCTACTAGACCTGGATTTTTTGTTGAAAAGGACCATCTGCCCAACAGAATTGGCGAAAAAGACCCTCTTCAGATGAAATTGACAGAAAAGATCCCCTAAAAGATGGCGGCAGGCACGCCAACCGACACGTGGCACCTGCCGCCACAGTGCAAGGCGGCTGCCCCTGCCGCCAGCCAGCCAGGCGGCAGGCTGCCCATAACTGGGAGCAGCTAATGGCTACGGAACGGAGGCCGGTGGTGGGCCTTGCCGCCTTGTCCGATGGCGGCAGGACTGTTGCTAGCTGCAGCAAGACCTGATGCATGCATGTGCTAGTACGTCGTGGCCTCTGGACAGCTAGCTTTGCCATGAATGTATCACACTAGTGTATGCATAATACAAGCCTTTGTATTTTTAAAATACGTGCGTGTATAATCTGCATTTAAAACCGTCGAAGATTCAAAATATGCTATGTGAGCCGAATAAATAAATAAAAGCGTCGAAACAAATCGATCCATGAATGCAGGTTATACACGCACGTGTTTTTTTTCCCGAAACGGAGGCAAAATATTTGCCTCATCGATTAATTAAGAAGAAGAGAATTGCTCAGTTAATTTTCGAAAAACTGGGCGAAAACCGATACAAACAATCCGAAAACGGGCTACTCACGAATGCTCCTCGCAGAAACAACCATATAACTTTGCCTCTGTGTCCTCCTCAGAGCAAACACCAACTGCAATAGAAGGACGTGACGTTAGAGCAGTCTGCAGCATAGCCGTCACAGGGGAGAGTCTACTCAGAGCAACCTCTGCCCGCTCCAAAAAGCTCCTA
This sequence comes from Secale cereale, assembly GCA_902687465.1. Classification (NCBI taxonomy): domain Eukaryota; kingdom Viridiplantae; phylum Streptophyta; class Magnoliopsida; order Poales; family Poaceae; genus Secale; species Secale cereale. The sequence goes on from LR738715.1 coordinate 140,671,828, forward strand.
ACTCGCACTAGGCAGCCTTGCAGCAGTGCAATCTAATCAGCCAGACCGGACTTCAACACCACTTCGGATGAGCTTGTCGAGTCTACGGTAGCAGATACAACAGACGCCCAAGAGCCACGATGAAGTGCCTTGGAGGGGGGCGTGAATTTCACCAGACTCTTGTGTAAAGCTGATGTAGGACCATGCATGGTGTTGACGCAGGCCACGCGCCGCATGGCAAGGCATGCCGGCGAGCTTAGAGGACGCCAGGGATTGCGACATCCATGCGCACGATGACCATTCTCCAAACAATGTGAGCACCACAATGGATCTCTGCAATGAGCCGCATGGTGCCCATGGGCAAAGCATCTGTAGCATCTACCGTGAAGCCAAGCAGGAATGGGACGAGGAGCCGTTGTCGTGGATAACGGCGGCAATGTCGGCCGATGCAGGCTGCGTTGCGGCATCACCTCCTGCCAACCCCCACTCGTGTTCACCTCATGACCTAGACACATCTCGTCGGACTTGACGGCCTTGGCGGCGGCCGGGGGCGTCTGAGAGGCCAACTCATCTTCGTCTTCGTCTTCATCGTCATTGTCAACGGCCGAGGGCCACAAAACAGATCTTTGCGCACAGGTCAGCACATCCCCATGCCAACGAGGACGCCCTCTGCGTTAGCTGATGGAGTCAGGGAGGGCAGCTCCTCTTCCCAGCCCATGCCGTCACCATTGGTCGGGGCAACAAGAGCCGGCAGCAGCAGGCCCGAGGCGGCAACGGCAAGCAGGGCGGGGGCGGCAGGCGACGGTGCCGAAGCAGCTGTCGTCGCGGTCTTGGAACGCAACGAGGCCTTAACACCCCATCTTCCTTCCTAAATCTGTAACTTGGGGGCACTGGCCGTGGTCGGATGGCGCCGATAGCCGAGACGTTGCGTGTAGCAGGTGCGTTCGACGCTGGCACCACTCGCTCAGGCAGAGACGCACGTGTTTTAGAAATACAAATAAAAGAAGAGAAATACACCGGCTCATATTGTGCATACACAAGTTGATCGGTTAGTTGACTTTTCATTTTCAGGGTAGCAAGCTAATTGCCACGATGGACTAGCACATGCAACGATCATTAGACCGGCTACTGCTACCCTAAAAAATAAAAGACCTGCTACTGCTAGCACATGCATGCATGCATTTTGGTTCCGTAGCAATTCGCCCGTGAGCAGACCACCGGACGAGGCGGCAGGAAGAATCACCCGCCTCCGTTCCGTAGCGATTGGCCGCTCACTGTTATGGGCAGCCTGCCGCCTGGCCGGCTGGCGGCAGCCCCTGCCGCCTCACACCGTGGCGGCAGGTGCCACGTGTCGGCTGGCGCGTCTGCCGCCACAGTCGAGGGGGTCTTTTCTGCCAATTTTTTTCGGAGGGGGTCTTTTCTGCCAATTCTGTTGGACAGGTGGTCTTTTTTGACAAAAAATCCTAGACCTGATTTCTAGATACCACTTTGAAGGATCTGATCCGATGACCGCACTATTGTAGCTTGACCTACAAATTAACGCCACTGTCAAGGACATTACCTCATAATGATTAAGCACTCAGAGATAAAGTCCATGCCACATTGGAGCGAAAAAGAAAGGCACTAATTAGATCATTAACACACTAGTACATCATGTGGTTTGGTCCATGTCACATTGCCAAAGGATGGGAGCGAGTCCATGTGTCCATGGTCCGTATGGTTTTCACTAGGTCCAGCATGAGCGTTGCTGGAGCTTGATCTACAAATTAACCAGCTTGTGCATTATCACCTTTTCACTAAGAGCCGATAAGGTTAAGTATTGTCCACATGTATAGGCTCGAACGGATGGAGGGGGAATGCACTGAGCCACTCAGAATGAAAGGCTACATCATGTGGTTAGGTCCGCGTCGCGTTGCAGAAGAATCATGCCCATGATGCAACATTTTTCCGAGGGATGTCCGTGATGGAACATTATTCGCGCTAGACAAGCATGAATGCATGATTAGTGGGTTATCTTGACCTGACCATTAACAACTAGCACCCTCGCCATCAAAAAAAATTCGAGAAAACTTTTGATATATTCATCTTTCATCACGACAGTATAACGAACATCAGAAATAATAAAAATTACATTCATATTCATAGACTACCTAACGACGACTATCAGCACTGAAGCGAGCCCAAGGCGTGCCGCCGTCATCGCCCCTCCATCGCCGGAGTCGGGCACAACTTGTTGTAATAGACATTCAGAAAATCGTCGTGCCAAGGCCCCATAGGACCAGCGCACCAGAACAACAACTGACGTCGATGAAGAATAACATATATCAGAAGGATCAAATCCAAAGACACATGGACGTAGACGAACAACGACGAGATCCGAGCAAATTCACCAAAGATAGATCTACCGAAGACACACCTCCACACGTCCACCAATGATGCTAGACACACCGCTGGAATGGGGATAGGCGGGGAGACCTCTATTCCATCTTCAGGGAGCCGCCGCTGTCTCATCTTCCTAAGCAGGATACAAACCCTAACAAAACGGAAAGAAACGACTAAAATCGGAGCCCTCCCGCCGGCCTTTGTCAGGATCCACCGCGCCCCATGGCCCTAGGGCCACTGAAGACGAGGCGGACCTGCTGCGGTGCCGACGAGAGGCAGGAACCCTAGCTTTTTTGGAGGAGGAGGAGGTGGCGCTGATTCTCTGATTAATCGGTTATGTGCTTCAACTTCCTATAAGCCCTCGTCATCAATCTTTTGACCCAGATAAGTTGCCAACAACCTTTCTCCATACCTCATCCTGAGCTCAAACTACAGTAATACACCCTCTTCATAAAAAAAATCTTTTGGGGCAAACTTTTTAGTCTTGATCAAGGTTTTATTTCATCCGTTTTGCTACACTACTAGAAATTACCCGCATTAGGGCATCTCCAACGGCATCCATCTAAATGGATACGTAAAACTTCGCGAACATGTCCAGATGTGTCTACGGACAGCATAGCAGAGCTGACCATTCAACCATCTGCACTAAATGCCTGTCATTAAAAAAATCTAAACTAAATGTCTGCCATATACTCTCATTTTGAATCATCAATCGATCACAATTCAACCACAAATTTAAATCCTAATAAGCATTGGATGTTCGACAACTTCTTAAAATTCACTGATCCCAAATTCAACCAAACTCCTCGAGAGCGGCCTTCATCTCAAGCTCTCTCTCCTTGACGCATGTTGTTCATCCAGATGGGCTTCCCATTGAGCTTCATCTAGCAATGCGTCAAAGTGAAGAGATTACCCTTCGTCCTTTTGTACATCACGACAACGCATGTGGGATATGCATTGGCGTGATCATCAAGTTGCAACATTGAGTGAATCAAAAAGTTGACCAACACGTAGAGCAACAAGAAGCTAATCTTATGATCTCCATGATTTATGCGCCCGTTGGCCACATTCTTTCCAGTTGTGCAACCATAATACTTCATGATGATATTTGAAATGGTGTACCACCGATGGAGTAGGGTCTTCGCATTGGGATCATGGATCACATCCAAATTGTAGCGCAAATAGTGTTTGTATTCATAAAACCAAGAACACACATGTTGCCAAAATAGCATGCCCTTTTGCTTCATGCTTACGAACCCCGCACTTGTGGCCAACCACGGGTCGCACAACAATGCATTCTTCATCACTGAGTACCCCGCCATCATGTTTGCTTCATGTTAAACAACAAGAAGAAGGTAAAAAAATCTCAATGGCATTTGGACGAAGACTTCTCGGGTGTGGTGTCCATCATGGATGGTGTCAGCAGAAGCGGACGATGCCTGGGTTTCGAACGGATCCAGGGGTGCAACAAAGTACAAGGTGCCTAGGTGGATCAACAGTGATCCGGCAAGAACTGGTCGCCGACATGAGTGATGTAGAGGAGTCGACACTCTTGATGGGTGTAGATGCATAGCAATAGGGGAAGGACGGAGTGGGAGGGGCTTCGGGTGGACCGGGTGTGTCAGATTCTGACGTTGCTGGCGTCCGAACTGCCCCAAACCTCTCCTAGCTTTTGTTTACAGTTTAAAAAAACGGACTTGCAGAACGGTCTGCGGATGTTTGATGCACGATGTTGGATGGCACATAGTGTCCAAACCACACGGTCTATATGTTTAGCGGCATTTTGATGGATGACGTTGAAGATGCCCTTAGTATAATTGTGGAGTCTTGAAGGAGACCTGAGGGGCTACCATTTCAGCTACAAGCTATTTTCGAAACATCTCAGCTACAAGCAAGCACATAGTACTAGAATAAGAATTCTTATTCGTTATATATTAAGAAGATATTCATTTTGAGTTCAATATTAATACTTTTTTAGAACGGATGCCATTTAGAGTTTTTTTGGGTGTGACGTGAGTAAAGCTCAATTCCTCCTTTGTGCCTCCGCCAGCCTTGGTGGACAAACTTGCCTAAACCCATGAGCTTGTATAAGCAGCGGTCGGGAAGTTGTTGATATAGACCATAAGATATTTGGTGGTCGCAAACTGCATAGCAAATCGCACCCCCGCCCCCTCCCCCCCAAAAAAGAATTTGACACTGAAAAGAGCATGTAGATACTCCAAAGACCACGAATGCAGACTGAATCCAAGAGGATCCACTGGAGACCAAAGACGACTAGATCCATGGAGATCCGTCGGAGACATACCTCCACAAGCCCTCCATTGATGCAAAGAACACCGACGAAACTGGGATAGAACGGTGGCTCTAGAGTTGTTAACTTCCAAATCAATTTTTTCCTTGTCCACATCTAGAAATCACCTTCATTAGGATACAAGATGTAGGCTCAAGGGGTTCCAAGCCGTGATGAGGGGTCTTAACGGACATGAGATCTGGGAATGGTGGAAATTATTAATTGGTGGTTCCAAATAATCAACTTTAATAGGCCTCGACCCGTCGCCCTGTCTTGGTTGCTTGGCGGAACGAAGGGAACCGCTCCATTTAAACAAAAAGGGAAACCGTCAAAAGAAAAGAAAATGTATGTCGATATCGAATCACCGTCCATTCGAATCTCTCTCTCTCTCTCTATCTCTCTCTCTCTCTCTCCGGGGATCACCTTCTCCATTACAATGTACCCATGCATGGAAGTGGAGGCAGACACACAATAGAATGAATACATGGCTTTAAACCAAGATTTCGGGACTTTGAAGCCACCATACTGATGCATGACTGCATGGACGAAATATATGACACGTTTGGTAGCCTGCATGAGGTCCAACCAGGCCCACGCGATGCAATTAACGGACGTTTGGTAGGCTAGGTTGCATGCGTTTCCTAGGTCGCATGAAGCTTAAAGCACTCCCGAACTAGGATAAAGGGGAACGACCGAATCAGACATTTTTTTAGCCACGCTCGCTCAAGCCATGTGTGCCTCTCGCCTGCACATGTTGGGAAGCACAAGAGATGACAGGACATCTCATAACTCCCTCCCCTCTCTCCCATCACTGCCCAATACCCATTCACACCACACTCCCACTCTATCTATCACCACTCCTTCATGTACTCTGATTGTCGACCCACAACCGTGTCATCCCACTCCCATCCTAGCCGGCAGCAACCTAATCTAGGAGCGGTGGGTGGCCAGCCTAACCCGACAGGGCATTGACCTCATGTCGGCTATCCATGCATCGCCCCCATCTTTACCAAGCCACGGTCAACCGCCATTGACTTGCCATCAACGTTCGTGCCAGTCGATGTGGCTGCGGGTAACACATCGGTTGCGGTGGTGGAGCGAAGCATGTCGGTTGTGGCGGCGGCAGCTGTGAGAAGCCCATCGGCCATGCTCGGTGGGCGATTTTTACCCCCGTGCGAGGTTTTTCTCCCCTTGCTCCTGGCCAAGCTAAACGGAGTGCGGCTGGAGCCTCAATGGCGGTGCCCTTTTCCTCCAACGTTTGTGTGACTAGGAGCAGCGAGGCAGCGGTGAGAGCCCTCACATTGGGCTCTGCAATGTCCAAGTCACCCACGTCGTCCAAACCCTTGCCCCCACGTGTCCCGCGTGGGTTTGGTCCACGGTAGCCGGTCCCCCCGTCGGCAAACGTTCCAGCGCACACGGGAAGAAATCTATTCCCCATACTTAGCACCGTCAGTGTATTTTTTTTGTCCGGTTCCATTCGAACCCAATCGAATTGAGTTGAATCAATTTCATCCATGCTATGTGCCTGCTCAAAGAGTGCTTACTAGGTTGGTCTTGCTATGATGACGATGCTGGATTGGTAATTATGTTCTTGCATTACTCAAACTTCTTTCTAGGTTGTTCTTTCTATGATCACAATGCTAATTAGGGTGTTGCTATAATCAGAATGGTTGCTAGGTTGTTGGTATGATCAATATAGTTGCTAGGTTATTGTTGTGTGCATGATCACAATTCTTGCTATGTTCTTGCATGATCATAGTAGGAGAATGTGTGTGCATGCTATAAATAGTAGGACAAATATGCATGCATGATCACCCTAGGACACTATGATGCACTGATCATAGAAATGTCCAACTACATTCTGCCATGATCAGTGCATCATTGCTATGATTAATGCATTACTGCATCATGACATTGTGCTAGTTACTTATTGTGGCCCATTGAACTAACAATGTTGTGAAGACGGAGTGGAACACCGCCGGTCGAGGGGCCCAGGTCATCGTTGCCGCGGAGGGGGGCGAGAACATAATCTCGGCAAAGGGGTGGCTGAAGAAGGTGAAGGTGTCGGGCATGATCGCCGAGATGACCAAGCCTCTAGAGATTGACTCCATGCCTAGGCTTGGGCGTGGGGAAGGAGCACGATCGATACTTAGGTTCTACGTGCCCATGAAGGACGCCGAGGACATTTCCATCCTAGTCATCCCTGAGGCCTTCCAGCCTGTGATGAACAAGTGGCCCGTCCTAAAACCTCCACGCGTCCTCAAGCTGTCTGCAACCAAATGGTGCAAGTTATGGGTTCAGGTGCAGATCTTCCATGTGCAGATGGTGTTGGAGAGGGGTTGGGGCTATTTCTACTAGAAGCACAAGATCTCCCAGTGACCTGCTTGTCCTGAAGCTGTTAGGCCCGAGCTTCAAAAGGTACCGATCTACAACGCTGACACCTCCACCATTCGCAGGACTAGTGCACCAAGCACTGCTGCCAGGGTGACATTGCTCATGCTCTTCCTCCTGTCTGATTTGTCTGAATTGTTGGATCGTCTTGTTGTAAACCGTATATTTTCCCCAGCGATCAGCACCCTGGGGTTATGAAGGGGCATGGAACGCCCTTGTTGTCTTAAGACTGATGAAGTAGTGTTAAATTGTGGCAGTGCACTATTTAATTGTGTGGTTATTGTGTAGGAGTAGTGTTAATTGCGTTGATGTTGATATATGATGTCTGTTGTGAAGTGTGCGGCATTTGGGCGGTAAGATCACCACATTTGAAAGAAGTGAGCAGAACAGCATAATGCACACAGCTAAACACTATGGATTGCATGCTCACCTATGAAGCACAAATATAGGGTACTAAGCGTCATCCATGAACTGCTCACTAGTGCAATCAAAGCTACCAAACCATGTGCACAAGATGGCTTTCAGCCTGCATTTTCCCAGTCTGTCTACGGTGAGCCACAGATGTAAAGAGGCAAAAAATGATATGGTTCACCAAATAGGCTCGTACACAATGACACTTCATAATTTTGTCGAGTCAGATCCATACATTTTAGGAGTAAAAACAATCTAGGCAGCTTTCAGAGTCTGTATTCAGCAACAAATCCACCCAAGAGTGGATTCAGCCCGCCCTTCCATGGTTTGCTATTTTCTCACAATATGTTACTCCCTCTGTCCAGAATTACTTGACGCTGAAATATATATATTTAGACCTGAAATACATCTAGACACATCCATTTTAACATCGAGTAATTCCGGATGAAGGTAGTAAAAGATAAGTTCAGCCACTACAAACTGAGCCAAAATATGATGAACTATGGAATTATGCTTCTTAAATCTAGTAGGTCATGTCACAAACTTTTAAATATGCTGAAGCATCGCTTTGCCATTAGTTTATGGTAAAAATGCACAGCTAAATTTATTTCTGAAATTAGAGCGGCTCAAGAATTAAGGCTCCTTTGAACTTTGATTCAAAGGAATTTCATGAAATTTTTAGGAGATTTAAATCCTTTTTTTGCAGGGCGAGGATTTGAATCCTTAATTAGTAATTTTTCCTGTGGTAGTATTTTGGTCTGCAGAATTGGGATCCTTAGGAATTTTTCATATGATTTATTTGTGCTCCATGTTGGAAAAAAAAAGTGTTATCAAACACACTTCAATCCAAATTTATGTAGATTTGTAATCCTATAAGATACATCATACAATAGGTCATGTCACTCCATTCCTCCTTTTTTTTCTATGCCCGCGTAAATCTGCGAATCAAAGAGCCCTCAATTTTGTGTTGGCTGCTTAAACATCTCCTCGATGAAACAAAAAGAATTGTGTTGTCCCAATCTGTCCAGCTAGCGGGCTCTTCAAACCAGGTTTAGTACTAATCACACAACTAATCAATTATTCCAACATCATCCATGATCCTGCATTTCTACATCTCGACAAGACACGCTAGTCAGTGTGCTCCCCTTGCTAACTTATCTCTCCTAGCTATCAGATGCCATCTGCATGTCAACAAACAAACCAATAACACAGATTCCTATAGAAGCTGGGCAGACATCAAGTAAATTAAGAACATGCCCGCAAGTTTTGAAACCTGGAATCCAAGGCATCATCTGATTTATTTTTACCTTGGCATCCCATACTCCGGTTACCACACCAGTCTCTTCACAGGGTGTGCATAAGGTCACGCTACAATGCAATGTGCTTAGTGAAGTGTTTGTAAAAATGAATTGATTTTTTTTCTTAAGCACCGACGCTTATTTGTATAGCACAGCCGCTTACCTAAGCACCTCTGTTAAGCACTGATGCCTAAGCAAAAATCAATTAATTTTTACAAACACCTCTCCAAACACCTTGCATGGTATATAGTCTAATCACTAATTTAGATGAGTAAATCAGCTTCAGCTACAAACTACCTGATCGATTAGCTAGGTTAGGCCGATTCTTATTTATTGTTTCTTTAGTGCCTTGGAAGCGTCAGATCTTTTCCATAAGAGAAGCAAAGCCTACTGTCCTTACCTTTAAAGTTCAAAGACTGACGCTAGCTTGTAGTGCTGCCTCCATTTGCCATTTGGAACACATCAGGAGTGTTCATCCAGTTTGGAGTAATTCTGCGGCGATGCAAACGACAAAGGGAAGGCTCCTAAGTCCTAACCTCGCTCGTCGGCATGGAAGAAAATCGTATACGACCAGGTAGTACATGCACAAACGGAAGACCCACCTCTCTGTACGACACGTGGCAAACCGAATCTCAAAGCAGCCATTAATCCCCTTCGCCAAATCCCAATTTCTACAGCCCAGGTTCGATGTTCAAACTCCAGCCGCCGCCGGTGCCTCGGCTGCTCGCCGCATCGTTACCGTGCGCTCGTCGAAGACAGGTGCAACTCCCCAACTCGGCGCGCTCCCTCACCGCCGGCAACGTCTAGGCCCGTCCGCGGCGCAGCTCGTGATACCGCCCCTGATGCTTGTCCCCGTCGGCTAGTAGAAGATGTGGACAGAGGAGGTCTCGGCGGGCAAGTTGACATCTGCGTTCCTTGCTCCGGTGACTCGTTGCCGTTGTTGGGCTCTGCTATATCCTGTCCGTCGCCGGCGAGATGGGTAGAGATGACGATGGTTTGTATGGTCGTGGCCTCGTGGGAATCGGGGTGGGTTGAAACTTGAAAACGATGAACCATGGCCGCTGCTTTGAGATTCGGGATGCCACGTGTCGCACAGAGAGGTGGGTCTTCCGTTTGTGCCTGTGCGACCTGGTCGTATACGATTTTCTTCCGACCATTCGGCATGGGGCGTTACACGCTTAGTTATATTGCACCCGGCCTTTAGTGTGCGTCAACGTAACCGCTTTATCTGTTCTCAGTGACTGTTACGAAACGCAGTTGCTTGCTTCTGGACCTGCCACAGTGCAGTGTGTATGAGAAGAGACGGATCGAGATATTATCATTGCCCCGCATTAATTTAACACGGTTCCTCACTTTTCTTTTTCTTCATTGAAAACGTGTTGCCCGGAGAAAGATTCAACTTGTCCCATCCGATTGTACTGCCCAATAATCTTACGAAATATGCAGCAGTGGTTTTGACTTTTAATTTCAGAAATATTTCATCAACGAAAATCACTGAAGTTCGGTGATCTCGGCTTACATTCCGGCCAAAGGGCCAAAAGATTCAGTTGAATTCAACCAAATATTTGAAACTTCTCACCCCGCAAAAAAAAAACTTCTCAAAAATATTTTGAAAGATTTTGAATTCCTGCGCACTATGAATTTGCTGAATGTTTTGAGCGATAGGTAAATATTTCAGTCTCTACTGAAATTATTGGAATTCGATAAGTTTCATTGAAATCCCATTGAAAGTGAAAACCATCACTACTCTCTTCCCTAAGTAAAGACACCCTTGTCTTCTTCGTTTTATGGGACCGTAAAAAGCATGCACTAAAAAGGCTATATACGTAAAAGTACAAATCACCTTATAGTAGTTGAAGATATTTTCTCACAACGACCTATAGTTATTTCTTATTGAGAGAGGGTTGGGGACAAAGACATGATGGAAAAAAATAGTACTAATAAATCACCAAACCATCAAAGATATTTTCTCCGGCTTCCTTTCTCTTCTTTGGACCAAAGATGAGGACAACAAGTTATGACCAACATTGGTTATATCGTGATCAATAGGATAGCTTTAGGGTTAGTGTGATAGGATCATTGTACAACTGCACCTCGAAAACATACACATCGAGACCATTGATCATGTATATGTACCATATGTGGGCTTAGCATTGAAATAGATCCGATAACCGTTGAATCTCAGGGCCAGTTCTTTTGGACGATTCTCCCAGAATCGCCCCCCTCTCCAGCTTCTTCCAGAATCATCACTTCATATATTTTTTACAATCTTATCTAGTTAAGATCTAATTAGCTAGGATCATAAAAAATAAATATAAATATAAAGTGGCGATTCTGGGAGAAGCTGAGAAGGAGGGCGATTCCAGGAGAATCACCCGAAAGAATTGGGCCTCAGGATACTGCGACAAGTATCGTGATTGCCGACCTCGTCTTTAAAAGGCATCTCAAGATGGTGCTGATTTTTACATTTCTTTTTGAAAAGGAGGATAACCTCTTGCCTCGGATGATGCATGCAGCCATGTGCTATTAATAGAGCAAAATACAGTAGCCGAACACTATCGACTCGGTAAAAAAGCGAAAAACAAACCCTGAGGTCATATGCCTCGTGACAGTAACTCCCCGAGATAACCACCAACCCTATGATACAAGACACAACATGAACGAAAAATACACAACTCCTAGGCTACACCTTCAAGAAGAAATCGCAACATGTGCGCCGATGATGGCGAGTCCACCACAAGGTTGAACATCGGATTCTCGTCCCCAAAGCAAAGCTTCGATCCACCACCTTCAACAAGGAGACAACGCAAGCGCGCGACGATGTAGCCCGATCAAAGATCTTGTGTTTCCACCGGAATGTATAAATTGGGCGTTAAAGCTGTCTGTATCATCCACCTTTATCCGTCTATCGATGCCTCGATAGCTGGATACCTCTGAAGGAGACAACGAAAGACAAAGATGTCCCATACCGCCTGCCTCCTGCTACTATCGCACCACCTTCGATCCAACAACAACAGGCTAAACCTGGCACCTCCACCAGAGCAGTCGTGCATCACTTGTCGGCAGCGGGCATGACTTGACGTCTCGTTGTCTCCGTATAAGACATCGTGTGTAGCATCCGATGGTAGCACATCCACCGGTGGCTTCACCTGTCAACGACAGGCATCGCCCGACAACTCTGAGAGAGGCTCATGTGTCACCTGCCGAGCCACATCGAACCTAGTCTTTTGATGGAAGGGGCCGCCACCAGCCTCAAAAGGCCGTCACCATCTCGAGATCCGAACTCCGAGTCGCCCACACGACCCCGGAGTCCGCCATCGTTGAAGAAGAGGGGCCGCCGCCCCGATTCCATATGCTACAGGGAGCACCCACCGTCGCGCCAGTCGCTGTCGTCGCCCATACAACGGCAACCGCCGCCGCGAGCCCGCATCAAGCGTCGTCGACACCGGAGGAAGCTCCGGCCGCCACACGCGTCCTGTGACGAGCCCGGACATGGGATCCCAAGATCTGTCGCAACCGGTGCCACCACAAGGACCCACCACCTGGCCCGTCACCCCCGGCGGAGGGAATGCCGCCACCACCATGGTCGGATCCGGGTCAGCCGTCGCCATCGTCACCGCTAAGACCAGATCCGGGCTGACCGACATGCCACACCCAAAACCGATCCACCCGCGCCTCCAAGCACGGCCGCGGGGATCCGCCGTGCCATGGATCCGCAAGACGTTGTCGCTGAAGCCGTGGTCCTGCGCCGCCCGGCATCATGCAAAGAGAAGGAGATCCCCGTCACCGCCTACGTCGACCGGATCAGCGGCGCACGCTAGCGGCGGCGAGGGAGGGAGCTGGAGGCGGCGGACTAGGAGCGGCTGGGGTTTGCCCCCTCAGTCGCTCGCGAGGGTGACGCGAGGAGGCCGAGTTGTGTGGACACGGGGTCCGCCTTTTGCGAGCGTGGATTTATGCTCCTACGACCTCCTCTTGATTTTTACATGTCCACCATGAAATTCATCCATGATCTCCAATTCGCCACCACACATATATGGCCAACCACGAGCTACCCAGTGGTTGAAATGCAATTTTCATTTAAAAGATATGCATAAGTGTTGAAATTTGTGTAGATATGCATCATGTTATAACATGCACCTGTGCAATTTTGGTTAAAATAAATAAACCATGTGTCATGCAAAGAGAAATGCCAGTAGGTTCATCTTGAAAACCCCATGTCTTGTGGGTTATGAGGCTTGAGACCAGGAATGAACTTAAATTTATTTTTGAAGAACTGAATGAACTTTATTCCTCCGATGGATGTGTATCTCGAATTTCATTTTTCACACCTCAAGAAGTTGTGGTTTTCTTCTTAGAAATTTGTATGCATATCTTGCATGATTCTATATTTCTATTGCATGCATCCTTTTAAAGTTTGGTGGAAACACACATGGTTATATATACACCATCCAAAGGGGGGCAAAAAATCTTCATTTCTCCAGCAGAAATTATACGCAAACACACGCATACATGTGAACCAAACTATGGAATGCAATGCAACAGTTGGATCCATGAACCGCGTGCACTACCCCGGCCGCGGAAAGGGTCACCAGAAACGTGTGTCGCTCTCGTGCCAGCTCCCCGCGCGCGCTGCGGTAAGCCGGCTCCAGGGCGCGGCTCCATGTGTCTCGTCCCCGGCCCCGCCCGGGCGTGCGTGCGTGCCATCTCCGATCTCTTCAACCGCACTCCTCCCGTCCCTCCCCCAGTCAACCTCGCCCTGCTCGCGCGCGGGCGCAACCCCAAAAGCGCGGGGCGACAATGGGGTGCTCCTCAAGACACACTAGCCAGCACCATAAATCCCAACCAAACCCACCCACTACTCTTCGTGTGCAGCAACGCTTCCGTGTCGTCCCCGTTTAAGTGTGTAACTCTTTCTCTCCGTAGCTTTTGCTAAGCCCGGGCAGTGAGCCTTCTATCTAAAATAAGCTAGAGCTTAGGGGTGTGTGCGTACGGCGTACCTACCTGCCGGTTGCAAGGGAGAGTGCCGGAGGCGGCGGCGAGAGAGACACACACACATGGGTAGCCTGGGATCGGAGGTCGACCATGGCGGCAGGGAGATGTTCCATGGCCACCCCGATCCTGTCGTCGACGAGCTCAACAGGCTGGAGAATCTACTCAGAGGTTTGCTCCATCATCATCTGGCTATTCTGGCTTTGATATACTATAATCCAGGAACATATATACACCACCTACATCAGACAGGCCGCTTACGAATCGTTTTGTATGCGCATAGCATAGCTCCAAGTGCAACGGTGCATGCATGGTGAACTTCGGCTCTGGCCATGCATGCATATTTTTGCATGGTGAACTTGTGCTCTGGCTCTGGCCATGCATATTCACATGGGCACCATGTTGCCAACAAGTGGCTGGCTATACCATGTTGCCAAGAAGAAGTGGCTGTGCACCCATGCATATTCAAGTCGAATTAAGTGGCATGCAGGTGTTGTATTTTTGTTGGCGAAAACCTCCTGGGATCGGTGTAGGTTCTGGTTGAACCAAGCTTTAATTAGTTCCTGTGAGCAGGCATGCAAGCGTGTGTGTTATGTTATTGATTGACGAAAACCTACGACATGAATGTTTGTATATTATCGTGGTGCAACTTTGCTTGTGTGGTTGTGTGAGAGCTAATTAATCAAGATAGTTATTTGCCTATTTCACTTTCAAGTATCTAATCCGAGAGGAAACTTGGTTTACATATGTATCTAAATGATCTCATAAGTGCAGCAGTACATCTTGCAAAAAAAAAAGTGCAGCAGTACACATATATAGCTGTGGACATGGAGTCTTGAACTTCTTAGTAAATGGGGAGCAGATATTTTTTTGGCCCAAGTACCACCATATATAATGTAACACACGATTAATTTACTTATGCAATACGTATTGCTTTGTGACTTGTGACACACTATATGCTGCATGCTGAAAATGGTTTTAGAGAACTTGTGCATAAAGCCAGCTTATTAATTGGCTACTACATTCTTGATGCAACTCAAAAATAAATTACTTTACAAATTAACAGCAAAGCAGGTTAAATTAAGTTCCATATCTTCTCAAAATAAAATATTTGTCTTTCTAAGACATGCTCTTGGGTCGTGGCATATCTGGCTTTTCTTCAGCCGGAACAAAAATTAGACAGGGACCACCAAAAAGTAGGCTACAAGAAATTTGCCCAGATTCTAAGATACATGACAAAACAATAGAATTTCTAACATGCTTGCGGTTGGTAGGATGTCAACATGGCTGAGAATTAGTAATTTAGTAGGCATAGTTGGCAAGGTGCAGATTTTGGTTAGTACTGAAACTGCACTATGCAGGTTAATCGTCACCAGATATTCAAGCCAGTCACTTGTGCTTGTGCCGACAGTACAGGGCGCTGTTCTGTTCTGTTACCTGTGTGAACTGTAAGGTGCACAGTGCTAAGTAACCTTGTTGCTTTTCTACTGCCATTCGATTTAAATGTGATAAACCTTTTTATTCTGAGCACAGGGCTGACTCACATAACCTGCACAACTTTTTTTGACAATTGAATGGACACATGAAGCCTCCTGTTTCAAACTTTTCCGTTAATAGTGGATTCACCTAACATGTTTCTTAAGGAATTCCATGCCAAACTTGCAATAAATAGTACTCCAGCAGGCAATGTTTTTCACCAAGACACCCTTGTTCAAAGCTGTTACTGTCACCCGTCTCATTCAACCACTATATGCTGATTCAAGTAACTTCTGTTTCACTCCGAACAATAGGAGAAACAAGCTAACTTTTTCGTCCAAAAGTGAAAGGGGCAATACTTACTTACTTTTTCTTCTATAAGCTTTCCGAAGAGACTCTACACTCCCTAATGTTTTCCACCAAAATAGTCTCTTTCTTCTAGAGAAGAATATTCGATGAAGGAAAAAAGGAAATACGACGCTGCACTCCGTTTTTAAACTTTGGTCATTTCCTGCAGAAAAGGAACGAGAACTAGGACACGCATACAGTGAAATAAAAGGTCTGAAGGTGACAGAAGCTCTGAAGGACAAGGCCATTGCTGAGGTATAATTTGCTTCACGGGTCAGCTTCCTTGAGTTGTTTACAAGTTAACTTGCGCTCTGTTTCTTCTGAGTACACTGCTGACTGGATACAACCTGGACTTAAGTTTACCTGACGTTTGCATGCAGCTGAGCAAGGAGCTTAAGAAACAGGACGAGAAGCTGAGCATCCTGGAGAAGCAGCTTGAGCAGAAGGTTGCTTAGTGCTTACTTCCCTAGCTCATTTGATTTGACATCAAATCAGCTACCTCTATTCTTCTTCCTTTTCCGGTTACATGACGGGTAAATTCGATTTGATATGACAGAATCTGGATGTGAAAAGGTTATGCAATGAGCGCAAGGAAGCGTTGTCTGCACAGTTCGCTGCTGAGGCATCGCTCAGGAGGATCCACTCAGCTCAGAGAGACGAGGAAGTGGTTCCCTTTGATGCCATCATAGGGCCCCTGGAGTCTGACATCAAGAAGTACAAGCATGAGGTACACAACTGTGATGTTCAATTCGGCACCATTTGAGCAGAGTGAGTAACAAGACCTGCATAGTCGCATATCATGCTTACCTGTGGCTGCTCGTTTGGTTCTTGTCAGATTGCGGTGCTCCAGGATGACAAGAAGGCGCTCGAACGGCACCTGAAGCTCAATGAGGCGGCGTTCGTTGAGGCTGGGGACATTCTGCGCAGCGCACTCGAGAGAGCGCTGATTGTAGAGGATGTCCAGAACCAGAATATTGAGCTGAAGAAACAGATGGAGATCTACCATGTATGTGCACACACAAATCCATTATCGACATGGCTGAACCTGCAGAAAAGGAAGCAGATCTCATTTTTCTTATAATACAGAAAAACTTGCATAACTGAACATTTTTTTCTTGTTTGCCTGAACTTGCAGGAGGAGAACATGCTTCTGGAGAAGAGCAACAGGCAGAAGATCCTGGAAATTGAGAAGCTCACCCACACCGTTGGTGAGCTTGAGGAGTCCATTCTCGCCACCAGAGATGTTGCCAATGCTGTGCATTTCTACCAGAACCAGGCTACCAGATTGAACGTAAGTGAGATCGACGTCAGTGTTCAGAAGTTTGGGTCGATCCCATTCTAGTTTGTTTCATAACGATCTTTAACTTGTAGGAGGAGAAGAAGACGCTCGAGAGGGAGCTGGCTCGAGCTAAAGTCTACGTCAACCGTGTGGCGACAACAACAGCAAACGAATGGAAAGATGACGCTGATAAACTGATGCCGGTCAAGAGATGGCTGGAAGAACGAAGACTCCTGCAGGTACAGAGAAGAGGGAGTGAGCACATATGTAATGCCGCTGCAATCCCATTATCTGAATTTAAATATGTCATATCGATCATCCAGGGAGAGATACAACGGCTGCGCGACAAGATAGCCATAGCAGAGAGGTCTGCAAAGGTGGAAGCCCAACTTAATGTAAGAAATTCTGCTAGACTATCCCGATCAACCATGAGCAGTCAATTCTTACCTCGTTGTTTCAACTTCTATTGCTTTAATTCTTTCAAAGGATAAACTCAAAAGGAGACTGAAATCATTGGAAGAGGACATGAGAAATGGAAAGCCCAACACACTTGCCAATGAGGCCAATAGGAAAGGCACTCCGAAAAGATCAACTTCTCAACCAAGACAACCAGGCACACCTAGAATGTCACAGCAATTGGCTTCATTCGAAGGCATTGCTGACAAGAGAAGACCAACATCTCAACCAAGGGCGGCCGCAGCAGGGAAGGTGCTGAGGCAACCTAATTCAGATACCGAGCCTGTAGAGAAGGCGAGAAACGTTAAACAACCTGACAGTCCAAGAGCGAGAACAGGTGCTGCTAGAAAGGATCGTACTGTGAAAAATCACCTGTGGGCGACAAGTAAAGTGACAAGCGATGCTGGCAAAGAGAACAAGGAGCAGAATCCAAATTACAAGCCACATTCAAGCACTCCACATGTGGAGGGACATGATAGCACGAAGCCACAAGCTGTAGTATTTGATGTGAATGGAGACTGTGGAGTTCAGTGCAGTGAACATCACAAAGTCATGGATTTGGAGAACTTGGACGAGGAAAAAGTGGAAGCTTTGAATACAGAGAGTACCCAGGGTGGCAACAGGGGAAGCTAAGGAATTTCTTTTGCATGAGGATGCCAAATACAAGAAGGGTGAATAACAGTTATCATGTACTGGTAAGTGATCTCCTCTAATGTTTGCAGGCACTCCTAGAAAAGTATTTGCAGACATATTTTGTACTTTTAAACAACTCTATTACTATTTCTTATACTTTTAAACAATTCTGTTACTAGTGCTTGACAATTGTCAGAAAATTTTAAGACTGTTTTCAAGGGATACATAGGACCCGAAAATTACACCTGAACTTCTTTGGATCTAAATTGTTCGTTTCTTTGTTTCATACAGATGCAGCATGGCTATTTATTTCTAAGAACATGTGTGCCTCTCTGCAATTTTCTTCAACTTGGGAGATTGTTTGAACAACAAAACCAGCAGGCCATGTTGTTCTGTTTCTTTATTCTCTCTTGTACAGCAAAGCAATTTGTGCCTATAAAAAAATACAAATGCAGTTCGTGGTGTTTTGAGCAAAGGCTGTTTAAAATAAGAAAGTTGGTGCTAATGTAATGGCACTGGGAACAATACGAAGAGAAGGGGTGCTTATTTCTCTACTTTGATTTGAATCTATATGTTCTATAACTATTATTATTGTTTACATTTTCCGTCCCTTTATTCATGTAAAAGATCAGTTCATCACCGTCCCTTATAAGGATGGATTTGAATGTATATTGTAGTCAGAGATTCTTGTGGAATTTCTCTGTTTCATACTGAGACTACACCGTTTTATTCAGAATATCTTCTAATTTATTTTTTTATTTTTTTTAGAAAAGGGGCATTCCCCGGCCTCTGCATCAAACTGATGCATACGGCCATCTTATTAATAGAAAAGGTCAAGGTCTCCAAAAGTATGCAAAATAAGAGTACAAAATGCTCAGACTGAGCTCTAAAAAATGTGAGAACCCCACAAACGGATGCGTTAATGCAAACAGGGCCTAGACTCCTAGCCTATTACATGACCGCCATCCAAACCGGCTGAAGATAGCCCGAGCTACCATCTCCCATCGGATAGACCCAGTAACCAAACGCTCCCTGGCATCCATCGGAGTGAGTAGCGACCACATACGGATCAATGCAGTGGCCCTGTGAATAACCTGCAAAAAATGAACATTTGTTGATCTGTTAAACACCAAATCATTCCTGCACTTCCAGATAGCCCATAGTAATGCACAAACACCCACACGTATATGGCTCGCTGATTCTTTCGCGACTCCATTCAACCACGTCCCAAAAAGCGTGGTGATACTAGTTGGTGGAGTGATGTTAAAGGCTATATGGACCGAACGCCATAAAACTTTAGCCATCGGACAATCTAGAAAGAGGTGTTTGATTGATTCATCCTTGTCACAAAAGCTACATCGCAAAGACCCACCCCAAAGGAGTGACAACATCATGAAAATAAGAAGTGCTCATTGGTCAATTCTAACACGGCAGCGAGCATAGGAAACATGTAAACTCAGATTAAGACTAGAAATTGTTCAAAAGCCAAATTCATATAAACATGTCAGAAAGCATAAATTATAAGGCTCATATGGCAGAACTAGAGGGAAAATAGGTAACAATGAAATGGCACTCTGGTGACAAAATGAGTACAAGGCAAATTAAAAGAAGGAACAAGATGAATCTTTCCCTTCCAATGTTAATCAACATAATATATTCAACAGCGACCAGTCACCAAAAGAATACACAACAATGATATGAGTAGTTGTTTCAGGGAGAAAACATAAATTCACTAGTTAAGGCTTGCAAAACAAACTCCTCTAGCAAGGACACATTACTTCACTATGAGTTCAGGCAAGCGCAGAGTTAAACATAAGGAATATTATGTTCTGGCTTCATACTTCTAAAAATTGACAGCAGTGCATCTAATTTTTCGACAAAGGGAATATTTTAATATCGCGAAGATACCAATTACACCCGGCCTCTGCAACAACGCAATATCGTAAAGACATTACGGATGAGCAGTGCATCTAATGAAAGTCTGTGATGTTGCTTTATGCACATGACACAACTGATTTTGAATAACATGTGTATACTGGAAAGAAAACCCAAATCAAGTTGTGTTACAGCATACTCCACCAATCATCACTCACCTGAGAAGATGCTGGCTGGTTAATACTTGCTTTAGCATTCGCTAAGAAGGTTGCATCAGATTGTGGCTCTTGGCGGGGAGCCTCCTTCATCGCAGAGTACATGTAGAAGCCAATCACAATAATAACCGGTATGACAGCAAGGAACCCACTGGCTAGAGTTTGCGCTGAGGATGAAAGGTGACTAATACCTGACAAAGGAGTGAGATGTTGTTTCCTTGCAAACGTATGCACTTCACTTCCATAGAAAAGATGAAGAACATCGTAACATGAAAGGAACAACAAGCAAACCTGGAAAAATCTGGTGGTAGAACCCATACATAATTGCAACTGGGGGCATCCACATGAACATCGATGTAACAGCAAACTTAGTTATTACTCCCTCCGTAAAGAAATATAAGAGCGTTTTGATCACTACTTTAGTGGTCTAAACGCTCTTATATTTCTTTACAGAGAGAGTACTCCATACATTGCTTCTCCCAGTGGAATACTGATACAAAGACAAGATGAAAAAAAACCACGAGTTTAACTACAGCTAACTGCGGGGATGCTAGGACAGATATGATCTTGTAAGACAGGTAGAACTATCTAACAGAAGTATCATGGTTTCCAGGGCCCAGGGGTGCAAGCAACGCGTCGCATACCCCGTACCATATTAGTGCTAATTTTGCCATCCACTACTACGCTAGTTGCATAGTTTTGCCGGAAAAGCAGGCCACTGCTTGCATCCCTATTTTTTGGAACGAAGACGCTAGAGGCGTCCGGCTTTAAATTAATAAAGCCAACAAGGCAACGGAAATCACAGTCACATAGTTCAATATTACAGGCCATCTAGACTCGCGCGAATAAAACACTGAAAGCGCATCCGACAAGTATCATAACCAGGGCGCACAATAGATGCAAAAGACCCAAAATAAAAGACCGCAATGTCTAAGTAGCAGTGGTGGGGGCTCCTTCATTTTGTCGCGACAGCCTCGACACCGACTTGATTTTCTCCATCACTGCGAGCATGTCCTCCTCATCACGCGCTTTCCCCAACGGCATCCACACCTGAAGGAAGAGATGGCATTTGAAAAAAATGTCAGCAGGATGGGTTGGGAACTTGTGTTCGATGGTGATTTTGTTCCGTACCGTCCAGAGGGACCAAAGAAGCGCCCTAGCGCAACGCCATAGAATACAAGCGTTCGTCCCAGTCTGGGCGTGGAGAATAGAAGCGAGGTCAGCCGAAGATTGGGGGTTCCACGTATTGGCAAATGTCCCGCGGATCGCACTCCACGCAAACTTTGCCAACACGCACTGAAAGAAGACATGATTAGCGTCTTCTGGCAGCCCGCAGATAGCGCAAGATCCATCAGTAGGTCCCATGCGTTTCGCCACGTTGATAGACGTTGGCAGTTGGTTCCGGAAAGATTGCCACAAGAAAATCTTGATTTTAAGCGGCAGGCTCGCCTTCCATAGTCCCCTGACCATGGCTAACACAGGTCCATCGGACAACTTGGCATACATGGACCTAACCGAAAATTTTTTAGATGCCGAAAGGTTCCAGGCAACGCTATCGGTCTCATGAGATAGGTTAAAATCCCGCCAAGCTACCACAAGACCATCCCAACTAGAGGCCTCGCCCTCCCCTAGAGAACGAATAAAAGATATCGCCGGAGGATGAACGCGCAGGGCGTCGGCCACCGAAATGGAAGGGTCAGAGGCAAGATGGTAAAGATCCGGGTGGGATTGCCACAAAGGCGCATTTTCCCACCAGTGGTCAAGCCAGAAGCGAGTAGACTCGCCGTTTTTGACTCCAAAAAAAGCCCCGAGGGCGAACGCCGGTCTAACAGCTTGGATCCCTTTCCAAAAAACTGACCCGGAAGGTTGCGCCGAGAAAACATTTCCATCCGGGAAGTATTTTGCCCGAAGGATTCTAGCCCAGAGACCCGACTCGTTTTGGGCTAGGCGCCACCACCACTTTGTTAGGAGGGCCACATTCATAAGTTTGGAGTTAATGACACCTAGGCCACCTAGCTTTTTAGGACGGCAAACTGCCGCCCATTTCACCATATGGTACTTTCGCTTGGTCCCAGCTCCTTCCCAAAAGAACCGGGACCGCGGGGTGTCCAATTTGGCATGCACGCCGTCGGCCAAAAGGTACATACCCATAGTGAAGATGGGCAGAGAGGAAAGGCTTGAGTTGGTCAGAATGAGGCGCGCTGCCGATGACATAAATCTGCCCCGCCAAGGGCTAACCCTATTAAACACTTTCCCTTAGAGGGGCTCCCACTCCGCGATGGTAAGACCTCTGGTAGATATGGGCAGCCCCAGGTATTTGATCGAGAAAGATCCACGTTTACAGTTCAGGGAGTTCGCCACCCAAGCACTCTCCCGATCATCCATCCCTATGGTGATCACTTCGCTCTTATGAAAGTTGATCTTGAGCCCTGACATAAGTTCGAAGGCGAGGAGCAGAAGTTTGACGGACACCACGCTACTATCGTTAGGTTCAAATAGTAGCATCGTGTCGTCCGCGTACTGCAGGTGAGAGACTCCTCCGGGGATGAGATGAGAAACTAAACCGGAGATGTGACCGACAGCCCTCGCACAATCAATTAAAGCTGCTAGGGCATCCGCCACAAAATTAAAGATCAAGGGGGAACTCGGATCACCTTGTCTGAGTCCCCTTTTATTACGAAAGAACCTACCCATGACGCCGTTAATGGTAACAGCCGTATGACCACTGGAAACTAGGTGCATAAGCCGATGCACAAAGCCTGCCTCAAAACCCTTTTTAAGAAAAACTTCCTGAATGAAGGCCCAGTTCACACGATCGTAGGCTTTCTCGAAGTCGAGCTTAAGGAGCACACCCTTGGCTTTAGTCCTTTTGAGCTCGTGCACGATTTCCAAGAGGACAATCGGTCCCTCTAGGATGTTACGTTCTTAAGGAAACCCGTTTGGCTATGGCTAATGATCCTTTGGGCAATTGGAGCGAGGCGAGAGGCATAAGCCTTAGCACAAAGCTTAAAAGGGACGTTAATGAGAGTTATCGGGCGAAACAACCTAATGTTGTCAGCCCCCTTAACTTTGGGGATAAGACTGATGGCCCCATAGTTAAGGCACGAGAGATCAGCAGTACCTAAGGCAAAACCATTCACGATCGCGTAGAACAAGTGCTTGAGGATGGGCCAAAAGCGCTTGAAGAACTCCACGGGCCATCCGTCCGGGCCGGGCGCCGTGTCATTCTTCATATCCAATAACGCCTGGTCAATCTCCTCAGGGAGAAAGGAAAGGGCCAGCCGATCGTTTTCCTCCTGCGACACCTGAGCCTCGGGCTCCCACATGTCCGCGCGGAGGGAAAGGGGTTTGTCATTCGCAGTCCCCAAGAGGTCGATGAAAAACTCATATATGTGCGCAGAGATTTGGTCCTGAGATAGCAACAGTCCCGAACCAGATTGGAGACGAAGGATAGTGCTTTTTCTTTTCCGACCGTTCGCAAAAGCGTGGAAATAGCCAGTGTTAGCATCCCCCTTCGTCATCCATTTGACACCGCCCCTACGGTGCCAATATTCCTCTTCAGCTCTGAGGAGGGCAAGGACTTGGTCTTCCAGAGCGTATCGATAGGCCCACTCCGATTCAGAGAAAAGCCGTTGGTCTGCTTCCAGGTCGAGGGTAGCGATCTCCTCCGTGATCCTGGCCCTCTCTTTCTTAGACTCACTCCCCTGATTGGCCTCCCAGCCACGAAGAAAAGATCGAAGCTTGGCCGCCGCGGCGGTCCACAGATCAGCCGGGCCCCTCTGCTGCCCCAAAGCGGAGCATATGAGAACCCAACGCTCGCGTACCAACTGTTCGAATCCCTCAGACTCGAACCAGGACGTTTCAAAGTAGAAGCGCCGGCTGCGGCAAATCGTCTCCTCCCCTGAGGAGAAGATGAGGGGCACGTGGTCCGATCCAATGCGCGTCTCTGCCACCAGGGAACAGGGAATAGGGTTTCCCACTCGGGGGTGAAGAAAACCCTGTCCAGGACGCTCCGAACCGGATTGGTTTGTTTGTTGGTCCACGTAAACCTTGCTCCGGTTCGTGCCGCCTCACGGAGAACAGCCGAGGCAATAGCCTGATTGAACATGGAGACCCTTGTCCAGTCAATATTGTTGTTGTTCTTGTCCGCACCCGAGCGGATCAAGTTGAAATCCCCTCCAACAACCACTGGTAGATTGAGGGTTCGTTTAGCTCCCACAACCGAAGATAACTCGAGGAGAAACTCGTGGGAGCGCTCATGGTTAGCTGGGCCGTAGACGCAGATGGTCACCCAAGTGAGTCCCGTACCCTTGTGTTTAGTAGTAGCAGCAAGACAGAACGTCCCCACCTCCCAATTCATCACTTCGCATAAATCACGGCTACAACCCATAAGAATGCCACCGGAGTGCCCCGAGGAGGGTAACCAGTGCCACTCGAAACGCTGGAGAGGATCGTAAGCAAGAAGGTCTCTGTGGGAAAAATCAAGTTTAATCGTCTCCTGGAGAGCAATAAAATCAATACGTTCTTTGGCGATGTACTCCCTAAGCTGGGTCCGCCGGCCAGCATGGCCGCAGCCCCGAATGTTCCAAAAAAGGAACCGCATCTAGATCACGCGGTTACGCAGGCGAACACCTCGAGAGGTGATCGCTTTGGCCACTCGCTTCTTAGGCTGTCCCCGACCCTGCGGAGCCAGCGATGAAGAAGGAGGAACAGACACTTCCCTAGTCTGTGTGTCCTCACCGGGCGCAGCTACCTCACCAGCCCCTGCTGGCATGGTAGCAAGATGGTCGGTCGCAGCGCATCTGGCTGCAGCCTCAGCCAAGGCGGCCTGAGCCCCTTCCCGGGCCCGGAGCAAAGATATGAGCTCGCCGGGGGG
>LR738715.1:140696789-140717015 GCA_902687465.1 Secale cereale
GGGGGGGGGGGGGTTGGGGACAGCCACACCCGCATCGTTAAGAATGGATGCAAGATGCTCATCGGAGAAAGCATTAAGAATACGGAAGGAGGGAGGAGGGTTACCTGAAGCTTCCATGTTTTTGTTGGCGATGCGAAGCTGTGCGCTTTCCAAGGAGGAGAGCTCCCCCAGCTTGGCCTTGGCACGGGCACTAGGGGCCCGTTGCGCCACCGGCGTCGCCTTCGACCTCTTGGCCTTGCTGGTGGTGCCGTTGGCACCTAGAGCCGCACCCAACTCCCCACCAAGTTCCGAAGGATTCCCCGCCACCAACGTTGCTGCAGCTTTGGAAGACGGTTTCCGACCCGCCGCTTTCTTAGGTTGTCGCCCCGCACTGTTCGATCCCCGACGTGGGCCCGGAGTCAGCTCAGAGTCCCCCAGCACCACCAGCTCCGGATCGTCGATCGGAGTGTGAGAGGTGGGCGGAGGCAGCTTAGCCGTCCCAGCACCATCCTTGCATGCCAGAGGAAGAGCCTCAAGGTTAGATCCGTATTCGTTGAAGGAGTTATCCAGCGACCGAGCAAGCGGGGGAACGCTAACAGCCGTATCTTGGGTAGCCAACCCTATGGCCCCAACCTCAGAGGTCAAAGCTCCCAGCTTCTCCCACGTTTCAGTGTCGATGGAGGTATCATGCAAGCTCTCATCAGGTTCGTCCGTAGCCACGGGGAGAGGGGGAAGGGCATCCTTGGACTGGCCCGGAGCGCGTGCCCCACCGGAGCCGCTGGGGATGGAGCCCAGGGCTGGTGGCTGTTGAGCGCACAGCCCCTTGGCCGGCGTCGAGATTTTGGGGTGGATAGGGGCTGCCACCACCAATTGTGACCGCTCGTCGCCGCGCTTAGGAAGAACCTCCCTCTCCACCTTGATTTGGTACCCTTCACTATTGAACCATACCTCCACCACACCATTAAGCTTTTCGGGCGCACGACATGCTAATTTCAGCCGGACAGGCCCCAACCTGATCAGCGAAAGTTCATCTACCACAATTGGCCTCCCAAGCATCCGAAGGCCCTCCTTGATGCGATCTTCGCGTCTGTGCTTCTTCGGGATGCCGTAGAGACGGACCCAGGTCTCTGGCATCAACATAGGTTGGATCTCTTCATGGAGCATATCCCGCACCCTTGCGGTTATGTCATGAATAGAGAGGAAGAGCTTGCCACTAGTCTTGGCCATATGGAGAAGGTCAGCAGAAGGAAAAACCACGAGAAAATCGTCATCCCCAACCTGAGTCACCTGCCAATCCCAATCGGAGGCGACCATATGCTTCAGTTCTTGTTTGAGGATACGGAGCGTCAGCTTCCCAGGCTCCGCAGAAAGAATCGCCGCGTTCTTGATGCGTTCGTCGATGGGCGTCTCCAGCTCGTCGTCGTCGTCGTATTCCAGACAGAAAAAACCCTCACCTGAGATGGCACTCCCCATAATCTGCAAATGGAGTTGTCGCCCCCGCGTCGGACAGTTAGCCGAAGCGTGTCCTTCCTCTTTGCAGAGCACGCAAAGAGGCTTGAACCTACACTTGGACTGGTAATGTCCGAGGCGGCCGCACTTGAAGCACTCCACCTCCGGGGCTTCCTCCAACGGAATGGGTTCCGCCGCCGTGCCCTTGGAAGCACCAGGAAAAGCCGCACCCACCGGATCTGGGGTGGCCCTAGGCTTCATGGACGACGGGGCCTCCAAGTTGCCCCCCGCATGGAGAGGCCCCTCAGGTTTCTTCTCTAGCGCGCGCCGGCGCTGGAAGCTGTTCTTCTTATTCTTCTTCGCTTGTTGTTGGATCCACCATGGGGGAGGGGGGCCCCAATCCCCCTCGCGCCCGCCGTGCTCGCGCGCCCCCTCAGCCCGAGCCCGGCCGCCTCGCCCATCCGAGCGGTCCCTCATCGCACGCTTGGCCTTGTCCCGAAGCTCCAACTCTCGCCGTCGTTCGGCCTCCGGATCCGCATCGGCCAGAGGGCGCTTCTCCACCCGCCGGTCGTCCATCACCACCGCCGCAAAGGAACGAAGAAGGGGAGGAGGGGGAGAAGCTTGAGGGTGCGAGCGCAGTGAGCGAATCGCCGCACCTCAAGAGGAGTGGCTGGAAACCCTAAGTGGGGATCCAGCAACCCTCGACGCAACCATATATACTTCCCCCCACCTCCGACGCGGGCCGGGCAGCTATCTGGGCCGAGGGGGCCGGGGAAGGCCCCCCTTAGACGACCGCACAGGCCCGGCAAGCGCACCACTGGACGAGGGTCCACCTGGCGGGACACCCGGCCCGGAGACACGTTCCCCCACGGACCGGCCCACATGCGCAGGCCCAACCAGCCCACCCGGCCCGGGAAGAGGACCGGGCTCGTTCCGCAGGCCCGGCACCGTCCGCTCCTCCGCACCGGCGCGAGGCAGCGCCGCCGGGCTCGACGCCGGAGGCGGGGCAGGCGACCGCAGCTCCGGCCACGCCGCGGAGGGAGACCCAGGACGGCCAGCGGCGTCCTCGCCGCCGCCGAGGGCCGGCAGGATCCACCTACCTCCGCCCTCCCCCCAGATCCATAGGCCACCGACGGTAACCAGATCCGACGCGCCACCGCACGGGGCCCCTTGCCACCGGGGGCAAAACGCCGGGCCGACGACCGCGCCGCCAGAGGCGCAACCGCCGCGAAGGCCACGAAGTCGCCCACCGTCGGCCGCGCCGGAATCATGCGTGCCGCACACTCCGACGGAGAGCAGTCTCCCCCCGTCAACGACTCCTCCTCCGCATCGGAATCTTCCTCCGCCAGAGCCCAGAACCGATTCGCCCGGGGGCCGGAGGAACACGCAGCCCCCGCCGGCGCCCCAACCACCGCCCGAGGAGAGCAGCTGCGTGGGGAGCCACCGTTGTGGCTCACCACCGTCCAATCCCTCGACGAGAGCGGCGACCCCGGAGACCGCAGCGCCCCGACGCACGCTGCCCCGCCCACCCGCGGGAGGGGGTCAGTCGAGGCCCCTGCCGCCGGCGGTGCGCAGTCCCATGGCCAGAGCGGCGCGGCCGACCCGCTCGCGGCCCCAGCGCGGGGGACGCCGCCGTCGCCTCCAGCGGGCAGCACCAACGGCTCCATTTCAAAAACCGATCCCATGCAGCCCGTTGCTTGCATCCCTATCAGTTGCAGTTATTGTGCTCAACATCCTAATCAAGGAAATACATCTCATATGCCAGCCAACATTAAGAGTTGACACTGGTAATTACCCATACCACACGGTTTCTACCCAAATCCAGCATTGTGAGTTAATCCTCTGAAATTTCATACTTTTCTACTTCTTGGGAAAGCAATGTTTGGTTCTCTTCCTAGCCTAGATTTTGGGCAAGCCAAAGCTGGGCAAGTGAGGTTCAAACTGTGCTTGTTTTGCCCATCAACAGCTACTTTGTTATAAACCAAAATTATATTCTCCTTGCAATTGCTTGTATTCCAACGATTAAATCTACTCAACTCCCTAATACCCGTTCATCCTCCTAAAAAAACATCTAGGGTTCCTGCCTCTCGCCGGCTCCGAAGCAGGTCCGCCTCGTCTCCGATGGTCCTAGGGTCATGGAGGCGCGGTGGATCCTGCCAAGGACCGGCGGGAGGGCTTCGTTTTTAGTCGTTCCTTTCAATTTTGTTAGGGTTTGTGTTCTACTCAGGAAGGCGAAACGGCGGCGGCCTTTTGAAGATGGAATAAGGGTCTCCCCGCCTAGCCCCCGTTCCAGTGGTGCGTCTAGCATCATTGGTGGGCATGTGGAGGTGTGTCTCCGGCGGATCTATCTTTGGTGGATTTGCTCGGATCTCGTTGGTGTTCGTCTACGTTCGTGTGTCTTCGGATTGAATCCTTCTGATCTACGTTGTTCTTCATCTGCGGCGGTTGCTGTTCTGGTGCGCTGGTCCTATGGGGCCTTAGCACGACGACTTCCCGGCTGTCTACTACAACAAGTTGTGCCCGACTCCGAGGATGGAGGGGCGATGACGGCGGCGCGCCTTCGGCTCGCTTCAGTGCTTGTAGTCGTCGCTAGGTGGTCTACGGATCTGGATGTAATTTTTATTATTTTCGGTATTCGTTGTACTACCATGATTGAAGATAAATAGATCGGAAGATTTCCCGAAAAAAAAAGATTAATACGAAAATACAAAATCATCCCATCAAATACCTAAGTAGAAGCTTCAGAGCCTTCGATTGACTATTAATCTTGGAGCGCACCAAACTGAAGCTAGACTGGTCGGATTGGGTCCTTTATATCAGATAGATTGGCAGTAAAACTCCTCCGAAATACAAACTGTCACACGCACAATTAGCTACATATCAAATATGCAAGCGCTGACGCAGATCTCTACCGTCATGGGAGGAGGTGCCTTACCAGCTAGGCCGTAGATGAACGACGGGCGCCGAGCGGCGAGGAGGCCGCGGCCGCGCGTGAGAACCCCGCTCCGGTGAGGCGGAGGCGGAGGCACCGTGAAAATTGCAAATACAATACCACGTTTTTCTCTCTTTTTTCACACTTGTTTACTTTTTTTTTCTTCCGGCGAAGACACCCATTTGTTTTTTTTTTACTTTCCGCCTGTTCATCAAAAAGTAAGCCAACATAAGAAGTAATAAAAATTATATTCATGTCAACCAGTGGAGCAAGCCAAAGACAAGCTGCTGTCATCGTCCCTCCCTCACTGAAGCCAAACAAATCTTGTTATAGTTGACAATCAGGAAGTCGTAATGCTAATGTTCCAAAGAACCAACACAAATAGAAAAGCAATCAAGGATCCAACCTGTAGATACACGAACGCATACTGGATCCAAGCAGATCCATCGGAGACAAATACCGACTTAATCCCACAAGATCCACCGAAGGCACACCTTCACACTCCCTCAAACGATGATAGACGCACCACCGAAACGGGGGGCTAGGCGTGGAGAATCTTATTTCGTTTTCAGAGAGCCGTCGCCACCGCATCTCACTACTGGGAAATGGCTTATAAATGAACTATTGGCGGGCAGCACATGTCACCCGTCACTGCTGCGGGTGACAGGACACGTCCGTCATAGTTACGGGCACACATGTGGCGGGCGCCAGCCAGCAACCGCACAGCTAGACTCTTCCAAATATGCCTCTCGGCTGGAAACTGTAGAGGCGAACACCGACGAAGTGTCCGCCACTAGTTTGTGGGTAAGCAGTGGCGGGCGTCTCTAGGAGCCCGCCGTAACTATATTTTGGCAAGCGTGGCAACTAAATAAAATTTTGGAAAAGTTTGCTATGGCGGGTGCTCGTGATTGCCTGCCACTGCTCCTGCTGGACAGTTCCTCCTCCGCGTCTGCCCAACAACCGTCCACACAAGCTTTCATTTCCGTTGTTCTGTCTTTCTCTGCTCCATTCTCTCTTTCTCGTCCCCTTCCTCGCCCGTCTCGCGCCTCTACCGCCGCCACCGTCCCTCTGACCAGCCGGCGGCGCCTTCCATGCGTCCAATGACGTGAGCGCCGCCAACTTTGCTCACCGTTGTGTCGTCCTCCTAGACCGCCACCGCACCATTCTCCGTCTCGACCGCGCGCAGCCCAGTCCTCCGGCCTTGACCATCACCGCCGTCCTCTGCCTCGACCGCCGTCACGTCCGCCGCCCTCGACCGCCAATGGTATACTCAATTTCCGTGGCTAAATTACGCTCTAGGTTTTATAATTTGCATCTTATTTATTAGTGGATTAACTAGTTGTACATCATATAAGAATTTCTAGTACTAAATAATTGCTAAATATGACAAGTGGCAATGATGTTCAAATTTTCTTAAATATGAGAAGTGCACGGGCTTTGTGTTATTCACAAGGATATGAAAATGATTGACAAATTTTTTGCGAAACGTTGATTCATTTCCTTTTCGCCAAATTTTCGTCACTCCATACGTCAACTTTGCAAGCAAAGTTCATGTCGAATTTCATTTGCTTTGACAATACTGTTTAGCTTTGTAAGCAAATTTGATGCCGAATTTACATATGACAAATGCACGGGTTTTAAAAATGGGTGCCAACGTTTTGATGAAACGTTGATTAACTTTTGTTTCATCAAATTTCTGGTACTCAAAATATGTTCACTATTCAGCAAAGGTCATGCCAAATTTTCTCGAACCCTTCTTAGTCACTTCCTCCTCTCAAAATTACAATTAATAAGTGCTTCGTAATGATTATTAGGAATCATGAGGCGTAAGATCTGCCATATTTACAAATGTCAATGTATGAAAAGTGTGGATACTATAGTAGATTTCGGACGCTTCTTGATGAAGGGATTTCAAAAATCAGTGGTAACATTTTTTAACCCACCTCTTTAACCTCAACTAGTTTTCTATACAAACCATTTGTGTAATTATTGTACGGACTTTATTGTTAATGATGACCTGTTGCATAGTGTATTCCATGCAACATAGGGGTTGACTTCAACAATTTATGCAGTAACGTTATGTACTTTGACGATTAGACGCACTTTCGAACTGGATGTGCGTAAACGGAATGATAGAACCATCATATACGGCAATGGATGGGAGCAGTACATTGCACAGAATAATTTAATTGGAGGAGAGCACATATCATTTTCCGTGAATGGAGAGGTCAACAGGTTAAGGACGATTTATTTTTGCAGCGACGGCGATGACGATGACTAGGATAATGATGATAGCCAGGATGACCAGGATAATGATGATAGCCAAGATGACCAGGGCAACTGTGAAGATGAAGACTAATCGGATAATGATGATAGCCTGAATGATGAGGATGAGCAAGATGATGACGATGAGGAATATTTTGACGATGGTCCATTCAGTTCAGCAATTTTCTCTCAAAGAATGAGGAAACTTACTCCGGATGAGACCCTAAATGTTACCGCAATGTTACCATCTAGTGTGGCCTTCGTTGGAAAGCCCTTTATGCACCGTTTAACAAAAACCAACGTCATCAAAAAGTCATGGTGAGATGTTTGGTATTCTTTCATCTTTTTTATTCATAACCAAGTATGGTGAGATGTTTAACATTGCATGCTCTCTATTTTCTCTTAATGATGAGGAGTTCAGAAGTTACCTATGAAGATGTTTTCCGGAGTGAACATCCCCGCCGTCGGCATCGCTGGAGTACGCCATGGACCAACAGGCCGTGCCACCTGTCGTGGTTCTAAGCCTGACAGTACGAGTAGGGGGTACGAATGAGGAGGCAAGGCCCTAGCTATGGTGGAGTTGTACACGAGGTGTTTTACGAGTTCAGGCCTTTCTCGGAGGAAGTAACAACCCTACGTCTCGGTGCCCGGAGGCGGTCGACTGATATGTGTATATGTGTGAGTTACAAGGATGCGAACCCTTGTACTGGAGGAGGGGGGTGGCTTATATAGTGCGCCAGAACCCCAGCCATGCTCCACGTTACTAAAGGTTCAATGTACATTAAGGCAGACATTACTCGTAACGTCTGCAGTAAATGGCTATAAAGGCATTCACTACGGCGAGTAAATACCAGACTGTTATTGTTCTAAGGGACCTTTGACCTTCGGGGGTCGAGTGCCTTGGATTGGTCGAGTGGAGTTGAGCCGTCTTCCAGGTGATGTCTAGTCGAGTGGGATGTCCTCTTGGGTCGTCTCAGTCGACTATCTTTACCATCGTAGGTTTTGTCTTTTGATCTTCTAGGATAGTGACCTTGGGTGGGGTACTTTGGCCAGGCCTGTGACCCTACCTAGGTCTGTAACCTCGTCAGTAGCCCCTGAATGGATCGAGGCTTGAGCAGGAGAGAGAGTGCTGAAGGGAGCCTTGGTCCTGGCTCGACGCCCTTGGGGTAGTCTTCTTCTGAGCTGGTGGACTAGGCTGTCTTCCTCAATCTTGTCTTGGTCGCGTTGATCGATTCTGGAACCGTCGAGTGCGTTTGTTGCGTCTTCCGTCGACTGAACTTTGCACTAGGCGTCGGGTGCCGTTGGCGTGCGCCGAGCCCGAAGCGAGGGCACTGTGCGCCCATTCCCTGTTCTTTTCACCTCTGCCTCTCCGCCGTGCCTCTGCTCCTTCTCGCTTTCTTCACAGCAACCGTCGGATCGCGTGCCATGGGAAAGGACAAGACCGCGGCAATGGAGCGTTCGAAGAAGGCAGCAACGGTGAAGGGAAGGCGGTCCGGCCGTAGCGGATTGTCGTCGAGGTCCGGGCTCCCTCCTGGTTGGATCCAGGGGGATTGGATCAGGTCCACCATCACGGCGGAGGATTTGGAGGAGCTGGAGGAGCAGGGGTTGGTCGCCCGCGGCTCCTGGCGGGTGCTAGAGGGCGAGCTCGAGCCCCGGCCGGCCGCGGGAGGGCGAGTGCGTCCTTCTCGCGACCTACGTCGACCGAGGTTTCTCCTTGCCTCTACACCCTTTCTTTTATGCTTTCTTGATATTCTTCGGCGCCTAGCTGAATTACTTCACGCCCAATTCCATTGCCTTCCTTGCCGCGTTCATCTCTATGTGCGAGAACTTCCTCGGCTGTCGGCCGCATTGGGGTTTGTTCAAACACATCTTTACTTGTCGCTCGCAAACCATCAAGAAGGTGAACCCGAGTGACGAGAAGACGCACGTCCTCCAGGCGTGCGGCGGGCTCGGCATCCAACTTAGGAATAGGAGCGCTTTTCCCCCTATGATTCTTCCGGAGTCGATTCGAGGCTAGCAGTCGACTTGGTTCTATTACAAGGACAGTCCGACTCCTGGGCAGTCGACCGGACTCCCCCCTTTCTCTCTTGGTTGAGCCAGCCAGCCTCCGTCAATGATTGTGGGTCGGGCCGAGAGGGCGGAAGTGAACATGTTGGTGGAACGGGTCATCCAGTTGGTCCACGAGGGAGTCACAGGGTTGGACCTGCTTGAGGTATACCTCATGCGGAGGATCCAGCCGCTCCAGGATCGGGACCACCCGATGTGGCTGTACTCCAGCACCGACGACTCGTCATGAGTCCACCCGGAGGCGGCAGACCTAAAGTACGTGGTGCAGTGCCTGAAGTGCGTCACGGGGAACAAAGACAACCCCATGGGGTCCGGGAGGGTCCTCCCATTCGACGCTGACCATCTCCCTGACAAGGTCTGTCCTTGACTTCCGAGTGGTGTTCCTGTTATTGGCTTGTAATTGCCTTGATGAGTCTGACTGACATTTGGCTGATCTTCCTTTTCTGCAGATCTATACTGAAATGTACTCGATGCCCAACGGGGACCAGGTCCAAGAGGGCGAAGAGGGCGTGGGCGACGTCTCCGAGTAGAAGTCAGATGAAGAGACTGAAGAGGAGAGCGAGGTCTACAGCAGCGGGGAGGAGGTCGAGTCACCTCCCGTTGACGAGAAACGATCCAAGGGGAAGCACGACCCAGGGGTCGTGCGCCCTCGGACGGGTCCCTCTAGCTCCCAAGCGCCCAAGCGAGCTCGTACGGCCACTCCTGATCCATCCAAGAAGGCGCCCAAACACCCCAAGGTCACCACCGCCAAGCCCCGGAAGGCCCTGCCCAAGATCAAGGTGGATGTTCCCATCGCCTCCACGTAAGTGCTATTCAGCCTTGTTCTTTTCTGCCCTTCGGAGGTCGACTCTGTCTTCGTCGACTCAACTTCAAGGAAATTCTTCAGTGCTGCTGCTTCCGCGACCTCGATGGACATCGACAAGGGCCGGGACGATGAGGAGACCGCGGATGCTGCGACGTCCCACGCAGGTGCGAGTTGTAGACCGTTCTTTGCTTTTCGTCGATTAGAGCTGACGGTCGAGGGAACCTCACAACTGTTTGTTTTGAAGTGCCGTGCCACGTCATAGAGCTCCCAGACGATGATGATGATGATGAGGAGGAGCGCTCAGGAGACGCTCGGCGACACACGGGGAGGAAGGGCCGGAAGGTGCCTTTTGGCCCAGAGGCCCAGCGACAGGAAGACGTGGCCCGGGCCACAGTCTCCTTCGTCATCCCCGTGTCGACCGAACGCCCAGCTTCGTCGGCTGGAGGGGCCATCGACCCAGCGCCTGCTCCAGCCGTCGACCCAGTGCCCGCTCCGGCCATTGACCCAGCGCCCGCTCCGGCCGTCGACCCATCGCCTGCTCCGTCGTTCGTTCTCTTCTCCACCTATCGCCTCCCGAAGGATCCGTGGGCGCGGCTCAAGAAGCCGTTCGCCAGGCGGGCTGATGATGGAGAAGACGAAGGCGGCGTACGAGGCCAGCATGGCTGCTTACGACGCTAGTTCTTCCCTTCAGACCAATGTCCAGGTTTGTTTCCTCCAACTGATTGGCTTGCTGCGCTGGAAAAATCTTCAGTTTGAAAAAAATCTACTGCTTTGTTCGTAAGATGATGCTACACCCATTGGGTGTTGTCTTGACGTGTAGCCTTTTAGCGTTTGCTTTGAACTTTACTTGAGCTCGAGCCAGACTGATCTTGGCCGAGTGAGAACCAGTGGGGGCATGCTCAGTGCACCCACTGGGTGTAGTCCCCGAGACCATGGTCGACTGCTGGTAGTCGGCCATGGTCTGATGATAGAACTTTCCTTCTTGTTTTTTTGAGCTCGAGCCAGACTGATCTTGGCCGAGTGAGAACCAATGGGGGCACGCTCAGTGCACCCACTGGGTGTAGTCCCCGAGACTGCGGTGGAGTGTTTGACTCGACTGTAGTCTTAGAATCCTGTTTCGTTGTGTTGATGCAGAAATCTTGCGAGTTTGGACCTAAATTTGCGGATCTTGAGAAGGAGCAGATCCAGCTCAATCTCGACTTGCAGCTGGCTCGGGACCACCTGAAGAAGACGCAGGACGACGCAACTGGTAACTGATGCGAGCAATTCGTCGACTGACCTTTGATAAGTATGCTCTGTGTCCCCTCATGTTCATCTGTCCAGTGATGTCTTTTGTAGGCCAACTGAAGGCGGCCTTGGAGCAGAAAGACCTCAACTTGGCGGCGGCGCAGCAGCAGGCTCAAGAGAAAATAGAACTGGCAGAGCAGAAGCTGGCTTCCGTAGGCGCGCTTGAGGCGGAGATCACCAGGCTGAAGGGTTCCCTCGACGCGGCTAACCATGAAGTGACTCGACTGAAGAATGCCAAGAGTGCTCTGAATGACAAATATGAGGCCCTCTTCCAGAAGAGGATTGATCTGGAAGCTTATCTGAGCGACCTCACCAAGAAGTGGTACCTCGTACTCGAAGGTATGTCTCTTTGGCTCAGGCTAAGTGGGATCGGTCGACTCGTATTTGTTTGCTGACTCGACGTATTTCTTGTGGCGTAGAATTTTGCCGCAACTTCGACGAAGAGACTGGGCGGGTGGAACCCGGTCTGGACCCAGCCAATTCCATTGTCAAGGACGAAGCTGCCATGAACATCTTGAGGTTGGAGTCCCGCCTTACTGCTGCCACGGGCTACCTGGGTCAGCTGAAAGCAGTGATGGCTCGGATCGACGCTGCGCTCTAGAGGGGAGTCGTGCAGGAGAACATCCTCGAGTCTCTGATGACTCGACTCAATGAGATCCTTGGTCGAGTGCAGGAGTGGAAGAAGTCATCTGCCCGCTGCGGAGCCGACGTGGCGTTATCCTTGGTCCGTGTGCACTGTAAGGAAGTGAAGGAGAGGAGGCTCACGGCGCTCAAGGTCGCCGATACGAAGGAGCTCCAGTTCCAGTCCTTCATGGAGACTTTCCTGGAAGCTGCCACCCGCATCGCCGATGGGATCGACCTCGACGAGTTTGTTGCACTTGCGAGTCCGCCTCCTCCTGAGGAGTGAATGAACTTTGGTACTTTGATTCAATTTGTCTCGGAAAGCCGAGTGATCTTGTAATCGTTAAACTCTTGTGGGCCTGTGGCCCAGGTACTCTTGCCCGAATCTTGCGGGACTTTATCTGGATTTGATTATTTTGCTTCTGATTCTTTTTGATCACTTGGATTTTGAGTCGACGTCTTGACGGCAACGTTGTGCTTGTGGCGGGGCTCGGAGGCCGCAGTTAAGCCCTCGAGTGAGAGGATTGCTCTTCACTCGGAGTGGTTTTTGTAACTTAGGCGATTCCAAGGAACGATGTATTTGTGGCGGAGCTCGGAAGACAGAGCCACATTATACTTATGACGTAGCTCGGAGGACCACAGCTAAGCCTCCGAGTGAGAGCATTGCTCTTCACTCGGAGTAGTTTTTGTATGTTAGGCGATTCCAAGCTACGTTGTATTTGTGGCGGAGCTCGGAAGACAGAGCCACATTATACTTATGACGTAGCTCGGAGGACCGCAGCTAAGCCCCCGAGTGAGAGGGTTGCTCTTCACTCGGAGTGGTTTTTGTAACTTAGGCGATTCCAAGCAACTTGTATTTGTGACGGGGCTCGGAAGACAGAGCCACATTATACTTATGACGTAGCTCGGAGGACCGCAGCTAAGCCTCCGAGTGAGAGGATTGCTCTTCACTCGGAGTAGTTTTTGTAACTTAGGCGGTTCCAAGCTACGTTGTATTTGTGGCGGAGCTCGGAAGACAGAGCCACATTATACTTATGATGTAGCTCGGAGGACCGCAGCTAAGCCCCCGAGTGAGAGGGTTGCTCTTCACTCGGAGTGGTTTTTGTAACTTAGGCAATTCCAAGCAACGTTGTATTTGTGGCGGAGCTCGGAAGACAGAGCCACATTAGACTTATGACATAGCTCGGAGGACCGTGATGGGCCTCTAACCCCTCGTTGGTTACCCCAAGTGGAAGGTGTAAGATGCAGTGTTGTGGAAGTTTTTCCCTTAGCAAAGATGCCAAGGATCGAATCCCCAGAGACTCCTAGGTTCAACAAGTAGGTGTCAACTGCTAACGGCGCCAGATATTAGCAATCAACGTGGACCTGCACACAGATACAAATAACTTTGCTCCCAACGAGTACAGAGAGGTTGTCAATCCCTCCGGCCTTGTAGTTCACAAAGGGTTAAAAGCAATGATAGTAGTGATAGATAATGTTTGCAATAGTAAATAAAACGAAAAGTAAATAGTGGATGTGATCAATGATGGTAATATGGACCGGAGTCTCATGATGTTCACTAGTGATGTCTCTCTCCCAAAAGACGATAAAACAACTATGTGAGGTAAACGAATTACAGCTAGGCAATTGACAGGACCACGAACGCAAACCAATGCTGACTACATTGCAAGAAAGGTTGAGGTTCAAAGCATGGGCGGTACGCAAAAGTAAGTAGACCGAAATCCATCAATATCTACTACTAATCATCCACCTTGAGATATCTATCCAGAACATCTCGCTGGTATTAAGTTGCGAGCCCCACCCATAGTGTAAACTCAAAGCAACAGACAACTGCATTAAAAGAACTTTGCGTAAAGTAAACAATCCTTGCACCCGCGGGCACAAGCACCGTTTTTTCCCCCTTGTGGCAACAGCACATCCCCTAGACTCATGTTTCTGTCACTCAAGCTAGTCATCGAGGGGCATGAACCCACAATCGAGCATAACGTTCCCTCTTGGAGTCACTACCTACTACTTGGCCAAAGCAATAAATAACAACGGAGAACATGCAAGAATTACTTATGAACATAAATATAAAAGAGGTAAATCAAATATATTACTCAAGATCAATCTGAACATAATCTCATAATCCATCGGATCCCAGCAAACTCAACATAGCAACAGCATAAGGATTACATATGTGCCTCGATCATGTAGGGCAGCTCACGAGGACTAATTAGTGAAGCACAAGAACGGGAGGAGAACATCACATAGCTACTGGTCATGGACTCATGGTCCAAGGGAAACTACTCACGACTCATCCGGGAGGCGTCCATGCTGGTGGAGAAGCTCCCGGTGGTGATCCTCCCCTCCGGCAGGGTGCCAGGAAGAGTTCTCCTGGTGCTCCCGATCTTGGAAGCGGCGGTGACGGCGGAACAGAGATGGGATCGCGAAAAGAGTTCCTGTTCTGAGGGTTTCGGAGGACGCTTTAAATATATGCCAAAGGGGGGCATCGGGGAAGCTTCGGGGGGCACAGGCGCCCCCCCCGGCGCGGCCCGGGGGGGCGCCGCCAGGGCGCCTGGAGCCCTGGTGGCCCCCCCGGCTGTCCTTCGGACGCACGGTAGTTTCTGAAACGCTGATTTTTTATATAATTTTTCTGGATTTTTCCTGGCAGTTCTCGTAACGTGAAAACCTGAAATACAAAAACAGCCGAAAACAGAAACTGGCACTAGGGTGCACTGGATTAGTAAGTTAGTCCAAATATGATCAAAAGTGTATGGAAGTGTATGAATATCATAGCAATATCACCCAAAAGTGGCATGGAGCAAGCAGAAATTATAGATACGTTTTGGACGTATCAACATCCCCAAGCTTAATTCCTGCTCGTCCTCGAGTAGGTAAATGATAACAAGAATAATTTCTGTGGTGACATGCTATTAACCATATAGGACTTTTTTCGTAGTCATATGACAAAAGCTTACTGAGACAATGATTCTATAGTAATTAAGTTGCCTCATGAGAAAATCACAAATGACTGAAAGTTTTACAACATGAAACTGAAACATCAAAAAGATTTGCAATGAACATGATGTGTAAATATGATAAAGTGATATCTAGCTTGCCCCCTTTAGTGATGCAAAACATAAATGCAGGGGCACCTTCAAGGCTTAAGTGATGACTAGATACAATGATTTCAGGATAAACGATATCACAATCACGCAAAAGACAATGCTACTTTGGGACAATGCACATTACACTCAGAATGACAATCATGCTCTCAGTAGTTTGTGCTTGAAGTGCTAGAGATTTTTATTTTGAAAACATAGAAGCAATTTTGTCAACGGTAGTAGTACTTCATATGTGTCATGCATAAGACATTTTATAAGTTGCAAGCCTCATGCATCGAATACCAATAGTGCTCGCACCTTGTCCTAATTAGCTCGGATTTCCATGGGTTATCATTGCATTACATATGTTTCAACCAAGTGTCACAAAGGGGTACCTCTATGCCACCTGTACAAAGGTCCAAGGAGATAAATCGCATTTGATTTCTCGTTTTTGATAGATCTCAACTTGAGGACATCCATACCGGGACAACATAGAAAATAGATGATGGACTCCTCTTTAATGCATAAGCATGTTCTCACAAGAGATTGAGGATTAATGTCCAAGCTAAAACTTCCACCATGATACATGGCTTTGGTTGGCGGCCCAATGTTCTTCTCTAACAATATGCATATTCATTCAACCCACGGTAAAGCACCCTTACTTCAGACAAGACGAATATGCATAGCAACTCACATGATATTCAACAAAAGTGTGACAGTTGATGGCATCCCCAGAAACATGGTTACCGCTCTGCAAGCAACTTATAAGAAATAAGATACATAGGCAACATATTCTTTACCACAATAGTTTTTAAGCTACTTTCCCATGAGCTATATATTGCAAAGTTAGTTTGCTTAGTACATGTGGAGGTTAGCAAAAGACTGGGAGCGACCAACTAAGAGAGCAATGACGGTCATAATCATGCAGAGCGACAAAGCAATATTGAATCATGCATGGAAGTTATATCGCTACTCAGAAATAAAAGATCATCAAGGCTTGACAGATTTTCTTTACAATCTTAAATATGCGTGAGCATACGCCAAGTCAATCAAAATAAATTCTTGAAGGAAGATATTACTAAACCATACCACATCATAGGCAAACAAATCAAGTTGGTACTCCAATAACACATTGGGACCCCCCAGCTATTTGAGATTAACCATAAGAAAACCTGAACTACTAAGCACCATTATGCAAGTAGCATTTTTATCATAGACATATTAACCAATGCAACGGAAGCAAACTCTCTTAATAAGGTGAGCATGATAATTAAAGAGAGTTCAAGCAACCAACTAAACAAAAGCTCTTTGAAAAAGATAAGCATGAATACTAAGAGCAGAGCATGATAGTAGCTATTAAAAGACAAAGAACACACACAACAAAGATAAACATGAAAATTCTATGTTATGTTCTAGGTAGAAGTGGAGCGTGTTTCTCTCCCACATAAAGAATGCTGAGTTCCGACTCGTTATGAAAAACTAAAAAGGAAACTAAAAGCAAGACGCTCCAAGCATAGCACATAACACATGAAGTGATAAAAATATAGTGGAACGAAAGACGAACTGATAATGTTGATGGAGAAGGGGATGCACGGGGGCATCCCCAAGCTTAGACGCTTGAGTCTCCTTGAATATTTCTTGGGGGTGCACGGGGGCATCCCCAAGCTTGAGCGCTTGACACTCCTGAATCTTTTTATCATCTTCCCTCGCACACTTGAAAACTCACTTCATACATAACTCATCATAATCTGATTAGCGAGGTTAGTACCCTTAATAAAGTAATTGTACCTTGCTGGAAATAAAGATATTCTTGAAGTTCTACTGTTTCTCAAGATTGCCAAAATATTTTTGCAAAGAAAAAGCAAGCTCTTGATTTGCAAAGTGAAGGAAAGGCAAAACAGGACAGAATCTGTGAAAAACAGAACAGCAGGTAGTAATTGATCTGTTCAGGATACTTCTGCAACTCAAATAAAAAAACTCAGAACAGACGCACAAAAGACAATTATATAGAGAACGCTGTCGAAAAAATTCAGACTAAAAAGATGATCTGGTGATTTTATACGAATTTTTCTATCCAAGGACAGAATCTGTTTCCTGGACAGCACCTCACAACTTTTGAACTTTCTAGCAATCAGAGGCTATACTTGGCACAAATATGAAAAGCAAAGATACAATGATGATTCTACTGTAGTAAACAACATCAAGACACAACAAAATCAAAATATAAAAAATTATTCATGTGGGCTGCCTCCCAAAAGCGCTTTCTTTTATGCCTTTAAGCTAGGCATAAGACTTTAATGATGCTCTCGTAGGAATAAGAGTTGAAGAACAAAAGAGAGCATCAAGAAGCAAATACCAAACACATTTAAGCCTAACATGCTTCCTATGCATAGGAATATTGCAATAGAATAATTCATTGAAGCACAAAGCAATAAGCATAGGAAGACAAAACAAGTGCAGCTTCAAAACCTTCAACATAAAGAAAGGGAACTTGATATTAATCTATAAGCATATGTTCCCTTCTCATAATAATTTTTAGTGGGATCACGAATAAACTCAACAATATAAGCATCACATAAAGCATTGTTACCATGATCCACATGCAAAAAGGTACTCTTACTCTCCACATAAGCATCATGAAGAGGATAAAACTTAGTATAAAAGAGAGACATAAGCTCTTGCCAATCAAGCAAGTGCGAGTTATCGAGAAGCTTATACCCATTTGAAGCCTTATCTATAAGTGATACGGCGAACAATTTCCTCATGGCAAATTCCCTTGATACACCTGCAAGCTTAAATAATGAACATAATTGTGACAGATATAGCAAGTGTTCACCGGGATGTCTGTCTCCTGCATAACGATTAGCCAAGATATAATTGATAATACCAGCTGGTATTTTATAGGGCACAATTTCAGTAGGGGGAGGAGCAACCACCACAGGTGTGGGGCGTCTTCCCGCAAGCAACGATCCAATAGCAAGGTTGTCCATAAGCATAACTAGTGAAAATACATAAAGAAAACTGAAAGGTAAACTAACAAGGCTAAAAAGCAAAGGTAAAAGATAGCGTGCAACTCCCCTATCCTGAAGAGTGGAGTCCCCGGCAACGGCGCCAGAAAAACTCCTTGATGGGCCTCTAACCCCTCGTTGGTTACCCCAAGTGGAAGGTGTAAGATGCAGTGTTGTGGAAGTTTTTCCCTTAGCAAAGATGCCAAGGATCGAATCCCCAGAGACTCCTAGGTTCAACAAGTAGGTGTCAACTGCTAACGGCGCCAGATATTAGCAATCAACGTGGACCTTTACACAGATACAAATAACTTTGCTCCCAACGAGTACAGAGAGGTTGTCAATCCCTCCGGCCTTGTAGTTCACAAAGGGTTAAAATCAATGATAGTAGTGATAGATAATGTTAGCAATAGTAAATAAAACGGAAAGTAAATAGTGGATGTGATCAATGATGGTAATATGGACCGGAGTCTCATGATGTTCACTAGTGATGTCTCTCTCCCAAAAGACGATAAAACAGCTATGTGAGGTAAACGAATTACAGTTGGACAATTGACAGGACCACGAACACAAACCAATGCTGACTACATTGCAAGAAAGGTTGAGGTTCAAAGCATGGGCGGTACGCCAAAGTAAGTAGACCGAAATCCATCAATATCTACTACTAATCATCCACCTTGAGATATCTATCCAGAACATCTCGCTGGTATTAAGTTGCGAGCCCCACCCATAGTGTAAACTCAAAGCAACAGACAACTGCATTAAAAGAACTTTGCGTAAAGTAAACAATCCTTGCACCCGCGGGCACAAGCACCGTTGTTTTCCCCCTTGTGGCAACAACACATCCCCTAGACTCATGTTTCTGTCACTCAAGCTAGTCATCGAGGGGCATGAACCCACAATCGAGCATAACGTTCCCTCTTGGAGTCACTACCTACTACTTGGCCAAAGCAATAAATAACAACGGAGAACATGCAAGAATTACTTATGAACATAAATATAAAAGAGGTAAATCAAATATATTACTCAAGATCAATCTGAACATAATCTCATAATCCATCGGATCCCAGCAAACTCAACATAGCAACAACATAAGGATTACATATGTGCCTCGATCATGTAGGGCAGCTCACGAGGACTAATTAGTGAAGCACAAGAACGGGAAGAGAACATCACATAGCTACTGGTCATGGACTCATGGTCCAAGGGAGACTACTCACGACTCATCCGGGAGGCGTCCATGGTGGTGGAGAAGCTCCCGGTGGTGATCCTCCCGTCCGGCAGGGTGCCGGGAAGAGTTCTCCTGGTGCTCCCGATCTTGGAAGCGGCGGCGGCGGAACAGAGATGGGATCGCGAAAAGAGTTCCTGTTCTGAGGGTTTCGGAGGACGCTTTAAATATATGCCAAAGGGGGGCATCGGGGAAGCTTCGGGGGGCCCAGGCGCCCCCCCCCCCGGCGCGGCCCGGGCGGCGCCGCCAGGGTGCCTGGAGCCCTGGTGCCCCCCCGGCTGTCCTTCGGACGCACGGTAGCTTCCGAAACGCTGATTTTTTATATAATTTTTCTGGATTTTTCCTGGCAGTTCTCGTAACGTGAAAACCTGAAATACAAAAACAGCCGAAAACAGAAACTGGCACTGGGGTGCACTGGATTAGTAAGTTAGTCCAAATATGATCAAAAGTGTATGGAAGTGTATGAATATCATAGCAATATCACCCAAAAGTGGCATGGAGCAAGCAGAAATTATAGATACGTTTTGGATGTATCAGACCGCAGCTAAGCCCCCGAGTGAGAGGGTTGCTCTTCACTCGGAGTGAATGTTGTAACTTAGGCGAGTCATGGGGTCACAGCTAAGTCCCCGTGTGAGAGGATTGCTCTTCACTCGGAGTAGTTTTTGTAACTTAGGCGATTCCAAGCTACGTTGTATTTGTGGCGGAGCTCGGAAGACAGAGCCACATTATACTTATGACGTAGCTCGGAGGACCGCAGCTAAGCCCCCGAGTGAGAGGGTTGCTCTTCGCTTGGGGTGAATGTTTGTAACTTAGGCGAGTCACGGGGTCGCAGCTAAGCCCCCGAGTGAGAGGATTGCTCTTCACTCGGAGTAGTTTTTGTAACTTAGGCGATTCCAAGCAACGTTGTATTTGTGGTGGAGCTCGGAAGACAGAGCCACATTATACTTATGACGTAGCTCGGAGGACCACAACTAAGCCCCCGAGTGAGAGGGTAGCTCTTCACTCGGAGTGAATGTTTGTAACTTAGGCGATTCCAAGCTACATTGTATTTGTGGCGGAGCTCGGAAGATAGAGCCACATTATACTTATGACGTAGCTCGGAGGACCACATCTAAGCCCCCGAGTGAGATGGTAGCTCTCCACTCGGAGTGAATTTTTGTAACTTAGGCGAGTCACGGGGTCGCAGCTAAGCCCCGAGTGAGAGGATTGCTCTTCACTCGGAGTTTTTGAAACTTAGGCGAATCGGGTTCGCGGCTAAGCCCCCGAGTGAGAGGATCGCTCTTCACTCGGAGTAGTTTTTGAAACTTAGGTGAATCGGGTTCGCGGCTAAG
Source organism: Secale cereale (assembly GCA_902687465.1). Classification (NCBI taxonomy): domain Eukaryota; kingdom Viridiplantae; phylum Streptophyta; class Magnoliopsida; order Poales; family Poaceae; genus Secale; species Secale cereale. Next base: position 140,716,845 of record LR738715.1, read on the forward strand.
CCCCCGAGTGAGAGGATCGCTCTTCACTCGGAGTAGTTTTTGAAACTTAGGCGAATCGGGTTCGCGGCTAAGCCCCCGAGTGAGAGGATCGCTCTTCACTCGGAGTAGTTTTTGAAACTTAGGCGAATCGGGTTCGCGGCTAAGCCCTCGAGTGAGAGGATCGCTCTTCAC
>LR738715.1:140717046-140733426 GCA_902687465.1 Secale cereale
ACTTAGGCGAATCGGGTTCGCGGCTAAGCCCCCGAGTGAGAGGATTGCTCTTCACTCGGAGTAGTTTTTGTAACTTAGGCGAATCGGGTTCGCGGCTAAGCCCCCGAGTGAGAGGATCGCTCTTCACTCGGAGTAGTTTTTGAAACTTAGGCGAATCGGGTTCGCGGCTAAGCCCTCGAGTGAGAGGATCGCTCTTCACTCAGAGTAGTTTTTAAAACTTAGGCGAACCGGGTTTGCGGCTAAGCACCCACTGGGGGATTTTGAAGACCAGCATCTTAGAAAACAACAATCATTAAAGGATCGCTGTAAACTTGTCTTTGAAATAAATCGGAAAATCTTTATTACAACTCGACTGTTCGAGTGTTTCAAGTGTAGAAGCGGCGGAGCAGGTCCACGTTCCACGAACGAGGTTCGTCTTTCTTCTTGGCGACGTTGTAAAGGTGATATGCCCCGTTGTGCAACACCTTGATGATGATGAAGGGGCCTTCCCAGGCCGAGGCGAGCTTGTGTGGTCGTTTCTGATGCACTCGAAGAACCAGGTCTTCTTCCTGAAATGCTCGGCTTCGGACGTTGCGAGCATGGAATCGACGCAGGTCTTGCTGATAGATAGTCGACCGGATCAGGGCCATCTCTCGCTCCTCCTCCAAGAGGTCGACTGCATCCTGACGAGCTTGCTCTACTTCAGCTTCAGAGAAGAGTTCCACTCAGGGGGCATTATGTAACAAATCACTTGGCAGCACGACTTCAGCTCCATAGACCATGAAGAAAGGGGTTCGGCCAGTCGACCGGTTTGGAGTTGTCCTCGGACCCCATAAGACAGACGGTAGTTCGGTTACCCAAGCCCCAGCGGCATGCTTAAGGTCACGCATGAGCCGTGGCATCAGGCCTTGGAGAATCAAACCGTTTGCCCTTTCTGCCTGTCCATTCGACTGCGGATGCGCCACGGAGGCATAATCGACTCATGTTCCTTGAGAAGTACAGAAAGCTCTGAATTCATCCGAGTCAAAGTTGGAGCCGTTGTCCGTGATGATGCTGTGGGGGACTCCATATCTGCATATCAATTCCCTGATAAAGCTGATGGCGGTGCTCGACTCGAGGTTCTTGATGGGCTTGGCCTCAATCCATTTGGTGAACTTATCGACTGCCATGAGCAGGTGAGTGAATCCCCTTCTGCCTGTCTTGAAGGGGCCGACCATATCCAAGCCCCAAACGGCAAAGGGCCAGACTAGTGGAATGGTCTTCAAAGCAGACGCCGGCTTGTGGGACATGTTGGAGTAGAACTGGCAACCTGCGCACTTGTCCACAATATATTTGGCCATCTCGTTGGCTCGGGGCCAATAAAACCCGGCTCGGTACGCTTTGGCCACTATAGTCCGAGAGGAAGCATGGTGGCCACAAGTTCCCGAGTGAATCTCATCCAGGATCAATCGACCTTCCTTTGGGGTGATGCAGCGCTGAGCGACTCCGGTGATGCTTTCTCTGTAGAGTTGACCCTGAATGACAGTGAACGCCTTGGATCGGCGGACGATCTGGCGCGCTTCTTCTTCATCTTCTGGGAGTTCTTGCCTGAGCAGATATGATATGTACGACACAGTCCAGTCGGGCGTAATCACTAAAATCTCCATGATCAGGTCAACCACCGCAGGCACTTCGACTTCAGTCGGATCTGACGCACTGACTGGCTGCGGGGGTTCTTCCGTGAAGGGGTCTTCTTTGACAGAAGGGGTGTGCAGATGCTCCAGAAACACATTCTGGGGTATAGGCTTCCGAGTCGACCCAATTTTTGCGAGGCCATCGGTAAGCTGATTCTTGGCTCTAGGCACGTGATGGAGCTCTAAACCTTCAAACTTCTTTTCAAGCTTCCGCACTGCACTGCAATAACTGGTCATCGCTGGGCTCCTGACATCCCATTCCTTCATCACTTGGTTCACCACTAAGTCTGAATCGCTGTAAACCATCAGGCGACGGACGCCGAGTGAGATGGCCATGCGCAACCCGTACAAAAGTGCTTCGTACTCAGCTTCGTTGTTCGATGAGTCAAAGTGGATCTGAAGGATGTAACTGAGCTTGCCGCCCCTGGGAGATACCAGGACCATGCCCGCGCCGGATCCGTTCAACATCTTGGATCCATCAAAGAACATAGTCCAGTGATCCGACTAAACTTGGGTCGGCAGCTCTTGTTCTATCCACTCGGCCACAAAATCTGCTATAACTTGAGACTTGATGGCTTTCTTCACTTCAAACTTGATATCTAAAGGAAGAAGTTCAATCGCTCATTTTGCCACTCGACCGGTTGCGTCTCGGTTGTTTAGGATCTCTGACAGCGGGGCGTCGCTGACGACTGAGATTGTATGGTCCAAGAAGTAATGGGCAACCTTTTTTGCAGTCAAGTAAATCCCGTACACGAGCTTCTGGTAATGCGGGTACCTTTGCTTGGAGGGAGTCAAAACTTCGGATATGTAGTAGATTGGGCGCTGGTCCTTGTAGGCCTTGCCCTCTTCTTCCCGCTCGACCGTGAGTACAGTGCTGACAACTTGTCCGGTGGCTGCAATGTATAGTAGGAGAGGCTCTTTGCTGACTGGGGCAGCAAGCACCGGCTGGGTGGACAGCAGGGCTTTGAGCTCTTCAAACGCTGCTTCGGCTTCGGAATTCCACTCGAACTTGTCTGATTTCTTCATGAGTCGGTAGAGAGGCAATGCCTTCTCACCGAGACGAGAAATGAATCGACTCAATGCGGCCAAGCAACCAGTAAGCTTCTGGACGTCGTGTATACGCTTGGGGCGTTTCATTCGGAGGATGGTGCTAACCTTCTCTGGGTTGGCGTCGATTCCTCGTTCGGAAACGAGAAAACCGAGTAACTTGCCGCCAGGAACTCCAAATGTACACTTCGACGGATTGAGCTTGATATCATAGCTTCTTAAGTTTGCGAATGTCTCAGCGAGGTCGGTCAGCAGGTCGGAACCTTTCCGTGACTTGACCACAATGTCATCCATGTATCCTTCGATGTTCTGACTGATTTTCTTTATCAGGCACTTCTGGATCATGCGCATGAAGGTAGCGCCGGCATTTTTGAGACCGAAAGGCATGGTGACATAACAGAAACACCCGAAGGGGGGGGGGGTGATGAAAGCTGTCTTGATTTCATCGGGCCCGAACAGACGGATCTGATGGTACCCGGAATACGCGTCCAGAAAGGACAAACGCTCGCATCCCGCAGTCGAGTCAACTATCTGATCGATGCGAGGGAGAGGAAAATGATCCTTCGGGCAGGCCCGATTGATGTGCTTGAAATCGATGCACATGCGGAGAGACTTGTCCTTCTTGGGGACCATGACGACATTGGCGAGCCACTCGGAGTGGTAGATTTCGCGGATAAACTCAGCTGCCAGGAGCCGAGCCACTTCGTCGCCAATTCCTTTCTCTTCTCCACAGCGGATCGACGGAGATGTTCCTTCACAGGCTTCACCTTTGGGTCGACTCGCAAATGGTGCTTAGCCAGTCCCCCGGGTACACCCGGCATGTCTGATGGTTTCCATGCGAAGATGTCCCAGTTCTCACGGAGGAACTGGATGAGCGCTTCTTCCTATTTGCTGTCGAGTGTAGTGGAAATGTGGGTCGGTGCTGCATTGGGGTCGGTGGGGTGGATGTGTACGGGCTTCGTCTCCCCGGCCGACTGGAAAGCTGACTTGGAAGCCGGCTTCTTTGCCCTCAGTAGGTCACTCGGATCCATGCTCTTCTGGTACTCCTCCATCTCTACTGCTGCCATCTGCTCATCAGCGATCTTCGAGCCTTTCTGGAAGCACTCTTCCGCTTTCTGACGGTTCCCAGTGACGGTTATAACGCCGTTGGGTCCCGGCATCTTCAGCTTGAGGTATACATAACATGGTCGAGCCATGAACCTGGCATAGGCGGGCCTATCCAGAATGGCATGATAAGCGCTGTTGAAGTCCACCACTTCAAATGCCAGCTTCTCTTTGCGATAATTCTTCGACTCGCCAAAGACTACGTCGAGTGTGATTTGGCCAAGTGAGTCGGCCTTCTTCCCGGGGATGACCCCGTGGAACCTCATGTTGCTTTCGCTCAGCTTGGACATTGGGATGCCCATATCCCGGAGGGTTGCTGCATACAGAATATTCAAACGACTGCCTCCATCCACCAGGACCCTAGTCAGACGTGTGCCCGCGACCACTGGGTCGACCACCCGTGCCTGCCGCCCGGGGGTGGCAATGTGCGCAAGATGATCAGACTGGTCGAATGTGATGGGGGTCTTGGACCACTTCAAAAACGTGGTGGTTGCCGGGCAACCATGTTGACTTCTTTGTTGATGACTTTGAGTCGACTTTTGCTCTCGACATCTGCGAAGATCACCAAAGTGGAGTTGATATGGGGGTATCCTCCATCCCCTTCTTTGTCTTCGGATGCCTCTGATTCCTTTCCCTTCTCAGTCGACTGATCTTTCTGGAAGTTCTGGATCAGGAGCCGGCACTGTCGAGTGGCGTGCTTGGGATATACCAAGTTTCCCTCTTCATCTTTCTTCGTGTGAATGGGACACGGTTGGTCGAGTACATCCTTCCCAGCTTGGTCCTTCACTTTCTTAGGTGCCCAGGGCCCCTTCAACTTTCCTTTGCCCTTTCCTTGGGTGACCACTGCAGCTTCGCCCTGAGTCGCTGGCTCGTCCTTGCGCTTGTTTTTCCGATTGGAATTTTGATAGTCTTGTCCGACTGGTTTCTTGCCACTGCGGAGCTGATCGGCCTCTTCGCCATCGGCGTACCGACTGGCAATCTCCATCATCCGAGACAGGGACATATCGCCTGTTCGACCAAACTTCAGATTCAGCTCTCGGTTACGCACGCCCTCCTTGAAGGCACAAACTGCCTGGTGCTCAGACACATTCTCCACCGTGTGATGCAAGGTGGTCCATCACTGGATGTAATCCCTCAAGGTTTCATTCGACTTCTGCGCGCAATGCTGAAGCTCCGCGAGGCCAGCAGGCCGCTTGCAGGTGCCTTTGAAGGTCCGAATGAACACTCGAGCCAGCTCCTCCCAACTATAAATACTCCCGGGGGCCAACTGATTGAGCCACGCCCGAGCCGAACCGCCCAGCATCACAGGAAGGTGTTTCATGGCCACATCGTCGTTGCCGCCTCCAATCTGCACAGCCACTCGGTAGTCTTCTAGCCAGGTGTCCGGTTTTGACTCGCCGGTGAACTTATTTACCCCCGCCGCCAATCTGAAGTTCGGGGGGATCTCAGCGGCCCTGATGGCACTGCAGAAACACTCGGGTCCAGAGACAGGTGCTCGGCTTCCACTCGGACGATCTCTGCCTTGCTCTTCTCTGAATGCCCTGTTCCAGTCGACCAGCCCCTGCACAAGGATAGACCTTGCGTCGAAGCCTGGCCTCCGGGGATCTGGGGGAACCCTCCGCTCGTCATCGCGCAGGCGCCTGCCCTCGTGCCGCCGGGGCGAGAACGATCCGCTTCCCGGAGGAGGCGTAGGCACTCGACGCCGGTCGCGATGACCGGGTCGACGGTCGTATTGCTCGTCATTCCGACCCAGATGTCGGTCTTTCCGCGGGCCACATTCCCCACGCCTTGGGGGCGATCCTGGACTGTGGGCTGACCAAACGGTGTCTGCAGCCACCGATCTGCTGTGAATCCTGTCGCGCGACTGAGAAACAACCGCGTTTTGCTCTTCAGCCGTTCGGAGCAAAGCTCGGATCTGCTGAAGGCCTCTCCCAGCCTCCGACTGAGATGGTTGAATAGACTCCGCGATGCGAGCCGCGACCTCAAGGTTCTGGATTGGTGTGCGGAACACCCGAGTCTCGCGCGGGTGCGATTGCCGCGGTCGTCGACTGGACTCGGGAGCCAGTCGGCGGGCCTGGTCGTCGAGTGCGCGCTGGATATTTTCCAAGCGCGCGTTCAGCCACGGTGGCCAAGCGCATGGCCTCCAGGGCCAGGGCCTCTGGAGAATCTCCCACGATGGGAGTGAAGAGCGCGTCTTCGTTGCGGCGACAGAGCTCGTCCCTCTGCTCGGCAGTAAGGGGTTGAGGAATGTATCCGTCATTGTCGTATGAACGGCCGCCACCGCCGCCGCCGTCGCCACCGCGAGGAAAACCCGGCGAGCTGCGGCGTGAGTCGACCATAAGGACTTCCGCTGCGGGATCGCTGCTCCCGCACTCGGAAACTGAATCCACGAGCTCGGTCGACGGATCGGCCGGCCCGTAGAGGTAACCGTCGGGCTCAATAGCCGCAACATGAGGGGTGGCCGTCTGGCGGGCCACCGCGTGTTTCACCCACCGCTGGAGCCGCGAGCGACCGGATCGCTTACGACGGCGTCCGGCAGGGATGGGGGACGATGTAGGGATCGACATGTACTGAGTCGATGGCTGTCGAAAGAGGACGCCGCAGGCGCTGGCGCGGAAGTGCGCAGCCCCGCGGACGTGCAGAGCCTCGACGTCGAGAGGGGCCTCCTGGAGCCATGCAGAGTCATCGGCGATGAAGACGAGCGCGCCGAGTCGGATCTCGCGGCCCCAGACCACCGTCGGAAACCATGATGAAGGAGGTCGGAGAAAAAGGTTGCAACCTCACCAGAAGTCGCTAAGACGCCTTGCCCCACGGTGGGCGCCAACTGTCGTGGTTCTAAGCCTGACAGTACGAGTAGGGGGTACGAATGAGGTGGCAAGGCCCTAGCTATGGTGGAGTTGTACACGAGGTGTTTTACGAGTTCAGGCCCTTCTCGGAGAAAGTAACAGCCCTACGTCTCGGTGCCTGGAGGCGGTCGACTGATATGTGTATATGTGTGAGTTACAAGGATGCGAACCCTTATACTAGAGGAGGGGGGTGGCTTATATAGTGCGAGAGAACCCCAGCCATGCTCCACGTTACTAAAGGTTCAATGTACATTAAGGCAGACGTTACTGGTAACGTCTGCAGTAAAGGGCTATAAAGGCATTCACTACGGCGAGTAAATACCAGACTGTTATTGTCCTAAGGGACCTTTGACCTTCGGGGGTCGAGTGCCTTGGATTGGTCGAGTGGAGTTGAGTCGTCTTGCAGGTGATGTCTAGTCGAGTGGGATGTCCTCTTGGGTCGTCTCAGTCGACTGTCTTTACCATCGTAGGTTTTGTCTTTTGATCTTCTGGGGTAGTGACCTTGGGTGGGGTACTTTGGCCAGGCCCGTGACCCTACCCTAGGTCTGTAACCTCGTCACCACCAGCGTTCAATACAACACAGAATCAGACGGACGCATATCCTTCTATGAGTACGGTTGGCGGGAGTTCTTGACAGAACAGAAGACTGGACACCCTTGTGATGATCACCATAAGGAGGAGCAACCTCAATGAGTTTTAGATGATGGTTGTCGTCAACCATTTTAGAAATATGGTCTAAGTCACGAACAGTGACGGAGACAGGGGGACCAGCAGGGTCCTGGCCCCCCTAACAAAACTGAGTTAAGCCTAATATACATCTGAATAGATGATTATTAGCAGCTAAAGTAGAGTAATTTAATGGATTGGCCCTTCCCAACAGGAATTAAGAACACTTGCCCCCCCTCACTCATTTTCCTGGCTCCGCCACTGGTCAGGAATATATCAGCAGCTGAACTGTTAGTTAATTAGTATGTTAAGATGGATGTGATACATTGATGTTTAATTGTTTCTTGATTCAAAAAAAATTGAAATGTTACTTAATTAGTTGGTCGCTTGTTTCCAAAATGATTCAGTTTGGTTCAGATACATCGAGAACCATATGGCTATGTGTTTTGGAGTAATGTGTGTCAGCCCGCAGTGCCAATAATTGGTTTGTTGTAGCATATGTCTCCAGTGGCGGGTGCTACGGGACAACCGCCACTGCCACAAAGGTTTCTATGGAGGGTAGGAACTGTCGCCGCCATAGGAAGCACGTACCAGTGGCGGGCGGACACCCGCCACTAATGCAGCTATAGAGTGGTGGGAGGTCGGTGGCGGGTGGCCCTGGGCACCTCGCCTGCCACTACTGGCCTTTTTGCACCCGCCACCGCTAGGCATTCCTACAGTAGTGTCTTTGAGTATGGAGGCATTCGTCTTCGAGTCGTCTTCCGGGCTTCGACGCCCCTCGAGTTCGTCCGTTTGGACGTAGTACGGGGAGCTTTGTTGTAAATTCCTGCCGTTTTCTTGGGGTGGCGAGGCTAGGGATTCTCGTCATGTGGCGAGATTTGATGTCAGGTGCTTCAGATTATGCAAGAGTTCAACGGTGATGACTAGGGCTCTAGGACGCTGGTCCTTAGGGGCACATGCATGAAGACTTCCCGGCTGTCATCGACAAGGTCAAGCCGGCTCTAGTGGGGGAGTGGCGATAGCGACGTGTCAGTGGCTCGTTATGCCGATATTAGTGATCGTTTGGTGGCATCGAAATCTCATATGCATTTTTTATTAAGTCTGAGACGCGTTGTACTTCCGGTGAACTTTTATATATTTGACCTTTTCCGGAAAAGATGTGAACTGTTTATAAAAAGCACATGCTAAAAATCTTAAAGCCGAAATACGTACATGGAAAAAAAGGTCATAGTAAAAAAAGAAGAAACCAACAAAAACAATACAGTGGTCCAAAATGCATACAAGGAAGCTCATACATGGCATTGCATATTACAATTAAAAAGACGTACAAGGAATTTGCCATGCTTTATATTTTTGTTTCCAGAAAACATAAAAATCACACACAGAAAATTGCCATGATAAAAGATAAATAAAATTTACATGTTATTAAAAATAAAATTGTCATGTGAAAAAGTAGAAAAACATTTCCGAAATTGCCATGAATAAGTGATAAATTTTCCATGAGAGCATTACAAAAAGACTTACAATTGACATGTTTGGAAGACAACAATGTTATTAATTTGTCATAGGATCAAGAGAAATTTTATCTAAAATTGGCCATGTGTACAAAGCAACTAGACACGTGAACATTAAAAAAAATATATAAATTTGCCATTTGACAAGTTCAAAAAAAATGTACATTTTTTTTATTTTGCCATGTATCCAAAACTAAAAATTATATATTTTTGTCTCCTAGTAAAAAGAAAAAAAGAGTGGAAAAACTAAGATCCAATACCAAGTCTCCCGGGTGGAGGCTTGAGGCACTAGCCAATGCAAATGGGCAGGTTCTCTCAAAAAAATTTGCAAATGGGCAGGTATGTTTGGATAGGATGGAGTTCGAGCCACTTTTGTGTTCTACGAACGAGTTTCAGAGCTGACGTGTCACCTCTTCCCCGCGCCAAGATTCGTGCAACGCATCAGACGGTCAATGAGGCATTCACGCGGGGCAGTCTTAAAGGTTTGACCGGAGAAGAGATCCGAATTACCGTCCCCGTGCTTTTAGCAAATAAATCCATCCTAATCCGTCTGGGTCGTTCCATCCAATTTCAACTCCAATTCGTGCAGGCAATTGTTCGTCACAAAAATAAAAAAAGCGATCGAGGTCATTGCTGAAGGCCGGGCCGATCGCTATCTCGCCGCGCGCTCTCGTGCAGTGCCGGTTGCATTTGGTGCGTCCGCGATGACGACGGCGAATCTGCAGCGTTCCCTCGCCGTGCCCCCTTCCATCAGGGCGTCTCTCTCGCCGATCGCCGGCGGCGCTGCCGTCGTGCAGGAAGGCAACGGCAGTGACCTGGAGTCGGCGGAGCAGCTGGTGCTCGACCTCTGCGACCCCGCGCTGCGCGAGCACGCCCTCTTCGTCATCTCTAAGGTTCCGTCACGTGCACTGCCCTTCTAGGGTTTTAGCGCCTGCTAGCTATTGTTGTATATATACAATCAATTTGATCAGCATGTTAGCAGCACTATGCGCAAGGGCATCGTTATGGGAACAAATCTATTTGCTTATAGATTAGCTCAAGCACACTGTCAACTTTATATTGTGTCTACACTTATATAGCTGTAGAGTGGCTAGGGTATGAAAATCAATTTATGCATATTCATCGCCAATACAGTTGTTTTGATGAGCTAGTTTTATAAATCTTAATTTACTAACAAGTAGTTTATCAACGGCTCTTTTGTAGCTAATTCAAAACAATTATGCTCAACTTTCCCCTAAAAATGTATGCTAAACTAAGAACTTGCAGATTAATTGCATGCTCAGTCATTAACAGCTAATGCATTTTGCGAAGCAATACTATTTCTTATATGTAAACCCGCCCAACAACTTTTTCCAGAAAAAGGAGATTTTTCAAGATGGGTTGGCCCCGCTGTTGTGGCACTCGTTTGGTACTATTGCTGCTCTACTTCAGGTATATATTTTCAATTCATTTGTCCTCTACGTTTATGGCATGCTTAAATAAAAAATAAAAAAAGAATGAGAAGCTTTGAGCCTACTTATTCTTAATGTTTTTTTATATGATTTGATGATCTGTTCCTGAAAATGTGTGTGTACTTTATTTCTTCTGTTATGTCCTTCAAACTTGCCGAGGTTTCAACTGAGCTTTCTAACTTGCTATATTTTGACAATCTGGAAACAAATACAGGAAATCGTGTCGATCTATCCTGCACTTGATCCTCCAACTTTATCACCAGGTGCATCAATACGAGCCTGCAACGCACTTGCACTCTTTCAGGTATATACATTTTGAATTATTATTTTTAAGATAAGAGAAGTTCAGGATAAAGAAGAAAGTTTTGTTGGTTGTCTTGCATACTAAGAAAAAGCAGAACCGGGAAGTCCGTTCTGTTTATAAGGTTCTAAGCTAAGAAACACCATTCTTATCTTGGGCTCATATATGAGCCAAATAACTAGAAGTTCACGATCAATTAAATCTCTAAGTTCCTAATTCTTTATAAAAAGCGATCCATGTAGAGAACAAGCAAACACATGTGTAAAATTCAGTAAAATTTAAAATCATTTATGATCTGGACTTACTTTAACATAGAAAATTCTGCGATTTTTCCTTGGCTCGCAGAATATCATTTGCTTAACAAGATTTATGTGTGTGATCTATTCTCTACATGCTTGGCTCTTTTTCACAATTTTCTGAAAGTCATGCTATGTTTCTTCCCTAAATTATCATATTGGGTTCATATGAACCCCTAATCAGAAAATTCGCTCTGAGGACTGATCCCTTTAAGTTGGTTAAGTTGATGTTGTCGTTGATGTGTCTAAGTTTTATTTTTTGTCATTTTAAATCCTTTTGCAGTGTATTGCATCACACCCCAAGACAAGGATGCTTTTCTTGAACGGTAAACAAGCACATCCTTTAGCTTATAAAAGTTGTTGTACACTCTGGAAGTGCACTGCCTCCAACCCACACCCCAACTATTTGTAATGTTTTTTTCTATATTATTCTTGATGGCTATTCACTTACTCTCTTCTTTGGGGTTTTTTCAGCTAATATTCCAATCTTCATGTATCCCTTCATGATTACGAAAACCGACACAAGACCTCTTGAGCACTTGCGGCTTGCCAGCTTGGGTGTTATAGGTGCTCTTGTTAAGGTAACCTACATATGGAAGTTTACATGAATTAGTAAAATCATTATAATGTGTATCCAACTCTGGATAGGAGTACTAATTCTGTAATACCGCATCAATGGATATTCATGTTGTTATTTTTCCAAACTTGGCCATTGGAACTAAAAAGATAGGGCTTCCGTATGTGGAACGGAAACATAAGTAATCTTATAACTTGATTATAAGAGAAGGTGATGATTGTATCTGCATGATTATAAGAGTAGCTACTATGCAAGTGAAAATCTAATTGATTTACCTTGTGATACATGCAGACCGATGATCCTGGAGTTGTCGAGTTTCTGCTGAGAACTGAAATAATTCCTCCGTGCCTGTTTTGCATGGAGAACGGCCTTGAGCTGTCAAAAATCGTATGTACCTAGCATCTCAGTCCTCACCTACAACAATCCTCATTTTCTGATCGCTCTATAGATCTAGCACCAGCAAAGGTGAAACTTCTTTAATGTTTTTTGTCTGAAGGGTATGTGGAACATTACACTACCATCAATTCACATTTTGGTCAGGTCCGGAATGTAAGCTAGACCGCAAATTATCCTTAGTATCTTGTCCGAAACCAGGCTTGTTCTAGTGGGATCCTAAAACCACCTTACAGTTCATAAACCCAATGGATGTATTATCATAAGAGACCTCAGCAAGTTCTTTGGTAATCCAGCAACTATTCTTGCTGGTAATTTCAGTATCTGGCGATTATAAGGTTTTATCAGTTACCACTTGAACCTGACGATTTATAACGTCGTCGAAATATAAATATGCCAACTTTGCTGTGTCATCTCTCCCTGTATAAACGCCACAAATTGAACATGAACTTAAGATTTGTTCAGGCTTTCTAGGTGGAGTTCAAAGTTGAATTCTAGGCAACAAGGTTATACTTCTAAACAAGCACCACCGTCAACTTCAGTTACACTGATTTAGTGAAGTTTATACACAGGTGGCTACCTTCATTGTCCAAAGGATTATCCGTGATGATCTTGGATTGCGTCACATCTGCACCAACGCTGAGCGTCTGCTTGCTGTGGTCCAGGTTTTAGCGCAGATGATAAATTCTGAGCGTCTGCTTGGTGTGGCCTCTGTTCAGCGTGATCCTGCAAAGTTGCTCAAGCACGTTATCCACTGTTTTCTCGGGTTATCAGCTGATGCCAGGTTCGTGCTTCCATCTGTGTGTTACTACATGATGATTCTGTGTCTATCTTTGATTCACATGCAGCAGTTTTATCCTTTGCCAATTATGCGCAGGGCATGCGCTGCATTGCAAATCATCCTCCCTGGCATGCTGAAAGATGGGAAGGTCGATATGTACCTTGTGGTGAGTCATGTTAACCCGTTGGTCATTACCTTTCCATTATCATCACAAAAATGACAAGCCTGGAGTTTTCATCAAATATATATATTTATTGACTGCATTTTTTGTAAATATGTTGTGACAAACACAGGATGACCTTGCAACAAGGCGTTGCCTCCGGCAACTGCTGCATAATGTGAAAGTGGGAGGTGTGGGAGGAGCTCCTCGGCCAGGCCTGGATCACATGATGGGGATTTTAACAATTTAGCTAGTTGTTGCAATTCACGGTAAAGATACCTTGTATATTCTGTGAGTTGCAAGTAGGATTTTGCCATGTCAGATCAACATTTTTAAGGAGAAAAGAAAGAGGACTTGGTCATGCTCCAATGCTCGTCCCTTTTATCTATGTGGGGCCCTTCAATTCTTTTTGGGATAAGTATATTTTTAGTCCCCCAATTTTGTTGGTAGTTTAGAAATGATCCCTTAACTCTAATACCAGCAAAATCTAGTCCTTTAATTATTAAAACCGGATATTTTTCGTCCCTTCAATTGCTTTGGATGGTTTTGCGCTGACGTGGCATGGTTTTGACCATTGACTTCGCCACCTCATTGTCCACCTCATCTCGGTCTTCTTCGGTCCCCTCTCTCTTCCCACCGAGCACCTTACTGCATGCACCTGCTTGGGCCGCCGTCTCCGTGTGCTTCGTGTTGTGGGATGCACGCGCACTTCTCCATTGCCTTCGCTGACAGGGGCATGGACTGGGACAAGAGGCTGCTCGCATGGAGCGACTCCGACATGGAGAACGACGGGGGCTCAGTCGTCAGCCTTGTGTTGTGCGCCGGCCTCATGGACGGCGTGCTCGTCCAGGGGATGGACGGCCAATGCCACGACGGCGGAGTCCGTGCAAACCCAGAGCTCCTCCACCTCCGGCAAGTGTGTTTGCGTCATGCACCGGGAGCGCAGCAGGGCACGGGGCGGAGCTCGACGTTGACGCATGACAACTGTGCGACAGAATGCCCACTAGATGGAAAAAAATGAAGACGAGGAGAAAGAAGGTGAACGTTAATTCTCATCCATAGCCGCTCAAAGCAAGAAAGTAACCACTTAAGTTATGTGGCATGAGAGAGATTGTTGCCAAAAAATAAAAGTATGTCGTCAGTATATTGCATGCTTATGATACCAGTAGGATTAGAAATAAGAAAACACCCTCCAATATATTATTTTCGAAGGCTTTGACCAAGATCCTAGTAAATACATCTATCACTAAATTAAAAAGTAGGGGGGGGGGTCTCCTTGCCTGGCCCCTTTTCCAGTAACAAAGAACTCACTGTTTTGTCATTAATTATGACACCAGCAGAGCCTTTGTGGAGGAGAGATTCAACTTTCTTCATCCAGTTAGTACAACTTTCTTCATCCAGGTACCTCTTCTCCTCATCATATCCAATAGGAACTCCCTATTTATCATGTCATATGATTTTTCATAGTCCAACTTGAAAACAAAGCCACATTGCCTACTAGAGTGCATAGAGTGAATAATCGCATGTGATGTTATTATACTCTCGGCAATAATCCTCCATTTAATAAAGGCAATTTGGTTTAAGGAAATTAAATCATTACTGACGGGGCCAAATTTATTGGTGGCACATTTGGCCAAAAAATAAGCTACAATTGATCATAGCAAGAGGTCTGATTTTTTCATCCTAGTAGCTCCAGTTTCCTTGGGAACTAGAGTCAGAAGGGAGAAATTTAGTCTATAAAGATCTAAAACTCCTTTCTCCCAATCACTAGATAATTCAAGTAGGCCACCTTTAATAAGGTCCCAAAAATGCTGGTAGAAAAGGAAAGAAAAGCCATCTAGCCCAGGAGCTCCTTCAGCATAAGAGTCAAAGACAACATCCTTCACTTCCTATTCAATAAAATCAGTGTCTAAATTGCTATTATGAGCATCAGAGACCAATTCATCATCTCCCCCAAAGTCATCCTTTATGGTGATGTCTATTTTGCCTTGAAAACCAAACAACTTCTTGTAATAACTAGTAATCATGCACGTGCAAATGCACTTATCAAGGTGGCAAAAAAACATGCCCTCTTAGGGTATATATATACAACCCAATGTTTACATCCATAACATATGTATATTATAAAATTTCTATCATGATAAAATATCACAAGAATTTTGGGCTCATTGTCGGCATTATCAATAGAAACTATGTGATATCTATAAACTCTCATAGCTATATATTACAAAGAAAATATTTCTTACATTGATTTAACCCATGTATTGACATAATGTTGAAGCATATGAACACCAGTTAAAGTAATAACTTTTCAAACTCTCACCCCCTAGTCTCAGTGATGATGCCATGGTGTATTGACACATTTTCACATAAATGACAGGCAATACACATAATTGTTGGGTGGAGTGAGGTATCATTGTGCTCAAAGTGCGCACCTTTCTTACCATGAATATGAAGATAGTAGACACCTCCTAATAGAATCACGGTGCAGTAGAATTAATCTATTGTCTCAGTAGGACACTATTCATGTGCAGTGGATACGATAGAAAAGTCTAATATTAAATCACGTGGAAACAATATAATCACTGAAAATAAAAGGGAGACAAATAATGTTGAAGCAGTATAATCTTTGTTAATAGGGTCACACTCACCAGATCGAGAAGAGGATGCACCCGATTGATATAGATACACGATACACCGAGTTTTGTATGTAAAAGACAAATGCAAACTATTAATAAACGACAACAAATGATACATGCACCTTCTTTAGAGTATATATATGTCTAATTCTCTCTAAGTTCACATCTATAATTTTCATACATGGTTGCACTCCCTGTATTTTCCATCTCTGTTTTTCTCATATGAGCCATTTCCTCATATTGCCAATAATATAACAGCTCGTGCTACTTTCATGAAAA
This sequence comes from Secale cereale, assembly GCA_902687465.1. NCBI lineage: Eukaryota > Viridiplantae > Streptophyta > Magnoliopsida > Poales > Poaceae > Secale > Secale cereale. The sequence continues at coordinate 140,732,753 of LR738715.1, forward strand.
AAAGGACTTGCACATACATGCAAATCAGAATGGATAGATCATGGTTAAATATGGTACCAATGACATTTAAGTGGTTACACATAGATCCGAGCATGGTTAAATACTACCATTAGTCATAGCACATCATATGCCAACTTGAAGGCCAAAATTTGGATCATATGAAACACAAGTATGGAGAAACAACTAAAACAGTCAAACTATCCACCCTTTATGTACATACATATAATTTTCAGCCACATAATCTGCTATCACTGTAATGCCAAAAATGGAATATCCTGATCAATATTTTTTGTTCAATTATAGATGGCAAACCAGAAAAGCTGATCATCTACCTTAAAAGTGAGTTCACAAACTCTATCGTGTATGTTCAATTAAGAGTAACCTTTGATTCTGAATAAAATCCCCATGGTGTGCGACTACTTATTACACAAACATGTGTGCCTCGATGATAAGAAAATACATAATGGGTGCTGGAGTTTTGGCAGTCAATCAAAAGAAATATAAAATGCAGTGGTTGCCTACAATTTACCATTCAACTGGAACCATGTCGTCATGCACTCTATGGAAATATCCACAAACAAGTCAAAAGGACATGAAACAACCAGTTCAACCAAAGAAGGATTGTGCAAAGTAGAGTGAGAAGATGAAAGTGCAGTATATCGACTAGGGGGGGG
>LR738715.1:140733529-140827438 GCA_902687465.1 Secale cereale
GTGAATAGGCGATTTTTATGAAATGCTTCAAAACATGGTAGCTTCGAAGACAAATGATAAACTCAATCCTATTAGTATGCAGCAGAAAGTGGACTACACTAGATAAGCCATAGTCATGTATTCAATGAAGTGAAAGCACGAAGACTAACAACAGCTAGGCAGTAGGGATCATGATGGAAGAAGGAATGAAGCCAATCACAACTAGTAGATACTCAGTGAAGTCAATCAGATAAGGCGAGCATGCAATGACTTCACAACGTATAGCAGTAAGTAAAAGGAAGGGAAGGATAGAACCAGTAGCTCGGGGAAGACAGTGATTTGTTAGACCAGTTCCAGTTGCTGTGACAACTGTACGTCTGGTTAGGGAGGCTGAGATTTAACTCAGAAGACCGCGTCTTCACCTTGTTCCCCTTGAGCTAAGGACACCTAGTCCTCGCCCAATCACTCTGGTAAGTCTTCAAGGTAGACTTGCAAACCTTCACAGACTTCGTTCACCGGCGATCCACAATGAATCTTGGATGCTCAGAATGCGACGCCTAACCGGCTGGAGGAAACACAGTCCTCAAGTGTAATAAGTCTTCAGGTCACACAGACAGAAAGACTTCAGTGATGCCTAACACTCTTTGGCTCTGGGTGTTTGGGCTTTGTCCTCGCAAGGATTTCTCTCTCAAATGCTTCGGAGGTGGGTTGCTCTCAAACGACAAAAGCCATGCAATAACTCTGAGCAGCCACCAATTTATGGTGTAGGGGGTGGGCTATTGATAGCCACTGGGCAACCCGACCTGATTTGTCCGAAGTGACCCTGGGTCACTAAGGAACTGACACGTGTTCCAACGGTCAGATTTCAAACACACACGACAACTTTACTTGAGCTACAAGTAAAGCTGACTCATCCGACTCTAGATAAGATTTGCTCTCATAGTCTTCGCTCGAAGACATAGGATTTGGTTGAGCATCACTTCAGTCACTCTGACTTAGTTCACTTGGACCCCACTTAACAGTACGGTGGTTCCTATGACTCAACAAAGAAGAAAAGGAAACAACGAAACATCTATGTCTTCGCTCTCCATAGTCTTCACACAATGTCTTCTCATGTCATAGTCTTCAATATGATTATCTTCATATACCACCACTGATATCAATGTCTTCATACATTTTTAGGGGTCATCTCCGGTAGGTTAACCGAATCAATGAGGGACTACTACCTGTGTTATCCTACAATTCTCACAAACACATTAGTCCCTCAACCAGGTTTGTCGTCAATACTCCAAAACCACTGGGGTGGCACTAGATGGACTTACAATCTCCCCCTTTTTGGTGATTGATGACAAACTGGTTGAAGTTTTCAACGGGGATAAAGATATGTGAAATTGTAAAGGATAAAGGTATTGTCTTCGTAAGTAGCAAAAGGCTCCCCTGAAGATGTGCATATAGTTGATTTGCCTTTGAATGCAAATGCAGATGGCAGGTTGTACTTGTGGAGATCCTCTTCAACTTATGAAGACAATTCATCATGCACAATTGATATGTCGAAGATAATGACACGCATAATGAAAAATGGGCGTCTGCAATAATGACTAAGTGCGGAATATAAGATAGCAGATGCGGTATTTATCATCACATTACAGAGTAGCATAAAAACGTAGCAGACGACCATCATTTTAAGTGTTACAACGCAAAGAACCAAATGTAGAAAAACGAGAGTTGTAAACACTAGGCAAATTATAAAGCACCCGCCCATATAGAACCGCTTGAAGACTATCAACTCATATGCTTCTCCCCCTTTTGTCAGTAAGGACCAAAAAGGTTTGAAGACATAGAGCCTCTACTCGTTCCTAGTTGGAGCAGGAGAGGATGCAGGGTCGACGTTGGTGTTTGGCGGTGCAGAGGTAGTTGGTGCAGTGTCGATGCGCGCTAAGTGGGAGGCGGTGAAGTAGCATCATCTTGATCATCGATCACCCTGACGTCAATTGTTGCAGCGGAGGAGGAGTATTCAGAATCTTCAAGAGACGGAGTTCGACGCATAACAACAGTCCTTGGAGGAGTGTGGTCAAACTTGAATCTCTCTGTGAAGCCATCGTCTTGAAGATCCGCTTCAGCACTCAGCAAGGTCAAACTCTTCCAAGACCTCCGACAGGTTTCATGAGCAACAAAGGCATTCTTGGTGGCAAGATTGTGAATGCAATTGACATCCACCAAGAGGCTTTGCATCTCATGCTTTAACCAGAGGTGACGCTTGTCCTGTTTCTGATGAAGGGCAACCATAAGCTCTCGGTTATTCGGGACACGAGATCGCTTCTGAGGCCTTTGGGCGATGGTGCTCTTAGTGGCTTCGGTTTCAGCATGTCGAGGTAGACGAGTACGGCCAGCCAAAGGATAAATGCGAGAGACCGCTGGATCTCCTTCAATCTGCTGAGTGAAGCTCTGGTGATCAGCGTTGTGAAGACTAACTGGCTCTTTGGCAGGCTCTTGGTAGACAGCTTCAGCTGACATATCAACCTCAGGCAAGAAGATTTGATGGTTGCGAGCAGAGGGCTGATAGGTGACAGCTGAATGCAACTTGATGAGGCGCATAATCCAAGGGGCATAGAATTTCAGACCAAATAGATCAGCTCCAGACATAGCCATTTGCCTAATGAAGAAATCTTGAGCATTGAAGCTAATGCCATTGAAGATATAGAAGACCAAAGTCTTCATAGTGCCTTCAAGCTTGGCTGATGAAGAATGTCCTTTGATGGGCCATAGAGTACGCCTGATGATATGATAGATGGTGCGCGGCAGGTACTCTAGGTCTTCAACAAAGAATTCCTTAGGATATTCATCATCAGTTGGTAGAGGCTTCATCATGCTTAACATTTGGCTCATGTTGGGCTGGCGCTTCTGAAATATACTCTCCAAGGCTTCAGTGTGCAACATTGGCGTCAGGTGCAGCACTGGCTTCAGGCGCAGTCACTTCAGGTGCAGTCACTTCAGGCGCAGCTGTGTCTTTAGGTGCCACATTAGCTTCAGCCATGACCATGTCATTGGCTTTAGTGTTGGTGGTGGCAGCCTCTGAATTTGTAGCCTCCACTTCAGGAGCTGGAGGGTCGGACACGTTCTCCTCGAGAATAGGGGGTGTGGCAGTACGTTCCTCTTCAACTTGGGGTTGTTCTTCTCCTTGGGTGGTTCTTCTTCGGCTGATGCAGCCAAAATATCTTCAGCCGCTTTGGCTTCAGATTCTGAGGGGTGCACAGTAGGAGCAGCATCAGGTACAGATGGTTGCTTTACTCCTTCTGGAACACTTGGGGCGACGACTTGAGGCCTTGGTCCTTTGCGAAGCCTGCGGAAAGCTGGCGACGCCTGAGGGGATGGAGGTTGTTGGGCCTCAAAGTCTTCACCTTCAAGCACCGAACTGGTGTCTTCAGTTGGCTGAGGTGTGGCAGGTGTATCCTGTGGGTGATCAGCCCATGATTCATCCTGTGCAATTGGCGTCAATGGACGACCAATGCTGATGCGTTCGCTGTTCGTAAGAACAGGTGAAGATTTAATGTTGTACTCGATCTGAGGAAGGACTTCATCATCTTCAACATTGTCATGAGGACCAATGTCTTCAGCTGCGATGGGGTCAACAGCTGGAATGTCTTCAGCCTTTGTGGGAGCAGGCTCATGAACAGTCATTCGACGTTCTCTCTGGGCAGATGCAGGGCGAGCAACTGAGATAGGCTCGACAAAGATAGGCTCTTTGGAAGCAGCCTTATCCTTCTTGGTCTTGAGCTTCTTGGTGGGTGGAGCTTCATCAGTAGATTGCTTGCGCTTGCGAGCTTCAGCTTTGGCCACCTTTGTCTTCTTGAGCTTTGAAGTGGTTGGAGTTGCTTTAGGCTTCGTGCCAGTCATGCTAGCAGGGAAGACTATGCGAGGCATTTCCTGCCCAGATTCTTCAGCTTTGGGCACATGTTGCTTCTTCTTCTTCTTGGCAGCCATCCTTGGGTCAATACCAGGACGCCCAAGAGCCTTGCGCTTTTCAGCTTCATTGAACGCTTGAACACATTTGGCAGCCAAGTCCTTGATTCGCTCATGAGAACCTTTAGCTTCATCATGCCTCTGGCAAAAGGCTTCCTTGAGCTCATGCATCATAACCTTGAAGTTTTGAATCTCTTGCACGCTGAGCTTGTCCACATGCTTCTTGAACTGAGCCTTTTCATAGTCTATCTTTTGCTTCAGCTCATCAATTCTCTGAGCCAGAGCCAGCTCAGAAGCAATGGTACCATGGAAGGAGACGCTGAGGCCAACTGGAAGTTGAAGATCGTCGAAGTTCAGGTTGGGTGTGTCAAACCATTCATCAATGAAGTTATTGAGCACTTCAACGTCAAAGAGCGGCAAATCATTGAAGATTTCAGCATCTTGCTTGCTCTTGATCAATAGCTCCAGAGCATCATCACCAAGATCTTCATCACTTGAGAGATCAAGGGCATCATTGGCAGTCTTCAGAACAGCATCAGGAGTGAGAGCTGGACTGGGGTTGCGTGATGGCTTCCTCTTCAGCTGTCTGCTCTTGGAGATACGAGAGTGTTCCTCAGATTGCACACTTGGTGCAGGTGGAGCAGTGGCCAAAGGCTTCACTCTAGAAGCAATTGGAGGAGTGGTCTTCGAAGCCTTTGATTTCTTCTTCTTGGGCTTCGGCGTTGCAGGCGCTTCTTCAGAATTAGCATCTGCCGCAGGCTGATCCACATCTGCCCCTTGAACCCTGATGTGACTGATGGGGCCTTCTAAGTTGTAGAAGGGCCCAACCAGGTTTGGTTCAGCTTCGCGAGTTCCATCAGCACGGGGCGCAGAGGGGCCAGGATTGAAGTCTAATCCCCAATGCTTCTTGTTCTCTTTGGCCGAGTTCTTGGCGTATTGAAGATTTCGCTTGAACAGATTGTCGTCGCGACACCAGAGCAGAGAGCTAGGATCAGCATCAGCAGGCTGAGGCCCTCTGACCATGAAAGGATAGAAGCCTTGAGCAATGGCTTCAGCACGAGTCTTGGGGGGAAGATTTTTATATGTGATATCTCCCCATGGATGCTTGATGGCGTTTTTCTCAGCATACTCTTGGGTCACGAACCTGTACTTGAACCACTGTTCAGTCCAGTATCTTCGAATCCATTGGATTCATGTCTTCCTTTGATTGTGATCCTCCTCTGGATCAGTCTTGTATATCTCAGTGAGATCAGGAGGCAAATCAATGGAGGTGTTGCCACGGTGCTGTCTGCCACCCTTTCTAACTGTCATGTCAGTTGCCATTTTCTTCAACCTGAATGGCTTCAAAACATGCAAATGCTTCGGTCTGCTGTTCAGACAAGAACTGTCTTCAGGGGAGTGAATGTGACGCTGCAAAAATTCTGCAAATGAATGCAGACTATGAGAACCAAGGGATTCTCCCACGGACATGTACCTGTGACAGCATTAGAGATGCGAGGGAATGAGAAGAGGTCATATGCATTCTCAGAATTTTTGAAGATTAAAACAGTTTTGAAGACTTTGAACTCATAGCGCGAAGACATTCACTCATGAGAGTTGGTTCCAGATTTGTACGAATCCACGAATAGGTACAAGTGAGGAATCTAACTATGGTTGAAGCATATGTGAATGTACTAGGCAAGATATGAGATTCAGAAAGGATAGATCTATATATCTAAGTAGGCAGAAACTTCTTGTGGTAAAATAGATGAATCTTTATGGATCTAGAAGATGGTAAAAAGCCAGTTTTATTTACCACACGATGAACTGCTTAGACGGAGAGGAGTTGGATGCCCAGCAGTTCGGTCTTCCGTGCCTTAACTTGGCGACGGAGGACAGCTACGGCGACGACGGAGTAGAAGATGTCCGCGGCCGGCGTGAGGACGGCGTCGATGAGGTTGCGGCAGCGAAGCGCTTCATCGCTGGCGTCGTCGAAAGCTAGCGGAGGCGCTAGGGTTGGTCGAGGTGGAGAGGTGGTAGAAGAACTTTTGACCGTGATGGGACGTGCATTTATAGGCATGGGAAACGGCACAACGCAATTACGCAGGTGCCCCTGATGGATCACGTACGAGTGACACGTGGCGGTCATGTAACGCATTGGGAGTTGTCCCACGATCCCACGTTCACCACGACTGTCGGAGTGGTCGTTCCGGCTTCTCCGGGTTTCAGGCATAAAGGATGGAGCATTAAAATCAGATTTAAAGTTTGTCTCCGTATCTTCTGCTGACAAGGACGCAGAGAAGGTATTCGACAGTTTCAACAGAATGCATATGATTTGGACAGACAGAGTGTGAGATAAGAAAGCATAGAGAGGTTAGGGTCCGATCACATTCACTTAGTCCAAAAGATTCAAATATGAAGACATAGCTATAAGTGAATGCTGTTGAGGACAGAACACAACTCTCTATATATATGTCCTACACGAAGATAAACCAAATGCGAAGACTTTGCAAATGTAACGCCATGAGAAACACTTCAAACAAGAATTTGGTGGTGGCGTTACCCACCGTATAGGAAGCATTAGACCCAGACACGACGCACAATTATCGTGGCGCTCCGAAGTCAAATTCCATGTTAATGTATTCACACTTAGAATGTAAGTCTTCGTTGATTGAAGATATACTTTACTTCGTGTGTTGCACATCTAAGTCATCAATATGCATAAGTGTTAGGATGTGTGCCTGATTACAGGACATTTCAGGATTCTAATATATTTAGCTCACACCGCAACTTGCAAAACCTTTTCTCATCCAAGGGCTTTGTGAAGATATCTCCCAGTTGCTCTTCAGTGTTGACCTGTATGATATCAATATCTTCCTGTCAGGCCCAAGATGCGATTCTGTCCCGATCACGTGACACTTATGTGATTGGGGCACAACCGCATTTCGGGCGCTTAGCAAGATGGATATCATTACATCGTACCATTATAAACATACATGAGGGATACAACAATACATACAAGTCACATGAATACAACAACATCAATACAAGGCATCCAACTACGGATGCAAACATGAAAAGCACAACGACATCCATCTGCTATCCCAGGCTGCAGACCCGAAATCTAACCCAAGACTGAAGAAGAAGAAGAAGAAGAAAGAACTCCAACACAACGAACAACGCTCTCACGTCAAGTCATCGGAAACCTGCACCTGCAACTGTTGTTGTAGTATCTGTGAGCCACGAGGACTCAGCAATCCCATAACCATGGGTAACAAGACTATCAAAGCTTAATAGGTTGGAAGAGGTTAAGTGGTGAGGTTGCAGCAGCGGCTAATCAAAATATGGTGGCTAACTTACGAGTACAAGAATAAGATGAGCATCTACGCAAGCGGTCACAAACTAGTAATGATCGCTAAAGATACTGAACTACCTACGAGTCAAACATAACCCCACCGTGCTCTCTTCTCAAAATGAAAAGAGACAGTCACGGTTACTCACACCGTTGTGTGTTTTACTTCGGATCCTCTGTCAAGTTTTCTACAACCGGACATTAACAAATTCCAATCTGCCACATAACCGCGGGCACGGCTTTCGAAAGATCATAACCCTGCAGGGGTGTCCCAACTTAGCCCATCACAAGCTCTCACGATCATCTGAAGTAATAATAATTATTACCCCTTATCTTAGGGAAATCCGATCAGGCTCGGCATCCTGGTGCACAAGACATTTCGACAATGGTAAAACAAGTCCAGCAAGACCTCCCGGTGTGTCGACACCTTGATAGTAGCCGCGCATAACTCGTCTCAGGCCACGACCGGATGGGTGATGCTATAGGTAAAACCAGCCCTCGGGTTCCCCCAAGGTGGCCCCACAGGACCCCCGTTTGGGACCAACACCATTAGCAATGGCCCCCCTGCTATGTAGAAAGAATCTCGGGTAGCGCTAACTCCCTATGCAATTTAATTAATTAATTAAGTTGTTATTATGAGCAAATTAAAACCAATGTTGGGCCTTGCTGGAGGAGTTTTATTCAAAGACGAAGTGTCAAGGGGTCCCCATATACCCAACCGTGTAAGGAACGCAAAATCAAGGAACATAATGCCGGTTTATCGGCGCCTAAGGTGGCATGAGTGGAACAAAACACCGAGCAAAAGGCCAAGCCTTCCACCCATGCCCAGTATATAGGTGTGTTATTATATATATAACATATTGTGATATTCCAACAACAAGTTCCAACATGGAACGATCTTCATCTTCACCTGCAACTAACAACGCTATAAGAGGGGCTGAGCAAGCGGGTAACATAGCCAAACAATGGTTTTGCTAGGAAGGTTTCAAAGGTTAGAGGTTTCATGGCAACAAGGAGAGGCTGACAATAATGATGGGTAGCGCGACATGTAACGATAGCATCGAGACACTAAGCATGGCAATGATAGTAAAGGTATCCAAGGGTATGGTCATCTTGCCTGAGATCCCGCAAGGAAGAAGAACGGATCCGTGAAGAAGACGAAGAAGAAGCCTTGAAGACGAACCACGAGTAGACGAACAAATCCTCACGATCGCAACGGAACAAGCACTAACGAGAAGAAGCAAGCAACACAGTAAACACACCACACGAGACATGACAATATGCTCAACCAATTATGATGCAAGACAGTTCTATATAGGATGCACTACAAGTCTATACAGAAAGCAAAACATGGCAAGGTAGGAAGCACAGAAAAACAACACAAGTCTATATATGATGCAATACATGGCAAGGTATGATGCAAGACAATTCTATATAGGAAGCAATACATGGCAAGGTAGGAAGCACAGGAAAACAACACAAGAACATGACAATATGCTCAAGCAAGTATGATGCAAGACAAGTCTATATATGATGCAATACATGGCAAGGTATGAAGCACATAAAAACAACACAAGTCAACAAGTTTAAATGAGGCCGGAAACTACCTATTACAAATCCGGTAAGTCCCCATATGAATAGTTTGAAATTAGTCCAGAACTGAACAAACCTTATGTTCAAGTTGTTAAACAGCAAGTTAACATGCACCAAGTTAATCTACTCATTTTTCTACCCCATTTACATATAAAGTTTATTAAGATTGGAGCTACGGTTATTTAGTTATGAAATAAAACATTTTAGCATGCATCAACAAAAAAATCGGTCTCACAAAGAAATCAACAAAAAATGGCAAACCGGGTATTGGGTAGCTCCTGGTGGGAATCGAACCCAGGACCCGATGAATGTTAGAAAGCATGGTCAACCAGCTGCGCTAGGATGCATCTACGATGTGGATTGGGTTCGGCCCTATAATACACAGCATGTCGAACTGATGTGGACTGAAGAATCAACCAGCATAGCAAAAAAAATGAAAATAGGGGCGCCTGGGATTTCAACCCCAGATCCCTTGGTTGTGTACGAGGGAGATAAACCAGTGCGCTAATCAAGTGTTTGTGATCCGAAGAGCAAGCCGAGCAATAAGGACTGTGAAAACAAGGGGCGAGATTCTGGCCATGGATGACCGGTGGTGCTCGGTGTGGACGCCGGCGAGCAAAAGCGATGGCAGCGGGGGCTGCTGAGCTGCGGCGGGCATGCGGGAACTGCTGGTGGGGCTACTGCGCGTGCACGGGAGGCGGACTAACGGCGGGACTGCGCACGCGGGAATTTGCCCGAGGACGAGCTCGTGCTCGCCTCGGTTGCTTTGGTGGCTGGGCTTGGCCAGGCCCTAGTGCTCGTGTACGAGCGCGAGTGCGGGCGTGCGCGTGAGTGAGCTACGGGTGTGGGTGCGGAAACTACGTGGGAGCATGTGAGCGAGCGGCTGCTTCTTGCCGGAGTTGTGTGCGTGCGTGCGCTCGAGCATGACCAGGGGCTGGACTTGGTGCAGAGAGCTATGGCGAACAAGAAGCTGGGCAGGCCCTGGTGCATGCGCGCGAGCTGTAGACGAGGTGGACATGCTGCTGTGCATGATGCGGCTGCATGGTGTGTGTGATATGCAGGAGGGGTGTGAGTGCGAGGATCTCGGCGACTACTGCAACTACACAACAAAATTCAGAACTCATCGTAGCACCGAGAACACGAAGATGGCATGGATCTGGCGACGACTCTGGCGATCGAATCGTGATGGAAAGAGCAGGACTGAAGGATGGTTATACCTGGAATACCTGGGACATGAGGATGCAGCCAGGGACGAAGAGTGACGACGAAGAGGAGGCGAGGAACTCTGGTGCACTTGCTGTCCATGAAGAAGACGAAGTAGAGGACGAAGAGGATGTCGGGGAAGGCGTCCTCGGGCTCGGATCGGCGTCAGAACGGGCACGAGGAGGCGCTGCGGTGCTCGGGGTCTACATAGGGGAGGCCGGCGATGCTCCAACTCCGGTGACGAGCTCTTGCTTAGGCCGGCCATGGTGTCTGCAGGGAGGAGATGGAGCGGGGAGGAGCTGCTTTCCTGGCTGGCGGCGGCGGAGGAAAGCAAGAGGGAGAAGGGAAAACCCTAGTGGCGCGGGTTGCTGGATTTATAGGAGGGGCTAGACGGCACGACCTCAGCGTCCGTGAGGGAGCTCACGGCGTGACTGTGAGCTCTGCATCTGAAGCAGAGACGGCAAGCAAAACGGAGCAGGTGGCCGTGAACAGAGTTTGGGCCAGCTGGAAGAGTCCCAGGTGGGCTGCGGTGGCTGTAGGGAGGCCTAGTACAGCGGCAAGGTAAGGCCTCTTTTCTTTTCCCTCTTAAAAAAATCTTTCTGTAAATATATAATCCACAGAATACAAAAGGGAAAAGGTCAGATGGTTGGGAAAGGAATATGAGATATGTAAATATATCCCTCTGCTCCTGGAAATAGGTTATATTTGAATAAATTGCTCTGGCAATTTTTAGAGGTAGAAAAATAATCCAAGTTTGAATTAAACTCAAACTTGAGCCATTTTTAAACCCAACCAAAACAAGTCCAAAGGAGCTGAAAATTGGCAGAGAGGTTGAAGGCAAGGTTGAGAATATATAGGGAAAGAATGAACATTAATGGAGGCACAAACAATGTCACTTGACATGAAAGCCAAGATTTGAAAGAGAGGAATAAGTGACAAGGTTTGCACGTGGAGAAAGGTCTTGATGTAATGATGAAGATGCAAACAAAAATTGGAGGACGGGAAAACGTCACTTGCAAAATAAAAGGATGAGAAGGAAGGAAGAGGTGATGATGCATGGACATGGCTTGAGAGAGAGATGGCAAAGAGTGATGCACACACAACATAAAGCAACACGTGACAAAAGGATGAGTGCAATGCACATGACAACAACATGATGATTACCACAAGGTATATGATGAGCATGTACATGACAAGAGGCAAGGATATGACAAAGCACGCAACATGAACATGGCATCAACATATAGGAATGAAATATGCAAAAAATAATAACTATGACAATGCAACAAACAAAAAAAAAACACGCGACGACAACGAAAAATAAATGGGAGGCAACTGGAGCATCGGTCTCGGGCGTCACAAGACTCCCCCACTAGCAAGAGATCTCGTCCCGAGATCTTGGAACGAGATAGAAGAGGAAAAGGATGAACAAAGTTCTTCGAGGACAAAAGAGTGAAACCAAAGCACCTTGAGAGGTTGAGCCACTTGAAAGGAAAATGCAACGGAGATGAACGAGATTGAGGAGCTCCGTTACAACAGAGGAACAAGGAACACACGAGAACCAAGTAGGTTGAATGATAAGAAACAAGAACTTAAATGACAAGAGATACGTTGAAACCACTCCGATTAAAAGATATATAAAAGGAAATCGAACCAAAGAATTTAAGCAGCACTCCGGCTGAAAATGGAAGGAATAGGACACCGGTTGAAGATGAATGGAATGGAAGAAGAACTTGAAAAGATGAAACGATACTTGTCGAGAGTACAACACAAAGCCTCCGAAAGAATTGAAAGAGTTGGATGAAACGAACGAAATAGAAAAATGACAACTTAACCCAAGAATGAATTCAAAGCATCCTTGCGAAGAAAGGAGAACGGAGTTGTTGAAAATCAACGACGAAAAGAATTAACTTATTGTGGACTTATGGAAATCATCTCAAAACTTGAGGTAAATAATGCCGCAATAATAGATTGAATAGATGAGATGAAGGAAGAAATGCAAAACTCCACTTCAAAGAATACAGAGATTTAATTGCACCCAAGAGGCAAAAGAATAAGAATGCTTGATCTGCTCCAGAATAATTAGCTGAACGTTTGAAGAATGAATTTACTCGTGATGAACCACCAAGAAGAACTCCGGTAACGAAAGAATGATGATATATAGAAGTGAAGGATTCAAGAATAAGAATAAGCCTTGCGATGATTATTCGGGGTTCCGACGAGATAATCGAGAAATCTTTGAACTTCAGAAAAAGAAAAGATTAAAACACTTGGAACTAGAATTTATTCATCAAGAATAAACTCCGAAGGAAGGAATAAATCAACTCGATGAAAATAATAAGAATTATGTTATGCTTATCCTCCACCAATTAAATTGATGAGAAGCAATGGATTCACATAACACTTATTCACGTTGACAAGATTAAACAGGGATATATCGCGAACTTGCGAAATTCTTCGTGAAACACCGGTAGGATTGGAAAGAACAAATGAATTGATATGTTAAGAACGGAAGTGAAAATCTTGAACGAACCACCATAAGAATTGAAGCCAAGTGAAGAAAAGGAACGAACCACCATGAAGAATTAAAGCCGAGTGAAGAACGAGAATAACCACCGTAAGGATTGAAATTGAACAATGCAAGAGGACAAGCCACCATGAAGAATTGAAATTGAGTGAACACAAGAGAAAGAATCGCCGGGAAAAAGGATAAGTACTTGAGAAAAATTTGAATGACGAGAACGAAGAGATCACGAACTGATTAAAGAATACTTGAACGAAGCATCGGAGAATGTGAGACAAACGAAGAGGCATCAATGAAGAATATTTGGAGGACGAAGTTGAAAACTGAGAACGAAGAAATCTTCTAAATTGATGGCCTTCGGAGGAACACAAAGAAAAGAATTCGTGAAATGCTCCGGAAGAATGAAAAGAAGAAAGGTTGAACCAATGATGAAAAGAATTAAAAGCGATCTTGGAGAAGGCATATGACTGATGGCATCCATACTTACGGCACAGTTAAATGAATTTCGGAACACTCCGGGAAAAGAAGAGTCAGGTAAGATCCTGGGAAAGACCTGTGGGTTATGAGCCCACCGAAGAGAAAAACACCATTGGAAAGGATCGAAAAGGAGATAATGCCCCGGAACAATTAAAAGACTCGAAGGAGGTAACATCCTCGAATTAATTGGAAGACAGACGAATATCCTGAGATGTCTCGGAACTCCGGAACAATTTAATGACAAGAGACAATGACCAAGAGGAAAACATCTGAGCCGAGGAAAAAGAATAGGAACAACAACGAATACTTGAGTTGAAATCCGCCGGAAAAGAAGAAGAGGTGAAGAATATCAAATGAGAGGAGAATTCACCTGTTGAAATAATAAAGGAAAGAATGCATAGGATGACACGAGTAGGATGGATACTCGATTACGGACTCCGGTCCCGAGAAAAAAAAGGGTGGGCGGGTGGGAAAAAGAAAGACCACTTCAGACGGGGAAAACACCGTCGGTTGGAAAGAACTGAGGGTTGAACTTGCAAGAAGAAGAGGGTCGAATCCACTTGACGAGAGATGCACCAGATGAAAGAACTGACAACGCAACAAACGAAAACTAACCGCGAGATCCTAAAAAAAAATTGAAGGGAAAAGGAGTAATTCAAAACACCTACGTCAAGATTCCTCACCAGAGCGACGAAGGGGCACGGGAGTAAAAAGAATTCCTACTCTCCGATATAACTAGACACCGAAAAGGTTTTCTGCTAGACTCAACAATGACCAAACTACGATCAATCAAGGGGGCTCCTATGGTCGGTCGAGGCTCTGATACCAACTTGTCAGACCCAAGATGCGATTCTATCCCAATCACGTGACACTTACGTGATTGGGGCACAACCGCATTTCTGGCGCTTAGCAAGATGGATATCATTACATCGTACCATTACAAACATACATGGGGGATACAACAATACATACAAGTCACAGGAATACAACAACATCAATACAAGGCATCCGACTACGGATGCAATGTCACATCCCTAGATCAACCCCTGTGGTCCTTGCCTGATCATCATGTCATCATGTTTAAAATTTAAATGAACTGGAATTGGGGATGTTGAAACCCTAGCACCAAAGGAACTCAACTAGGTTGAACCTAAATACTTTTCAATGTATCCAAAGTGCCCTTCACAAAATGTTCATCATTTTTGGTCTTGGCTAAAACCTCTGCCAAAAATGGTTTCATAATTTTGGGAGCCATTTTGGATCCTTGAATTAAATCATAGATATTTGCATTTGGACATTTAAATCCTATAGATAATTTTAAATGTCCAAATAATCTTGGAAGTAAATGAGGGTTGTTGGAATTAATCCAGAGAGTGCCCACAAATATTTCCAAGATTTATGAAAATGTTCTGGCATTTTTATTAAATGAAAACAAAAGCAGAAAATAGAAAACAGAAACTATTTTAGAAAAAGAGAGAGAGAGAGTGGAACCTCACCTGGACCTTACCTGGCAGAAGAGGCCCAGCCCACCAGGGGCTGTCTGGTCTTCTTCCTCCTGCCAGGAGGACAGGCAGGTGCGTGGCGAGCGCGCCGGCGACGCCTTGCCACCTCCTCCTTGCCTGCTTCCTCCCCGACGCCTTGGACGAGCGCCACGTAACCCCTCGAGCCCCTGGTCCTCTCCCCTCACTCTCTTCCTTCTCCCTCGACCTGTCTCCCTTCTCCTGGCTCTCTCCCCCCTCACCACCGAACCCGCCCATCGCCGCCGCTCGCCGTTGCCGCACTCAGAGCCTCCCCCTCGTCCCGTGACTGTGCCCAGAAGGACCGCCGCGACGCCCTCTTCCTCCTCGCTGAGCCACGCTTCGCCGGAAGCTCTGCATCGTCTTCCCCGACCCCATCTTCAACCTCCGGCCGCCGACAACCTCGCCGTCGATTCATCGGCTCCGATGCCTCCCCGAGCCCTTTGAGCTACCCTACCGCTTCCCTGTGAGCTCCTACTTCGATTCCTCCTCTCCCCCGACCTCCCCGTGCTCTCTAGCTACAGCTCCACCTCCGGCCGGAGCTGTGGTCCGCCGGCCATGTCGCCGCCGTGGCCACAGCTGCTGCCGCTCTCGTCCGAGCCCATAAGCACACTCAGCGCACCCCCAGGAGCACGCCGCACCCACCAGCCAACCTCCCCGTGCCCCGCAGCACCTAACTCGACGGTGCCCGAACTCCGGCGCCGCCGCGAGCTCGTTTCCGGCGAGCTCCGGCCACCCCAGCTCCTCCCACTTGCGTGGATGGATGCGGGAGAGTAAGGGCTCACTCCTGGTGCCCTCAGCGTGCCTAGCCGTGGCCTGCAGCGCCGCGCCGACCAACTCCGACGAGCCACCGCCGTGTTTTCTGGTCGCCGGCGCCTATCGCCGACGTGGCCATTTAATTAGGGCCTAACCACCCCGGTAATCACGCCCTAGTGCCACTGCCATGTGGGCCCAGTGCTTTAATTAGTTTGCTTAATTTTCCTGTTTAGTTTAGTACTAATCCCGTGGACCCCACGTGCCAGTTTTGACTTTGGTCAAGTCAACATTGACTGGTCCCACCTGTCATCCACACAAACCAGCCCAGAGCCACTGACAAGCGGGCCCCACTGGTCAGGTTTGACCTGGACCCGCTTGTTGACTTGCTGACATCACACAGACGTCATGCTGACGCAGTAAAGCCTTTTCTGGAATTTATATAAATCTAAATGATTTATTTATTTTCAGAAAATGCTTTAAACTTCTAAAAATCATATAAAATCAACCGTAGCCCAGATGAAAATAATTTATATATCAAAAATGATCAGAAAAATATGAGGAATCTGTTTATGGCATTTTCATGCATGTTTGAACAAGTTAAACCTGCTGTTCAGGTCAAATAAATAAAATGATAATTAAATAACCACATATGGAGTTTGAATTTGAACCTTGGGTTCAAACCAACTTCATTTAATTGTGTTGCTAGTTGCTGAAGGAAATATGCCCTAGAGGCAATAATAAAGTTGTTATTTATATTTCCTTATATCATGATAAATGTTTATTATTCATGCTAGAATTGTATTAACCGGAAACTTAGTACATGTGTGAATACATAGACAAAACAGAGTGTCCCTAGTATGCCTCTACTAGACTAGCTCATTGATCAAAGATGGTTATGTTTCCTAACCATAGACATGAGTTGTCATTTGATCATTGGGATCACATCATTAGGAGAATGATGTGATGGACAAGACCCATCCGTTTGCATAGCACTATGATCGTTTAGTTTTTCTGCTATTGCTTTCTTCATGACTTATACATGTTCCTATGACTATGAGATTATGCAACTCCCGAATACCGTAGGAACACCTTGTGTGCTATCAAATGTCACAACGTAACTGGGTGATCATAAAGATGCTCTACAGGTGTCTCCGAAAGTATTCGTGGTGTTGGCATAGATCAAGATTAGGATTTGTCACTCCGAGTGTCGGAGAGGTATCTCTGGGCCCTCTTGGTAACACACATCACAATAAGCCTTGCAAGCAAAATACTAATGAGTTAGTCACGAGATGATGTGTTACGGAACGAGTAAAGAGACTTGCCGGTAACGAGATTGAACTAGGTATGGAGATACCGACGATCGAATCTCGGGCAAGTAACATACCGATGACAAAAGGAACAACGTATGTTGTTATGCGGTTTTGACCGATAAAAGATCTTCGTAGAATATGTAGGAGCCAATATGAACATCCAGGTTCCGCTATTGGTTATTGATCGGAGATGAGTCTCGGTCATGTCTACATAGTTCTCGAACCCGTAGGGTCTGCACGCTTAACGTTTGATGACAATCGGTATTATGAGTTTATGAGTTTTGATGTACCGAAGGTAGTTCGGAGTCCCGGATGAGATCACGGACATGACGAGGAGTCTCGGAATGTCCGAGACATAAAGATTGATATATTGGACGACTATATTCGGACACCGGAAGTGTTCCGGAAAAGTTTCGGATTTAACGGGATTGCCGGAGGGGTTACCGGAACCCCCTACGAAGGGGGATGGTCCATAGTGGGCCTTAAGGGAAAGAGAGAGGCAGCCCATAGGGCTGGCCGGCGCCCCACCTAGGGTTCCTAGTTGGACTAGGATTGGGGGGCGCCACCTCTCCCTCTTTTCCTTTCCCTCTCTTCCTTCTTTGGTGATTCCTACTAGGAATAGGATTGCAATCCTATTCCTAGTAGGATTGCACCCCTAGCCGCACCAAACAAGGGCCGGCCAGCCTCCCCCCTTGCTCCTTTATATACGGGGGCAGGGGGGCACCCAAAGACACACAAGTTGAATTGTTCCAGCCATGTGCGGTGCCCCCCTCCACAGAAACACACATCGGTCATACCGTCGCGGAGCTTAGGCGAAGCCCTGCACCGGTGAATACATCATATCCGTCACCACGCCGTCGTGCTGACGAAACTCTCCCGTGAAGCTCAACTGGATCAAGAGCTCGTGGGACGTCATCAAGCTGAACGTGTGCTGAACGCGGAGGTGCCGTACGTTCGGTGCTTGATCGGTTGAATCGCGAAGAAGTTCGACTACATCAACCGCGTCACTTGACGCTTCCGCTCCCGGTCTACGAGGGTACGTAGACACACTCTTCCCTCTCGTTGCTATGCATCTGGTAGATAGATCTTGCGTGATCGTAGGAAAATTTTAAATTACTACGTTCCCCAACAGTGGCATCATGAGCCAGGTCTATGCGTACATGATATGCACGAGTAGAACACAATGAGTTGTGGGCGATACTAGTCATACTGCTTACCAGCATGTCATACTTTGCTTCGGCGGTATTGTGAGATGAAGCGGCCCGGACCGACATTACGCGTACGCTTACGTGAGACTAGTTTCACCGTTACGAGCACTCGTTGCTTAAAGGTGACTGGTGGGTGTCTGTCTCTCTCACTTTAGCTGAATCAAGTGTGGCTACGCCTGGTCCTTGTGAAGGTTAAAACAGCACATACTTGACGAAACATCGTTGTGGTTTTGTATGCGTAGGTAAGAACGGTTCTTGCTAAGCCCGTAGCAGCCACGTAAAACTTGCAACAACAAAGTAGAGGACGTCTAACTTGTTTTTGCAGGGCATGTTGTGATGTGATATGGTCAAGACATGATGAGTTATACGATTTTGTATGAAATGATCATGTTTTGTAAAGTTATCGGCAACTGGCAGGAGCCATATGGTTGTCGCTTTATTGTATGAAATGCAATCGCCATGTAATTGCTTTACTTTATCACTAAGCGGTGGCTTTAGTCGTAGAAGCAATAGTTGGCGAGACGACAACGATGCTACGATGGAGATCAAGGTGTCGCGCCGGTGACGAAGGTGATCATGACGGTGCTTTGGAGATGGAGATCAAAAGCACAAGATGATGATGGCCATATCATGTCACATATTTTGATTGCATGTGATGTTTATCTTATTATGCTTCTTATTTTGCTTAGTTCGACGGTAGCATTATAAGATGATCCCTTACTAAATTTCAAGGTATAAGTGTTCTCCCTGAGTATGCACCGTTGCGAAAGTTCGTCGTGCCGAGACACCACGTGATGATCGGGTGTGATAAGCTCTACGTTCAAATACAACGGGTGTAAGCCAGTTTTGCACACGTAGAATACTCGGGTTAAACTTGACGATCCTAGCGTATGCAGATATGGCCTCGGAACACTGGAGACCGAAAGGTCGAGCGTGAATCATATAGTAGATATGATCAACATAAGATGTTCACCATTGAAACTACTCCATCTCACGTGATGATCGGACATGGTTTAGTTGATTTGGATCACGTGATCATTTAGATGACTAGAGGGATGTCTATCTAAGTGGAAGTTCTTAAGTAATATGATTAAATTGAACTTTAATTTATCATGAACTTAGTCCTCGTAGTATTAGCATATCTATGTTGTAGATCAATAGCTCGCGATGTTGCTCCCCGTTTATTTTTTATATGTTCCTAGAGAAAACTAAGTTGAAAGATGTTAGTAGCAATGATGCGGAATTGTTCCGTGATCTGAGGATTATCCTCATTGCTGCACAGAGAATTATGTCCTTGATGCACCGCTAGGTGACATACCTATTGCAGGAGCAGATGTAGACGTTATGAACGTTTTGACAAAAGCTCGGTATGATGACTACTTGATAGTTTAAGTGCACCATGCTTTATGGCTTAGAACCGGGACTTCAAAAACATTTTGAACGCCACGGAGCATATAAGATGTTCCAAGAGTTGAAATTAGTATTTCATACTCATGCCCGTGTCGAGAGGTATAAGACTTCTGACAGTACTTTTCCTACAAGATGGAGGAGAATAGCTCAACCAGTGAGCATGTGCTCAGATTGTCTGGGTACTACAATTACTTGAATCAACTGGGAGTTAATCTTCCAGATAAGATAGTAATTGACAAAGTTCTCTAGTCACTATCACCAAGTTAGTAGAACTTCGTGATGAACTATAATATGCAAGGGATGACGAAAGGAATTCCCGAGCTCTTCGCAATGCTGAAGTCGGCGAAGGTAGAAATCGTGAAAAAGCATCAAGTGTTGATGGTTAACAAGACCACTTGTTTCAAGTAAAGGGCAAATGGATAGAAGGAGAACTTCAAGAAGAATGACAAGCAAGTTGTCACTCCCGTGAAGAAACCCAAAGCTAAAACTCAGGCCTGAAACAAGTGCTTCTACTGCAAAGGAAATGGTCACTAGAAGTGGAACTGCCCTAGATATTTGGCGGATAAGAAGGATGGCAAAGTGAACAAAGGTATATTTGATATACAGATTATTGATGTGTATTTTACTAGTGTTCATAGCAACCCCTCGGTATTTGATATTGGTTCAGTTGCTAAAGAGTAGTAACTCGAAATGGGAGTTGCATAATGAACAGAAACTAGTTAAAGGATGAAGTGACGATGAGTATTGGAAGTAGTTCCAAGATTGATATGATCATCATCGCACACTCCCTATACTTTCGGGATTAGTGTTGAACCTAAATAAAGTGTTATTTGGTTTTTGTGTTGAGCATGAATATGATTTGATCATGTTTATTGCAATACGGTTATTCATGTAAGTTAGAGAATAATTGTTGTTCTCTTTACATGAATAAAACCTTCTATGGTCATACACCCAATGAAAATGGTTTGTTGGATCTCGATCGTGTGATACACATATTCATAATATTGAAGCCAAAAGATGCAAGGTTAATAATGATAGTGCAACTTATTTGTGGCACTGCCGTTTAGGTCATATTGGTGTAAAGCGCATAAAGAAACTCCATAGTGATGGACTTTTGGAATCACTTGATTATGAATCACTTGGTGCTTGCGAACCATGCCTCATGGGCAAGATGACTAAAACTCCGTTCTCCGGAACCGTGGAGCAAGCAACAGAGTTGTTGGAAATCATACATACTGATGTATGCGGACCAATGAGTGTTGAAGCTCGCGGCAGATATCGTTATTTTCTGACCTTCACTGATGATTTGAGCAGATATGGGTATATCTACTTAATGAAGCACAAGTCTGAAACATTTGAAAAGTTCAAAGAATTTCAGAGTGAAGTGGAGAATCATCGTAACAAGAAAATAAGAGTTTCTATGATATGATCGTAGAGGTAAAATATTTGAGTTAGCGAGTTTGGCCTTCAATAAAACAAAGTGAAATAGTTTCACTACTCACGCCACCTGGAACACCACAGTGTAATGGTGTGTCCGAACGTCATAACCGTACTTTATTAGATATGGTGCGATCGATGATGTCTCTTACCAATCTACCACTATCGCTTTTGGGGTTATGCATTAGAGACAGCTACATTCACGTTAAATAGGGCACCATCTAAATCCGTGGAGATGACACCGTATGAACTGTGGTTTGGCGAAAAACCCAAGCTGTCATTTCTTTAAGTTTGGGACTGCGATGCTTATGTGAAAAAGTTTCAACATGATAAGCTCGAACCCAAATCGGAGAAGTAAATCTTCATAGGATACCCAAAAAGAAACTGTTGGGTACACCTTCTATCACAGATCCGAAGGCAAGATATTCGTTGCTAAGAATGGATCCTTTATAGAGAAGGAGTTTCTCTCGAAAGAAGTGAGTGGGAGGAAAGTAGAACTTGATGAGGTAATTGTACCTTCTCCCGGAATGGATAGTAGTACATCACAGAAAATTGTTCCAGTGATTCCTACACCAATCAGTGAGGAAGTTAATGATGATGATCATGAAACTTCGGATCAAGTTTCTGCTGAACGTCGTAGATCAACCAGAGTACGTTCCGCACCAGAGTGGTACGGCAACCCAGTTCTGGAAATCATGTTACTAGACCATGATGAACCTACGAACTATGAGGAAGTGATGATGAGCCCAGATTCCGCAAAATGGCTTGAAGCCATGAAATCTGAGATGGGATCCATGTATGAGAACAAAGTGTGGACTTTGGTTGACTTGCCCGATGATCGGCAGGCCATCGAAAATAAATGGATCTTCAAGAGGAAGACCGACGCAGACGGTAATGTTACTGTTTACAAAGCTCGACTTGTTGCGAAAGGTTTTCGACAAGTTCAAGGAGTTGACTACGATGAGACTTTCTCACCTGTAGCGATGCTTAAGTCTGTCCGAATCATGTTAGCAATTGCCGCATTTTATGATTATGAAATCTGGCAAATGGATGTCAAAACTGCATTCCTGAATGGATATCTCAAAGAAGAGTTGTATATGATGCATCTAGAAGGTTTTGTCGATCCAAAAGGTGCTAACAAGGTATGCAAGCTCCAGCGATCCATCTATGGACTGGTGCAAGCATCTCGGAGTTGGAATATACGCTTTGATGAGGTGATCAAAGCATATGGTTTTATACAGACTTTTGGAGAAGCCTGTATTTACAAGAAGTGAGTGGGAGCACTACAACCTTTCTGATAAGTATATGTGAATGACATATTGTCGATCGGAAATGATGTAGAATTTTCTGGAAAGCATAAAGGAGTGTTTGAAAGGAGTTTTTCAAAAGAAAGACCTTGGTGAAGCTGCTTACATATTGGGCATCAAGATCTATAGAGATAGATCAAGACGCTTGATAAGACTTTCGATGAGTACATACCTTGATAAGATTTTGAAGTAGTTCAAAATGGATCAGTCAAAGAAGGAGTTCTTGCCTGACTTGTAAGGTGTGAAGTTGAGTAAGACTCAAAGCCAGACCACAGCAGAAAAATATAGAGAGAATGAAAGTCATTCCCTATGCCTCAGCCATAGGTTCTATAAAGTATGCCATGCTGTGTACAAAACACGTTGTGTACCTTGCCATGAGTTTGACAGGGAGGTACAATAGTAATCCAGGAGTAGATCACTGTACAGCGGTCAAAATTATCCTTAGTAATTGGATGACTAAGGAAATATTTCTCGATTATGGAGGTGATAAAGAGTTCGTCGTAAAGGGTTACGGCGATGCAAGCTTTGACACTAAATCCAGATGACTCTAAGTATCAATCTGGATGCGTATTGAAAGTGGGAGAAATTAGCTAGAGTAGCTCCATGCAGAGCATTGTAGACATAGAAATTTGCGAAATACATACGGATCTAAATGTGAGAGACCGTTGACTAAACTTCTCTCACAAGCAAAACATGATCACACCTTATTACTCTTGGGTATTAATCATATAGCGATGTGAACTAGATTATTGACTCTAGTAAACCCTTTGGGTGTTGGTCACATGATGATGTGAACTATGGGTGTTATTCACATAACGATGTGAACTATCGGTATTAAATCACATGGCGATGTGAGCTAGATTATTGACTCTAGTGCAAGTGGGAGACTGAAGGAAATATGCCCTAGAGGCAATAATAAAGTTGTTATTTATATTTCCTTATATCATGATAAATGTTTATTATTCATGCTAGAATTGTATTAACCGGAAACTTAGTACATGTGTGAATACATAGACAAAACAGAGTGTCCCTAGTATGCCTCTACTAGACTAGCTCATTGATCAAAGATGGTTATGTTTCCTAACCATAGACATGAGTTGTCATTTGATCAACGGGATCACATCATTAGGAGAATGATGTGATGGACAAGACCCATCCGTTTGCATAGCACTATGATCGTTTAGTTTTTCTGCTATTGCTTTCTTCATGAGTTATACATGTTCCTATGACTATGAGATTATGCAACTCCCGAATACCGTAGGAACACCTTGTGTGCTATCAAATGTCACAACGTAACTGGGTGATCATAAAGATGCTCTACAGGTGTCTCCGAAAGTATTCGTGGTGTTGGCATAGATCAAGATTAGGATTTGTCACTCCGAGTGTCGGAGAGGTATCTCTGGGCCCTCTTGGTAACACACATCACAATAAGCCTTGCAAGCAAAATACTAATGAGTTAGTCACGAGATGATGTGTTACGGAACGAGTAAAGAGACTTGCCGGTAACGAGATTGAACTAGGTATGGAGATACCGACGATCGAATCTCGGGCAAGTAACATACCGATGACAAAAGGAACAACGTATGTTGTTATGCGGTTTTGACCGATAAAAGATCTTCGTAGAATATGTAGGAGCCAATATGAACATCCAGGTTCCGCTATTGGTTATTGACCGGAGATGAGTCTCGGTCATGTCTACATAGTTCTCGAACCCGTAGGGTCTGCATGCTTAACGTTTGATGACGATCGGTATTATGAGTTTATGAGTTTTGATGTACCGAAGGTAGTTCGGAGTCCCGGATGAGATCACGGACATGACGAGGAGTCTCGGAATGTCCGAGACATAAAGATTGATATATTGGACGACAATATTCGGACACCGGAAGTGTTCCGGAAAAGTTTCGGATTTAACGGGATTGCCGGAGGGGTTACCGGAACCCCCTACGAAGGGGGATGGTCCATAGTGGGCCTTCAGGGAAAGAGAGAGGCAGCCCATAGGGCTGGCCGGCGCCCCACCTAGGGTTCCTAGTTGGACTAGGATTGGGGGGCGCCACCTCTCCCTCTTTTCCTTTCCCTCTCTTCCTTCTTTGGTGATTCCTACTAGGAATAGGATTGCAATCCTATTCCTAGTAGGATTGCACCCCTAGCCGCACCAAACAAGGGCCGGCCATCCTTCCCCCTTGCTCCTTTATATACGGGGGCAGGGGGCACCCAAAGACACACAAGTTGAATTGTTCCAGCCGTGTGCGGTGCCCCCCTCCACAGAAACACACCTCGGTCATACCGTCGCGGAGCTTAGGCGAAGCCCTGCACCGGTGAATACATCATATCCGTCACCACGCCGTCGTGCTGACGAAACTCTCCCATGAAGCTCAACTGGATCAAGAGCTCGTGGGACGTCATCAAGCTGAACGTGTGCTGAACGCGGAGGTGCCGTACGTTCGGTGCTTGATCGGTTGAATCGTGAAGAAGTTCGACTACATCAACCGCGTCACTTGACGCTTCCGCTCCCGGTCTACGAGGGTACGTAGACACACTCTTCCCTCTCGTTGCTATGCATATGGTAGATAGATCTTGCGTGATCGTAGGAAAATTTTAAATTATGACGTTCCCCAACAGTTGCATTAGCTCAATCCACAGCATATTGCCATGTCATGTTCATGCATCATATTGTTGCATTGCATTGATTGTGTTCTTTCTCTGTTTGTCGGTTTTGCCCCCTCTGAGTAGACGACGTCCCGACGATGAGTTCGATGACACTGATGAAGAACTATTATTATCTTCAGAAGTGCCAGGCAAGCAGAACCCCCTTGTTCATTCTGATACAATCCCACTCTCTCGCTCCTGCTCTCTTTACTGCATTAGGACAACAATGTTTCAACTGTTACCTGCTGCGGTAGTTGAACCCCTTTCCTCTGCATGACCTGTCATTGCCACAGTAAATAGTTGAAACCCACTAGCATGAGTAGGAGTTGTTTGAGCCATGTTGTGCCTACTCATTCATGCTTTCTGGTTAAGCCTGCTATTGCTTAGAGTTGAGTCAGGTCTGATTCATCGGGGATGAATTGGGAAATTACGAACATGTCCTACTGCTGAGAGCTAAGTGTGTGAACACGATTTGGTAAAGGTAGCGGTGAGAGGCATGTAGGAGTACATGGTGGGTTGTCTCACTGGAACCGTCCATAAGAACTGAGTTCTGTGTACGTTGTCCAATGACAAAGCTACTACCACGCATTGGAATGCTTAAGTGCCCCTCTCGACTTATTAATCAACTCGATCTCTGTCCAGGAGTTGCAACTAGTTTTTGGTGTTTGTAGGTAGTGCTAGTAGTCTACCAAGTGGCACCCGGTACAGGTGGGCTTGGGTTAGACTAGGCACCGTGGCACGGTGTACCGATCGCCCGTTTGGTGATGCGGGAACCCTGTACACATCGTTTGGGGCCGTGAGCGACACCCCGGCCGGATCTCCCCACGGATGGAACCCGAATAGGCGATAAACCTGGACTAGAGTCTTGTGTGGTTAGTCCGGTCGTGGCCGACACCCTCGCCAGGCTTCCGCTTGAAGGTTGCTGAGATACATGACGTGTACATGGAGGTAAGTGGCGAGAGCGTGTGTGAAGAAGTACACCCCTGCAGGGTTAACATGATCTATTCGAATAGCCGGGTCCGCGGATATGGACTTCTAGGATGCTTACGTGGTACATAGACAATTGAAAGTGGATACTCTAAAATACTCAAGACAAGTGTGAGTACTATGGATGGCCTTCTCGTAGGGAGACGGGAGCGGATCCATAGTGGTGTATTGATTGGTGAATATGTGGACTTGTGTGCGCTACCTCAAAAGGTTACCTGCAGTCATAGTTCAGGATAGCCACCGAGTCAAAGCTGGCTTGCTGCAGTCAAACTCCACCACCCCTTTGTTGATACTGTTGCATATGTAGTTAGTTCTGATGTAAGTCTTGCTGAGTACCTTTGTACTCACGTTTGCTTAATTTATGTTTTGCCGAGAGACTTCAGTCTCGCTAGTGGTTCCGCGTGGACTTCGACGTTTAGCTTGTTACCTCAGCTACGGTCTTGTGCCCTTGGAAGGGTCTTGTAGATAGTCAGGCTTCTCAGCCTTTTTCATTTGTAGTTGTCTGTGCTCAGACATGTTATGCTTCCGTTGCCTGTATGCTCTGTATGTTGGGTCATGTGACCTCTGTTTGTAATAAATGCTATGATGGCTCTTCTGGGCCTTTATCTATATGAGTTGTTGAGTTATGTTGTGATGCCATGTTGTACAGCACATACTTGCATGTTATGCGGACGTGTAATGTGTATTGCTATGTGTGGGATCCGACACCTAGTTGTTTACCTTTGGTAGCCTATCTTATAGGGAAATGTCTCCTAGTGCTTCCACTGAGCCTTGGTAGCTTGCTATTGCTCCGGAACACTTAGGCTGGCCGGCATGTGTCCTTCTTCGTTCCTGTGTCTGTCCCTTAGGGGAAATGTCACGCGTTGTTCCTTTAAGTCCTTGTAGCTTGCTACGACTTGGGTTCATACGTTGATGACTGACACGTTCGTTGCTGGGTCATGTATGCCTGTCTTTGTAATTTAGTGCCACTTTTGGTTTATAACTGGTCATGTCGGCCCGGGTTCTCTGTCATATGGATGCTAGCGACACTATCATATACGTGTGCCAAAATGCGCAAACGGTCCGGGGCCAGGTAAGGTGGCACCCGTGGGGATACCGTGCGTGAGGCCGCAAAGTGATATGATGTGTTACAGGCTAGACCTGTGTGACTTAGGATCGGGGTCCCGACAGCTTTGGTATCAGAGCCTGACTGCCTGTAGGATTAGTAAGCCAAACTGGTCGAAGTCGTGTCTAGAAACTCTTTAGTTATATAAGGGAATTGATTGTGGAAGGGAACGTAAGGCTCTTTTTACTCCTTTACCCTATGACCTTCTAATCTGAGTCACCTTCTTCTATTCTACGGGGATTAAGAACTAGGCTTTCTCTTCTGTCTATCAGGATCACGTTAATTGTGGATTCAACTCTCATTTCAGTTTATTCTACTTCTGTGTGTTCAACTATTGATCTCAGAACCTTGACATTATGATGTTGAGTGGTTATGCTATCTTTGTGCATGAGTCTCAACAGTATTTTTGAGCATTTACAACCGTCATGCTGTCCGAGTCATCCCAGGTCTCTAAACAATCTGATGCATTTGCAAATCATTCCTACCTGTTCTTAATGTCCTTTTAGGCCAGATTAACCACACTAGACGGTGAGTTGTGGTACTCTATTACCTCGACACATATGTTGGAGTTATTATTATGACCCTAAGTATCTTAGAAGATCACCCAGTAATCTAACAATGTTTTATATTCCAGTGTGATGATTCTGGCCATCATTCTCGAAAGCATCCCGTGATGCTATTTAGTTGGTAGGTATTCTATTCATGGGTTCTTGAACCCGAGCTTCACCCTACTTACTTCATGTTTATAATATTTGCTCGTTCCTTTAGGATATTAGTAACCTTGTGATAGTCCTCGAGGTCCGTGGTTATTGTTCTTCCAATACCATGAACCATCTTGGCAGAAGTTCTCCCGAACCAAAAGATCACAACCAGAGTGCTTCTGAGTAGTACTCCATTCATATTGTGACTCTGCCAGTCCTACCTTTCTGCATGGGTTATCTGGAAGAAATATGTTGAACTGGTTCGACATGCTAGTCTATGCATCCACAACTCAGAAAGCTATATGTTTCTTTGAGTTGTCCCTTTTAGTTGTATTATGACCCTCATCTATCAGTTGATAGTCATGAGTAGTTGTGCACTCGTGTTCATCGATGCCTTTTACTCTTGTGGTTCGTCAAGCCATTCTATTCTGGAATGACTAGGAGAAACAAACTCCAGTATCTTATCCATATCCAGGATTGGGTCGAAGAAGTTGTACTTCGCATGTGAAGAATGCTAATCCAGCTTCTAATCTGTTCTATCCTGGAGTATTACCGTCCTTATGTCAAGAATGTCATGGGAATTGCACCACCTCCTATAAGCATTTGATAAGATGATACTTCTCGCCATCATCGTTTATTCCTCGGCCTCCGTGTTATTATAACCGGAATGCTGACAAGTGGATTGTGATGTGTGAAATCAATACCCCTAGCAACTCCGTTGCTTGGTAGTTAAATGGACAATAACTTCATCCTTAGCGAGTCGATTATTGAATCACCACCCTAAGGCTGATAGTGCTACCTAGTCCACTTTCCTGGTGCACTCCTCGATTGATGAGTTAGGATTTTGTTAAGTCCTCGCTCATTTGATCATATCGTCTTGCCCTAAAAAGCAAGATTGTTCTCGAGCTTCATAACATATCGGTGGTTCGTGATTTTCCGATTATCTTCTCGGAAGTATTACCAGGTTGTTTCCTGGACGTTATGTTGAGCTCGTGATCAAGTTGGTTTCTAATAAACCACCACTTCTCCAGGAATCTGTGTTGGATACCCCGAACTAGTTGGTTAAGCTAAACAACAACTTGGAGAGTTGGAAGATAAAAGCTTAACCCACATAGCTCACTCCAAAGGGATATCTTGTGTGTGTATTGAAGATAGATGATATCTTCTTCAATTGATCCCCGTGATCATTTGTTTATCTATTGTCTTGTCCAAACTTTGATTTGAGTATGGGTTATCGTCAAGTCAAATCAGAACCAACGATATTCGTAATGTTGTCTTACTCATGGTTGTTCCCTTGGGCATATACCATTATATCTATTGGGTCTGACCAATGCTATCACTTTGTTCACATTGTCATGGAACTCCATCTATATGGAAACCTGGATGAATTGTTGTTGAGCCCATCAGCAACATTGTTATATTCTCCATGATCTATGTTGAACATCCAGTTAGTATTGGAAACTTTTATAAGCATTATCTTCATGACCCGTTCGTGAAGCATATGTACGGAAGAAAGGAGTGACTTCCTCTAATTCATGTGCATTTGATGCAAGTTGCCGCCGTGAATTCGAGAAAGCATGTTTTTACCTCCTCTGGAATCATCCCAACTCAGTCATGCATACGTGCGAAGTATCCTATGGTCTGATAGACTGATCATCTTCATTCTGTATGTATTCCCTAGCACACCAAGCCACTGGTTGATTTGTTCAAGGAGAAGAAGTTCCATCATAAGAGCTAATCATATGACTTATGTAAATACTTCGTTATCCTTTATGATGGTTCCCCACCTGAACCCGGTAGTGTTTTATCGTAAGACTTCTACGTGGTCATGCTTGTTTTGGATAACGTGTTCATGTGTATGTAGCAGAACCAGCTCATGTTTTGGAGCTTACTACCGTAACCCATTTCCCGAGAATATCGCAACGTCGTCTCGTCGATTTGGGTTGCAAACTTTCATTTTTCTCCCTAGACTCGATGAGTCTGGAATATCCTGACACCAACCAGAACTGAATCTCAGGCAGATATGATGGTTGGAGCATTTTCCAAGAACTATAATATTGGTCTCTCGATAACCGGTAAAGTGGATGTCGTGGCCAACACACCCAGCCGGAAGACCTATTGTTGTAGTATCTTGATTGAAGAAGTTGGCCACCTCCCGATAAGGATTTCGTAGGATTTACTCCAACAATTGCTCCTTATGGATTCTTGTGCTCCCGAAGTCCGACCTTTACTTGATGTTCAAGATACCAAACATATCTATGAATGGCTTACGCTAACACATCAAGGAGAACATTAGAAGCGGAGTGCTAAATGTTTCTCGGTCGATCATCCAGATTTTACTTCCTTGACTCCGCTAAGGTAAAATCTGAGACGGTGTTATCTTCCTTTGCATCTGCATCGTCCACCACTATTCATCATGTGTTGCCAGGATCCTTGACTCGGATATTGGTAAAACCTTGATGGAATATGGGAATGCTCAAGTTCTTGAGAGCACGCACTAGCACAAGGTGTTATCACCGGCACTAACCGGGATTGCTCCCAGTGTTCTTGGTTATTCTATAACCCCTCAAGAGTAGATTTACTCTCTACTGTTGGGATTCACCCCAGTTACCAGAATCATTCCCAGCATTTGCATTTTGTTCCCAGCTTGCACCGCCAATGTGCCATTTCACCATGGGTCCCATCCATTCCCGATGATAACCAAAATCATCCCTTGTGTTGTCTTCAACAAGGTAGTCCACATCATCCATTCTGGCCGAGAATGTCATTCTTTCGAACTCCGACAAATGATCGTTTGTGATTGCCTTAGGCTGGTATAGGGAATTTCAATGATCTCTATATCAAAACTAATTCTTTTTGCCACTTAAGGGAATAACTCTACGAGTCTCCTTCACTAAGGTGCCCCGTCTGGTGACCTCAATCACCATCTTCTTAGGTGTGGAATTATTGCCTACCAAGTGAACCTTCATCATTTGTTTCACTCCATCCTC
Organism: Secale cereale; assembly: GCA_902687465.1. Classification (NCBI taxonomy): domain Eukaryota; kingdom Viridiplantae; phylum Streptophyta; class Magnoliopsida; order Poales; family Poaceae; genus Secale; species Secale cereale. Next base: position 140,763,971 of record LR738715.1, read on the forward strand.
TTGGATGGGTGTTCCGTGTCTCAGCTCAAGAGATGCTTCAATGTCTCACTCCATGAGTTGATCTTGAGTTCCTCGATCTCCGGGAAGATCAATTTCTACAGAGTATGTCTCCGTTATCATCTGGTTGGATGAAGATCTCAAAGCAAGGATGACAAGATCAATACGATGCAATAACTCAACATCTCCGAGAAGGGAAAATTGGATCGTGAAGGTTGTGCTAGTTTGTGTCCCCTCTGATTTCTTACCCTACGCTTGAATCTCGGGACGAGATTCTTGTTTTAGTGGGGGTGAGTTGTCACATCCCTAGATCAACCCCTGTGGTCCTTGCCTGATCATCATGTCATCATGTTTAAAATTTAAATGAACTGGAATTGGGGATGTTGAAACCCTAGCACCAAAGGAACTCGACTAGGTTGAACCTAAATACTTTTCAATGTATCCAAAGTGCCCTTCACAAAATGTTCATCATTTTTGGTCTTGGCTAAAACCTCTGCCAAAAGTGGTTTCATAATTTTGGGAGCCATTTTGGATCCTTGAATTAAATCATAGATATTTGCATTTGGACATTTAAATCCTATAGATAATTTTAAATGTCCAAATAATCTTGGAAGTAAATGAGGGTTGTTGGAATTAATCCAGAGAGTGCCCACAAATATTTCCAAGATTTATGAAAATGTTCTGGCATTTTTGTTAAATCAAAACAAAAGCAGAAAATAGAAAACAGAAACTATTTTAGAAAAAGAGAGAGAGAGTGGAACCTCACCTGGGCCTTACCTGGCAGAAGAGGCCCAGCCCACCAGGGGTTGTGTGGTCTTCTTCCTCCTGCCAGGAGGACAGGCAGGTGCGTGGCGAGCGCGCCGGCGACGCCTTGCCACCTCCTCCCTGCCTGCTTCCTCCCCGACGCCTTGGACGAGCGCCACGCAACCCCTCGATCCCCTGGTCCTCTCCCCTTACTCTCTTCCTTCTCCCTCGACCTGTCTCCCTTCTCCTGGCTCTCTCCCCCCTCACCACCAAACCCGCCCGTCGCCGCCGCTCACCGTTGCCGCACTCAGAGCCTCCCCCTCGTCCCGTGACTGTTCCCAGAAGGACCGTCGCGACGCCCTCTTCCTCTTCGCTGAGCCACGCTTCGCCGGAAGCTCTACATCGTCTTCCCCGACCCCATCTTCAACCTCCGACCGCCGACAACCTCGCCGTCGATTCACCGGCTCCGATGCCTCCCCGAGCCCTTTGAGCTACCCTACCGCCTCCCTGTGAGCTCCTACTTCGATTACCCCTCTCCCCCGACCTCCCCGCGCTCTCTAGCTACGGCTCCACCTCCGGCCCGAGTTGTGGTCCGCCGGCCATGTCGCCGTCGTGGCCACAGCTGCTGCCGCTCTCTTCCGAGCCCATAAGCACACTCAGCGCACCCCCAGGAGCACGCTGCACCCACCAGCCCACCTCCCCGTGCCCCGTAGCACCTAACTCGACGGTGCCCGAACTCCGGCGCCGCCACGCGCTCGTTTCCGGCGAGCTCCGGCCACCCCAGCTCCTCCCACTTGCGTGGATGGATGCGGGAGAGTAAGGGCTCACTCCTGGTGCCCTCAGCGTGCCCAGCCGTGGCCTGCAGCGCCGCCCCGACCAACTTCGGCGAGCCACCGCCGTGTTTTCTGGTCGCCGGCGCCTATCGCCGACGTGGCCATTTAATTAGGGCCTAACCACCCCGGTAATCATGCCCTAGTGCCACTGCCATGTGGGCCCAGTGCTTTAATTAATTAGCTTAATTTTCCTGTTTAGTTTAGTACTAATCCCGTGGACCCCACGTGCCAGTTTTGACTTTGGTCAAGTCAACATTGACTGGTCCCACCTGTCATCCACACAAACCAGCCCAGAGCCACTGACAAGCGGGCCCCACTGGTCAGGTTTGACCTGGACCCGCTTGTTGACTTGCTGACGTCACACAGACGTCATGCTGACGCAGTAAAGCCTTTTCTGGAATTTATATAAATCTAAATGATCTATTTATTTTCAGAAAATGCTTTAAACTTCTAAAAATCATATAAAATCAACCGTAGCCCAGATGAAAATAATTTATATATGAAAAATGATCAGAAAAATATGAGGAATCTGTTTATGGCATTTTCATGCATGTTTGAACAAGTTGAACCTGCTGTTCAGGTCAAATCAATAAAATGATAATTAAATAACCACATATGGAGTTTGAATTTGAACCTTGGGTTGAAACCAACATCATTTAATTGTGTTGCTAGTTGCATTAGCTCAATCCACAGCATATTGCCATGTCATGTTCATGCATCATATTGTTGCATTGCATTGATTGTGTTCTTTCTCTGTTTGTCGGTTTTGCCCCCTCTCAGTAGACGACGTCCCGACGATGAGTTCAATGACACTGATGAAGAACTATTACTATCTTCAGAAGTGCCAGGCAAGCAGAACCCCCTTGTTCATTCCGATACAATCCCACTCTCTCGCTCCTGCTCTCTTTACTGCATTAGGACAACAACGTTTCAACTGTTACCTGCTGCGGTAGTTGAACCCCTTTCCTCTGCATGACCTGTCATTGCCACAGTAAATAGTTGAAACCCACTAGCATGAGTAGGAGTTGTTTGAGCCATGTTGTGCCTACTCATTCATGCTTTCTGGTTATGCCTGCTATTGCTTAGAGTTGAGTCAGGTCTAATTCATCGGGGATGAATTGGGAAATTACGAACATGTCCTACTGTTGAGAGCTAAGTGTGTGAACATGATTTGGTAAAGGTAGCGGTGAGAGGCCATGTAGGAGTACATGGTGGGTTGTCTCACTGGAACCGTCCTTAAGAACTGAGTTCTGTGTAAGTTGTCCAATGACAAAGCTACTACCACGCATTGGAATGCTTAAGTGCCCCTCTCGACTTATTAATCAACTCGATCTCTGTCCAGGAGTTGCAACTAGTTTCTGGTGTTTGTAGGTAGTGCTAGTAGTCTACCAAGTGGCACCCGGTATAGGTGGGCTTGGGTCAGACTAGGCACCGTGGCATGGTGTACCCATCGCCGGTTTGGTGATGCGGGAACCCTGTACACATTGTTTGGGGCCGTGAGCGACACCCCGGCCGAATCTCCCCATGGATGGAACCCGAATAGGCGATAAACCTGGACTAGAGTCTTGTGTGGTTAGTCAGGTCGTGGCCGACACCCTCGCCAGGCTTCCGCTTGAAGGTTGCCGAGATATATGACGTGTACATGGTGGTAAGTGGCGAGAGCATGTGTGAAGAAGTACACCCCTGCAGGGTTAACATGATCTATTCGAATAGCCGGGTCCGCGGATATGGACTTCTTGGATGCTTACGTGGTACATAGAGAATTGAAAGTGGGTACTCTAAAATACTCAAGACAAGTGTGAGTACTATGGATGGCCTTCTCGTAGGGAGACGGGATCGGATCCATAGTGGTGTATTGATTGGTGAATATGTGGACATGTGTGCGCCACCTCAAAAGGTTACCTGCAGTCATAGTTCAGGATAGCCACCGAGTTAAAGCTGGCTTGCTGCAGTCAAACTCCACCACCCCTTTGTTGATACTTTGCATATGTAGTTAGTTCTGATGTAAGTCTTGCTGAGTACCATTGTACTCACGTTTGCTTAATTTATGTCTTGCAGAGAGACTTCAGTCTCGCTAGTGGTTCCGCGTGGACTTCGACGTTTAGCTTGTTACCTCAGCTACGGTCTTGTGCCCTTGGAAGGGTCTTGTAGATAGTCAGGCTTCTCAGCCTTTTTCATTTGTAGTTGTCTGTGCTCAGACATGTTATGCTTCCGTTGCCTGTATGCTCTGTATGTTGGGTCATGTGACCTCTGTTTGTAATAAATGCTATGATGGCTCTTCTGGGCCTTTATCTATATGAGTTGTTGAGTTATGTTGTGATGCCATGTTGTACATCACATACTTGCATGTTATGCGTACGTGTAATGTGTATTGCTATGTGTGGGATCCGACACCAAGTTGTTTACCTTTGGTAGCCTATCTTACAGGGAAATGTCTCCTAGTGATTCCACTGAGCCTTGGTAGCTTGCTATTGCTCCGGAACACTTAGGCTGGCCGGCATGTGTCCTTCTTCGTTCCTGTGTCTGTCCCTTAGGGGAAATGTCACGCGTTGTTCCTTTAAGTCCTTGTAGCTTGCTACGACTTGGGTTCATACGTTGATGACTGACATGTTCGTTGCTAGGTCATGTATGCTTGTCTCTGTAATTTAGTGCCACTTTTGGTTTATAACTGGTCATGTCGGCCCGGGTTCTCTGTCATATGGATGCTAGCGACACTATCATATACGTGTGCCAAAATGCGTAAACGGTCCCGGGCCAGGTAAGGTGGCACCCGTGGGGATACCGTGCGTGAGGCCGCAAAGTGATATGATGTGTTAAGGCTAGACCTGTGTGACTTAGGATCGGGGTCCTGACATGCAAACATGAAAAGCACAACGACATCCATCTGCTATCCCAGGCTGCCGACCCAGAATCTAACCCAAGACTGAAGAAGAAGAAGAAAGAACTCCAACACAACGAACAACGCTCTCACGTCAAGTCATCGGAAACCTGCACCTGCAACTGTTGTTGTAGTATATGTGAGCCACGAGGACTCAACAATCCCATAACCATGGGTAACAAGACTATCAAAGCTTAATAGGTAGGAAGAGGTTAAGTGGTGAGGTTGCAGCAGCGGCTAATCAAAATATGGTGGCTAACTTACGAGTACAAGAATAAGATGAGCATCTACGCAAGCGGTCGCAAACTAGTAATGATCGCTAAAGATCCTGAACTACATACGAGTCAAACATGACCCCACCGTGTTCTCTTCTCAAAATGAAAAGAGACAGTCACGGTTACTCACACCGTTGTGTGTTTTACTTCGGATGCTCTGTCAAGTTTTCTACAACCGGACATTAACAAATTCCAATCTGCCACATAACTGCGGGCACGGCTTTCGAAAGATCATAACCCTGCAGGGGTGTCCCAACTTAGCCCATCACAAGCTCTCACGATCAGCTGAAGTAATAATAATTATTACCCCTTATCTTAGGGAAATCCGATCAGGCTCGGCATCCCGGTGCACAAGACATTTCGACAATGGTAAAACAAGTCCAGCGAGACCACCTGGTGTGTCAACACCCTGATAGTAGCCGCGCGTATCTCGTCTCAGGCCACGACCGGATGGGTGATGCTACAGGTAAAACCAGCCCTCGGGTTCCCCCAAGGTGGCCCTGCAGGACCACCGTTTGGGACCAACACCATCAGCAATGGCCCCCCTGCTATGTAGAAAGAATCTCGGGTAGCGCTAACTCCCTATGCAATTTAATTAATTAATTAAGTTGTTATTATGAGCAAATTAAAACCAATGTTGGGCCTTGCTGGAGGAGTTTTATTCAAAGACGAAGTGTCAAGGGGTCCCCATATACCCAACCGTGTAAGGAATGCAAAATCAAGGAACATAATGCTAGTTTACCGAGCAAAAGGCCAAGCCTTCCATCGATGCCCAGTATATAGGTGTGTTATTATATATATAACATATTGTGATATTCCAACAACAAGTTCCAACATGGAACGATCTTCATCTTCACCTGCAACTAACAACGCTATAAGAGGGGCTGAGCAAGCGGGTAACATAGCCAAACAATGGTTTTGCTAGGAAGGTTTCAAAGGTTAGAGGTTTCATGTCAACAAGGAGAGGCTGACAATAATGATGGGCAGCACGACATGTAATGATAGCATCGAGACACTAAGCATGGCAATGATAGTAAAGGTATCCAAGGGTATGGTCATCTTGCCTGAGGTCCCGCAAGGAAGAAGAACGGATCCGTGAAGAAGACGAAGAAGAAGCCTTGAAGACGAACCACGAGTAGACGAACAAATCCTCACGATCGCAACGGAACAAGCACTAACGAGAAGAAGCAAGCAACACGGTAAACACACCACACGAGACATGACAATATGCTCAACCAATTATGATGCAAGACAGTTCTATATAGGATGCACTACAAGTCTATACAGGAAGCAAAACATGGCAAGGTAGGAAGCACAGAAAAACAACACAAGTCTATATATGATGCAATACATGGCAAGGTATGATGCAAGACAAGTCTCTACAGGAAGCAATACATGGCAAGGTAGGAAGCACAGGCAATACATGGCAAGGTAGGAAGCACAGGAAAACAACACAAGAACATGACAATATGCTCAAGCAAGTATGATGCAAGACAAGTCTATATATGATGCAATACATGGCAAGGTATGAAGCACATAAAAACAACACAAGTCAACAAGTTTAAATGAGGCCGGAAACTACCTATTACAAATCCGGTAAGTCCCCATATGCATAGTTTGAAATTAGTCCAGAACTGAAAAAACCTTATGTTCAAGTTGTTGAACAGCAAGTTAACATGCACCAAGTTAATCTACTCATTTTTCTACCCCATTTACATATAAAGTTTATTAAAATTGGAGCTACGGTTATTTAGTTATGAAATAAAACATTTTAGCATGGCATTTATCCAAATTAATGCAAACAACAATTTTAAATATTTTAACATGGATGGCAGTTGGTTATTGTGAAATTAGCTAAAATTCTAAGTACTTTAAATATATAATTTGTTTAATTTGGAAGCATGCATATTTAGTTATTAACAAAACAAAACAGTGGCATTTCCTGTAAATATGTTTGCACTGGAAAAATGCTAAAATACACAGAGTGGATTTTTTTTTTAAAAAAATGCACGGGCCAGATTGCAGCACAGTGCAAGTGGCCCAGGAGGATTTGGCCCAAGCAGCTGTGGGAGTATGACAGAGGGGCCACTTTGTCGGTCTTACAAAGAAATCAACAAAAAATGGCAAAACGGGTATTGGGTAGCTCCTGGTGGGAATCGAACCCAGGACCCGATGGATGTTAGAAAGCATGGTCAACCAGCTGCGCTAGGGGCCCAGGTGATCTCCGCCCTCTGGCCAGGCTTCCAAGTTCCGCGCACCCCCAGACGACTGCCGACTGGCTAGAAGCGGCAGTCGGCCGCTTCGAGGCATAGAAGGGCTCCTCAGCCCGGGCAGGCGCACGGCGAGCCTTGGAATTCGTCAAGGCATGGTATCCTGGGCTAAGGCTAGCCCAGTTGGCCACGTTCCGACAGGAAGCCAACACAAAGTTGGTGGTGGTGTGGCGCGAGCGCAGTCAACGCACGGCGGCAATCGCCGAGTACACCGAGACCGACGTCTTCCTCCCCGAGCTGGACGAGTTGGGTGCTGAAGTTCCGCCGAACTGGTTCGGGCTGAACCCAGAGGACGGCGAAGACTCGATGGAGGAGATCGCCTCCAGCGACGAAGGCGAGGATAAGGAGGGTGAGGATGGTGAAGACGACGCGCCGGAGGACAGAGCGGACGGCCAACCTCAGCTCGACAATGCCTCGAGCAGCGAGCCACGTGCGGGTGCGTCGGCTGCTGCTGGAGATGACTAAGCCAAGACTCGCCAGCCGGCCACTCCACCAGCCGGGGGCGCCGACTCCACCAGCCCGCCGGACCCGCCTACTGCTCCTATGGCCTAAGTGGCCAGTTTTATCTTAACTTTTCCTGCTTTGTAGTTTCTTTGAACAAACTTGTTAAATTTGCGCAGTTCCACCCGCTGGGGTGTATTCAAACTTCGTTGAATGCTGGCCAAGGGCCTTTTGCTATGTAAATTAAATTCCGCACGAATTTTTGCCTTGCCGAGTTCCAACTTGTCTTGCTTTTCTGTTCTTTCTGGCTGTTTTCCTTTGCCGTCTTCCCTTAGCTGCCGCCTTATCAGCCAGACATCCGCTCTGCGGTCTGTGGTTGGGTCAAGTGCTTGGCCGCTTTGGGGAGACAAGTACTTTGGCCTCTTAGAACGTAGCAAGTAAGTGAGGAGCCGGTCGGCCGGCTGCTAGGCAGCCGGTCGGTGAGGCGAGGAGCCGTCTTAGCCTATGTAGATGCGTTTTTCCTTAGCCATTTTTTGTGTGAGCATCATTTCCTACCTTTAACTCTTGCCATCCAGACAGTCGCTCTGCGAGCTGCGGCTTATGGCAAGAGAGGGCTTAGGAGCCCGCACACTACTTGTTCGACTGCAGGTGGCATCAACATAGTACAAGGAGGCAAGCCCCCTGAGCCGACTGGTCAAACCCGGTGCCGAGCAGAAGAATGGAATAACACATTCATAGGCATAAAACTTATCATATAGATAAAAGGGCAGTCCCCGAGTGCTCCTCAAGGGACCTGATGTCTTTGTGCTTAATACAAAAGGTAGCGTGATACATACTGCATTCAACTATAGAATTTTTGGAGGAGATTTGCATTTCATGGGTGCTCTGTTTCCTTGCCGAAATCGTTCCTCTTGCACGCCCTAGGCTTCTGCGCGCCGATCAGGTAGTAGGAGTCGTTGCCCAAGGCTTTGCTGATGATGAAAGGGCCTTCCCAAGGGGCCGAGAGCTTGTTCTGGTCAGCTGTTCGCTGGATTAGCCGGAGCACAAGGTCTCCCTCTTGGAAGAATCTTGGCTTGATCTTCTGACTATGGTAGCGGCGAAAGCTCTGCTGGTAGATGGCGGACGGCTGAGTGCCAACAACCATCCCTCTTCCAGCAGATCGACACCGTCTTCTCGCACCTCTTTTGCTTCTTCCTCCGTGTACATGGTGACGCGAGGTGAGTCAAACTCAATGTCAGTTGGGATGACAGCCTCGGCCCCGTACACGAGGAAGAAGGGAGTGAAGCCGGTTGACTTGTTCGGAGTGGAGCGGAGGCTCTAGAGGACGGCCAACAGGTCGTCGATCCAACAGCCGGCCAAGCGCTCTAGTGGCTCGACCAGTCGGGGCTTGATTCCGGAGAGGATGTGGCCGTTTTCCCGCTCGACTTGGCCGTTTGACTATGGATGGGCAACAGACGCTAAGTCCAGTCAGATGCCTTGTGTCGCGCAGAAAGCGACCCCGCCCATGCCGATCGCCGATACTTCCGCCTCCATGGCGACCGCCGATGCTCAGACAAGTCAGCTTGAGGTGCCGCAAGTGCCGCCAGTCAGTGGCGAGCTGGTGGTGGGGGCGACCTCGGTGGTGCGTACTACGGCGCGCCATGGCGCAGGGAAGGCGGCTTTAGCACCACGGCTGTAGGAGGTCAGGGATGCGAGCTTGTCAGCCCCTGACGTAGAGGCCACCAGTCGTGCCCCACCGGATTGTACGCCTGGGGGCGGTACGACCATCTTGAACACGGCCGCGCAGGACGTCTGGGCCCTGCTCCAGGCCCAAGGCGCCGCCCTCCAGGAGTACACGAAGGCGTTCATGGCGACGCGAACTGCCATCCGGGTATGCCCCTTGTTTTTGCTTTTGATCTTTGTAATCTTCCATGGGGGTGCGCCAGCGCACCCACTGGGTGTAGTCCCCAAGTTCCGAGTGCTAACTTGTTTTTCTTCTTGTCGTCTTCGTTGCAGGATTACCACAATATCCGTGCGGCCGCCTTCAACTCCCAAATCTAGGAGCTGGCCAAGCGGAACGTTGACTTGGTTGAAAGTCGGAGAAAGCACTCCGTCTTCTTTCTCTCACGGGAGCGAGCCAGCGCACCCGCTGGGTGTAGCCCCCGAGATTCGGGCCGACTGCTGAGCTGTCGGGCCGGATCTTCCGGCAACCACTCTTCTTTTTGTTGATTGTTGACTTGTTTTTTCTTTCTTATCTTTGCAGAGGCGGCTGCCACACTGCAGCAGCGCCTAGGCGAAGCCCAAACCGTGCTGCGCGCTAAGGAGGAGGAGTGTCGCAAGGCGGCTGAGGAGCGCGACCGCCTGACCAAGGAGCTGGCTGACCAGGCGGACCGTCACAAGGCAGCCCTTCGGAAGGCGGAGGACAGCGAGGCGGGCCTCCTGGCCGAGTTCGATACTGAGCGCTCGAGGTGGGCCGAGAAGGAGAAAGCTCTGACCGACGGCTATAGTGAGATCGAGGACATGATCAACGGTGAGTTGCTGAAAGCACATTTGCTCTCCGGGTGGTTTTGGTAATTAATGACAACATACTTTGTGGTTGGACTAATACTTTTATCAAGTATGTTTCAGGAAATTCAATCACATTGGTATGGCAAGATGACTGAAGAAGTGGACCCCTCAAATGCTAAGACAAGCATTGGCAAAAGCTCAAGACTCTATTTTTGGTTTAGTGATCAAAGATCACATTGAGTCCATAGGAAAAGCCAATACTATTAAAAGGGGATGAGGTTGTGTTGATGATCTGGTTGCTCAAGTGCTTAGTGATATATCTCCTTCAGCTATCAGCAACTTTCACTACTATACACACTCATAAGTAATCTTGGACAAACCGATTCTTCCAACTCAGTCCCACCGAGATGAACCACTTCTGCCATATTCCAAACCCTAGAAAAATCGGTCATACCGAGTTTGAGATCGGTCTCACCGAAACTGAACTGCCAACCTTCTGTAACCATTTCACATCATTTCGGAATAACCGAGTTTGCATTATCGGTCTCACCGAAATGGGCAAGGTTCTGTCTTGACTCAAATCGGTCTCACCGATAATTCATTTTCGGTCTCACCGATTCTGGCATGTTCCTGCTCTTTCTCAAATCGGTCTAACCGAGTTTTCTTTCTCGGTCTCACCGAAAACTCCAACGTTCATATCAGATACACTTTCGGTCCCACCGAGATGGTATTTTCGGTCCCACCGAAAATCCCAACGTTCACTATATTTGAACTTTCGGTCTGACCGAGTTTTCACTTTGGTCTCACCGAGATTGGTCAAATGTGTGTGTAACGGTTGGATTTTGTGTGGAGGCTATATATACCCCTCCACCCCCTCTTCATTCGTGAGGAGAGCCATCAGAAAGTACCACCACTTCTACCATACACTTTCTGAGAAGTGAACCACCTACCCTTGTGTTGAGATCAAGCCATTCCATTCCTACCATATGAAACTTGATTTCTAGCCTTCCCAAGTTGCCTTCCACTCAAACCTTTCTTCCATCACAGCCATATCAGTGAGGAGAGTTGAGTGTTGGGGAGATTATCATTTGAAGCACAAGAGCAAGGAGTTCATCACCATCAACACCGTCTATTACCTTTTGGGGGGTGGTGCCTCCTAGATTGGTTAGGTGTCGCTTGGGAGCCTCCGTCTTTGAGATGTGGAGTTGAACCAAGAAGTTTGTAAGGGCAAGGAGATCGCCTACTTCGTGAAGATCTACCCCGAGTAAGGCTAGTCCTCCGTGGGCGTAGGCCGTGATGGAATAGACAAGGTTGCTTCTTCGTGGACCCTTCGTGGGTGGAGCCCTCCGTGGACTCGCGCAGCCGTTACCCTCCGTGGGTTGAAGTCTCCATCAACGTGGATGTACGATAGCACCACCTATCGGAACCACGACAAAAATCTCCGTGTCACCAAACTGCGTTTGATCTTCTCCACCTCTCTTTACTATACATGCAATTTACTTTCCGCTGCCCATACTCTAGAATTGCATGTGTAGTATGTTACTTGACTTGATCTTAATTGCAAAACTGCCTAAAACTTTGCACAACCAAAAGGCAGATTTTTATCTTGTCAAGTAGTCTAATCACCCCCCCCTCTAGACCTACTTCTTCGATCCTACAATTGGTATCAGAGCTTTGGTCTCCATTGCTTTGGTTTACACACCATTGGAGGAAGATGGACGTGTCTACGGATGGGAGTGTTAGCCATAGAGTGCCTGTTCTTAATGGAAGGTTCTATAACTCTTGGAGGTCTGAAATGCTTAGTATCTTTAAAATGTACAATTTGTGCAAATATATTGAGACCCCATATGTGCCTCCATTTGATCCCTTGCACCCTACTATGGATGAAGAGCTTGATTTGCTTCGTAACCTTAGAACTGTGAATCTTATCATTAGAGGGTTACCTGATGACTTGCTTAATCTTGTTACAAATTTTGAGTGTGCCTATGCTATGTGGAAATTCTTGGAAGAACTTTATCCGGACTACTCTTTGAGAAGTCTTGATGAAATTCTACACAAGACTATTGAATTTGATAAGTTGCACCCCAATGATCCTAACTTTGATAAATGCTTTTTTGAGCTTCGTGATCTTATGAAAAAGAAGGGTGATCCCAGTCTTATCAATATTATCATTAGAAATGCTCTTGCATTGCATTCCGAAGATTATTGTTCCATTAACCAAACTAATGCAAATACTTATCAAATTGACCTAGGTGTTGATGATGAACAATCTATGGGTCGATATGATGATGAGCATGAGCATGATGATGATTACTCCGATTCGGACACCGAGCTAGACAAGGTCATGAAGAGTCTCAATCTTATGGCAAATCTGAGAGACTACATGTCCGGCGGAAAAGAGTGGATTCTTGATAGTGGATGCACCGATCACATGACCGGTGACAAAGACATGTTTCGAGAGCTTGCAAAAAACGATGGCCCACGCAAGTATGTGACTTTTGGAGACAACTCCAAGGGTAAGGTACTTGGCCTTGGTAAGGTGGCCATATCTCATGATAGCTCTATTCAAAATGTCATGCTTGTAGAATCTCTTGGATACAATTTACTTTCCGTGTCTAGATTAGCTGACTTTGGATTCAATGTGCTTTTCACCAAAGTAGATTGCCAAGTCTTTCGTCGTGACAATCAAAACATGGCTTTTACTGGTATTCGTAGAGGTGATCTATATATTGTTGATTTCACTAAGAAAGCCCAACCTAGAGCTTGTTTCATTGCTAAATCCTCTAAAGGTTGGTTGTGGCATAGAAGGCTAGGACATGTTGGTATGCGTAATCTAGACAAGCTAATCAAAGGTGATCATATTCTTGGTGTTAAAGATGTTTTCTTTGACAAAGATAGACTTTGTAGTGCTTGTCAAGCGGGAAAACAAGTTGGTGGAAGTCATCCCGTGAAAAACATCATGACCACTAGGAGACCGCTTGAGCTTCTTCATATGGATCTCTTCGGTCCCAATGCTTACAAAAGCCTTGGTGGTAACTCCTTTGGTCTAGTTATAGTTGATGATTATTCCAGATTTACGTGGGTATTTTTCCTTGATGATAAATCGCAGGTTCAGAGGATCTTCAAGACCTTTGCCAAAAAGGCCCAAAATCAATTTGAGGTGAAGATCAAGAAAGTTCGGAGTGACAATGGAACGGAGTTCAAGAACGCCAATGTAGACTCTTTTCTCGATGAGGAAGGAATTCTACATGAGTTCTCGGCTACGTACACGCCTCAACAAAATGGAGTTGTTGAGAGGAAGAACCGAACGCTCATAGAGATGGCAAGAACGATGCTTGATGAATACAAGACACCGAAACACTTTTGGGGAGAAGCCGTCGAGACAGCTTGTCATGCCATCAACAGGCTTTATCTTCATAAGCTCCTTGGCAAGACATCATACGAGCTTCTCACCGGTAACAAACCCCAAGTGGGATACTTTCGTGTCTTTGGTTCAAAATGCTATATCCTTGATAAGCATCGTCGGTCTAAATTTGCTCCTAAATCTCATGAAGGCTTTCTTCTTGGTTATGGATCAAACTCCCACACCTACCGTGTCTACAATAATTTCACCCGAAAGGTTGAAGAGATGGTAGATGTGAAGTTTGATGAATCTAATGGCTCGCAAGTAGAGCAAATGCCTATTGATGTAGGAGACAAGGACCCATCGGAAGCTATCCAAGATTTATCTATTGGAAAGATTCGTCCCATGGAAGTGAAGGAGAGTACCTCATCTACATATGTGGAGCCACCTACCTCACGGCGAGATGAACCTCAAGGCAACATGGAGGCCTCCACAAGTGGAACTCACCAAGATGAGGAAATGCAACAAGAAGATCCACCACAACCTCCTTCTCCACCACCTCAAGACAACACCAACAACAATGAAGAAGAAGAAGAGGAAGATGAAGATGATGAGGAAGCTGAGCCACAACATCAACAAAAGCTATCCCGAGTTCGAGCAAGAGTCAAGAAAAATCATCCCGTGGAACAAATGATGAACGACATCAACTCCGGGAGAATTACTCGCTCTAAAACTCGCTTAGCTAACTTCTGTGAGCATTACTCATTTATCTCTAGTATTGAACCTATGAAGGTAGAAGAAGCACTTAAAGACCCGGATTGGGTGAACGCTATGCACGAAGAACTACACAACTTCGAGAGGAACAAGGTATGGACTTTGGTAGAGAAGCCCAACGATGATCAAAACATCATTGGAACCAAATGGGTGTTTCGCAACAAGCAAGATGAAGATGGACAAGTCATCCGCAACAAGGCTCGTCTCGTAGCTCAAGGTTACACACAAGTCGAAGGTATGGACTATGGTGAGACCTATGCCCCCGTTGCTAGACTTGAGTCCATTCGCATTCTTCTTGCTTATGCCAATCATCATGATATTACTCTCTATCAAATGGACATCAAAAGTGCTTTCCTAAATGGTGAAATTGAGGAGGAAGTATTTGTTAAACAACCTCCCGGTTTTGTGAATCCCAAAAAGCCTAATCATGTTTATAAGTTGCATAAAGCTCTTTATGGTCTTAAACAAGCCCCTAGAGCTTGGTACAAATGCTTAACTAGCTTTCTTCTTGAAAAAGGCTTTGAGATTGGAAAGATAGACTCAACGCTGTTCACAAAAAGGGTTAATGGTGAACTATTTGTGTGCCAAATATATGTTGATGATATTATCTTTGGTTCAACTAACCCCCATTTTAGCAAGAAGTTTGGACAGCTCATGTCAGAGAAGTATGAAATGTCCATGATGTGTGAACTCAAATTCTTCCTTGGGTTGCAAATCAAGCAATCTAAGGAGGGTACTTTTGTCTCACAAACAAAGTACACCAAGGATCTCTTCAAGAAGTTCAACATGCAAGAAAGCAAAGGTATGAGTACCCCCATGCCTACTAGTGGACATAATGACTTGACAAAAGATGGAGAACCCGTTGATCAAAGGGTTTACCGATCTATGATTGGTTCTCTACTATATCTTTGTGCTTCTCGTCCTGACATAATGTTGAGTGTATGCATGTGTGCGCGATATCAAGCAGCCCCTAAAGAATGTCATCTTAAAGCTGTTAAGAGGATAGTGAGATACTTGATACACACACCAAACTTTGGCATTTGGTATCCTAAGAGGGCCTCTTTCGATCTTGTTGGCTATTCCGACTCGGACTATGCCGGTGACAAGGTTGATAGAAAGTCAACTTCGGGTACGTGTCAATTCCTTGGTCGATCCCTTGTATCTTGGTCCTCCAAGAAACAAAACTCGGTATCCTTATCCACTGCCGAAGCAGAATATATTGCTGCTGGTTCGTGTTGTGCTCAATTACTATGGATGACACAAACGCTTAAGGATTATGGGATACATGTGAGACGTGTTCCCTTGCTTTGTGACAATGAGAGTGCAATTAAAATTGGACACAATCCAGTGCAACACTCTCGAACAAAGCATATTGAAGTTCGTCACCATTTTATTCGTGATCATATTGCCAAGGGTGACATTAATCTTAAGCATGTTCGTACTGACAAACAACTTGCTGATATCTTTACAAAACCTCTTGATGAGAAGGTGTTTTGTCGCTTAAGGAGTGAGTTGAACATCATTTATGCTTCAAACTTGGAGTGATAACTCCATTGATGCATGCAAGGCATGAGCCTCTTGACTAATCCTTGATATTTCTCTTATGATGATGATCATATGTCTTGGACACATTTGCCTCCTTGTATTGCATCTAACTCTTTGCAGGTACTTGGATGATCTACATTCCACAAGATTACCACACACTCAAATCATGTGTAATCTTGTCATTGACCAAGTATCTAGCCCTTTGGGATGTTGAGTTCAAGGAACAAAATTCCACATATCCTTTTTTGACACCTTATACATCTAGTATTTCACTCTTGTCATCTTGGATATTCTTGAGTATTTCCTTGCTTGCCTAACCCATGTAGGAAGATGAACTACACAAGTAGAAACGGCGCTCCAACTTCACATTCAATGAGCACCTACATCAAGCTTACCTACATGAGTAAAACAACAACAAGCCCAAGGTATGTTCTTCACATCTTTGAGGAGCTTTGCTCAAAGTCATGAGTACAAGCAGCTTCATAAGAGGTGATTACATCAAATGCTTAATCGAAAAATGGCAACCCCATTTTGAGCTTAAACGATGAGTATGACCTATGATCAAATGTCCTCATTTGACTCCTAAGTCAATATACTCAAACATAGGTGACTTTGTCGCCGACCTTTATCTAGATGAAGTACATATGTTTTGGAGTTTTTCTGTTTTCTCTTATGTTCTCTCATTGAGTTTTTCTTTAAAAAAAAACTTCATCTAGGAATATTTTTATCCCTTTTCTTATGTTTCTTTGTGAATATCCTTCTGGAAATCTTTTTATGGCTCTGATCAATTCCCCGAAAATCTTTTACAAATTCATTGCAAATCCTTTGAAACATCCCTCGCAGAGTGAGCTGGATCATTTCTGTGTTTCCTTGGAATTATCTTCCAGGACATCAACTTCTGCAGCTCCACTCAGACTTAAATTTCAAAGAGGGAGAGGACTCAAGTTTGGACTCAAATTGTTTCTCTATGAATGTTCTTATTTGCCCTGTTGTGATTCTTAAGGATCCCACTTCTTTCTTTATTTATTTCTTTCCATCTTTCCTGTCCTACCTAGTTTGCTGTCCTTTTCGGCACTTGATGTCAAAGGGGGAGAGAACTTAGGGGGAGTAGGGGGAGTAGAGGGAGAAGAGAAGACTTAAGGGAAGAAGAAAAGCAATCTTATCTTAAGGGGGAGAGAATCACATCAAAGCTTTGTCGTGTTTTACATTGGACATTACAAGTGGCATCATTCTTTTGATTTTGCTTTGTCCATCACACCCCTTGTTATCACAATTGGTATCTCATGGAATCTTTTAGCTTAAGGGGAGAAGACTTAGAGGAATCTTCACAATTGATATCCTATAAAAGCAAAATCTCTCTGAGTTCATTGAAAATCTTTTAGCTTCGGAGACATGTTTGCTGATTCAAGCCTGTGCTCAATATGAGACACTCTTTATACATGTCCTCCCTGGCTTGGTACTCTTGATGTTCTTGCAATTGGTTGAAGGAATACTCTTGTGTTATCTAACCTTGTTTTCTCAAGTTTATCCCTTCAGGTACAATGTCAAGGAACCTCAAGGTAAGTATATGCATCTTGCAGAATGTGCATGATGGTGACTTGCTTGTAAATACTTGTTTGCAAGAAATCACCATGCACATATGCATTATCACTCACTTTCTTTTCTTCTGCTCTGATGCATATAGCCAAGCTGCATGTAGCACATCTTGCTTATCTCTCTTGTGTGCTTGTGGTAGTCCAAAACCATAAACTATGGAAATCTTGCACACTTGTAGGGGGAGCCTGTGTACTACATGCTTGTCAAAGCTTTCATGATAATTCTGTCTTTCTTTCAATAAGCTTTGATGTTTTGTTTAAGTATAATTTTAGTGTGTTGCCATCAATTACCAAAAAGGGGGAGATTGAAAGCACATTTGCTCTCTGGGTGGTTTTGGTAATTAATGACAACATACTTTGTGGTTGGACTAATACTTTTATCAAGTATGTTTCAGGAAATTCAATCACATTGGTATGGCAAGATGACTGAAGAAGTGGACCCCTCAAATGCTAAGACAAGCATTGGCAAAAGCTCAAGACTCTATTTTTGGTTTAGTGATCAAAGATCACATTGAGTCCATAGGAAAAGCCAATACTATTAAAAGGGGATGAGGTTGTGTTGATGATCTGGTTGCTCAAGTGCTTAGTGATATATCTCCTTCAGCTATCAGCAACTTTCACTACTATACACACTCATAAGTAATCTCGGACAAACCGATTCTTCCAACTCAGTCCCACCGAGATGAACCACTTCTGCCATATTCCAAACCCTAGAAAAATCGGTCATACCGAGTTTGAGATCGGTCTCACCGAAACTGAACTGCCAACCTTCTGTAACCATTTCACATCATTTCGGAATAACCGAGTTTGCATTATCGGTCTCACCGAAATGGGCAAGGTTCTGTCTTGACTCAAATCGGTCTCACCGATAATTCATTTTCGGTCTCACCGATTCTGGCATGTTCCTGCTCTTTCTCAAATCGGTCTAACCGAGTTTTCTTTCTCGGTCTCACCGAAAACTCCAACGTTAATATCAGATACACTTTCGGTCCCACCGAGATGGTATTTTCGGTCCCACCGAAAATCCCAACGTTCACTATATTTGAACTTTCGGTCTGACCGAGTTTTCACTTCGGTCTCACCGAGATTGGTCAAATGTGTGTGTAACGGTTGGATTTTGTGTGGAGGCTATATATACCCCTCCACCCCCTCTTCATTCGTGAGGAGAGCCATCAGAAAGTACCACCACTTCTACCATACACTTTCTGAGAAGTGAACCACCTACCCTTGTGTTGAGATCAAGCCATTCCATTCCTACCATATGAAACTTGATTTCTAGCCTTCCCAAGTTGCCTTCCACTCAAACCTTTCTTCCATCACAGCCATATCAGTGAGGAGAGTTGAGTGTTGGGGAGATTATCATTTGAAGCACAAGAGCAAGGAGTTCATCACCATCAACACCGTCTATTACCTTTTGGGGGGTGGTGCCTCCTAGATTGGTTAGGTGTCGCTTGGGAGCCTCCGTCTTTGAGATGTGGAGTTGAACCAAGAAGTTTGTAAGGGCAAGGAGATCGCCTACTTCGTGAAGATCTACCCCGAGTAAGGCTAGTCCTCCGTGGGCGTAGGCCGTGATGGAATAGACAAGGTTGCTTCTTCGTGGACCCTTCGTGGGTGGAGCCCTCCGTGGACTCGCGCAGCCGTTACCCTCCGTGGGTTGAAGTCTCCATCAACGTGGATGTACGATAGCACCACCTATCGGAACCACGACAAAAATCTCCGTGTCACCAAACTGCGTTTGATCTTCTCCACCTCTCTTTACTATATATGCAATTTACTTTCCGCTGCCCATACTCTAGAATTGCATGTGTAGTATGTTACTTGACTTGATCTTAATTGCAAAACTGCCTAAAACTTTGCACAACCAAAAGGCAGATTTTTATCTTGTCAAGTAGTCTAATCACCCCCCCTCTAGACCTACTTCTTCGATCCTACAGTTGCCTCTCCCTTCTTCCTGTTGCCGTCTATTATATGAGCCGGCTTCTGATTTTGGACTTCTTCCTTCTGCCTGCGCAGATTACTTCCCTGGTCACACCGTTGCTGCCGGCATGGCCATTGAAGCCCGCCGTGACGAGCTGAGGCAGGATGGTGCAGAGATTGCGCCGAACGCCCCTCAGACTCTCGCCGAGCAGCTTCTCGCCATTCATGCTCATCTCTAGCCGGCTCATCGGATGCTCTGCTGCCTGCAGCATGTCGGGGCCCAGGTGATCTCCGCCCTCTGGCCAGGCTTCCAAGCTACGCGCACCCCCAGACGGACTGCCGACTGGCTAGAAGCGGCAGTCGGCCGCTTTGATGCATAGAAGGGCTCCTCAGCCGGGGCAGGCGCACAGCGATCCTTGGAATTCGTCAAGGCGTGGTATCCTGGGCTAAGCCTAGCCCAGTTGGCCACGTTCCGGCAGGAAGCCAACACAAAGTTGGTGGTTGTGTGGCGCGAGCTCACTCAACGCGCGGCGTCTATCGCCGAGTACACTGAGACCAGCGTCTTCCTCCCCGAGCTAGACGAGGTGGGTGCTGAAGTGCCGCCGAACTGGTTCGGGCTGAACCCGGAGGACGGCAAAGACTCGATGGAGGAGATTGCCTCCAGCGACGAAGGCGAGGATGAGGAGTATGAGTATGGTGAAGACGACACACCGGAGGACGGAGCAGACGACCAACCTCAGCTCGACCATGCCTCGAGCAGCGAGCCGCGTGCGGGTGCGTCAGCTGCTCCTGGAGACGACCAAGCCGAGACTCGCCAGCCGGCCACTCCACCAGCCGGCGCCGCCGACTCCACCAGCCCGTCGGACCCGCCTACTGCTCCTGTGGCCTAAGCAGCCAGTTTTATCTTAACTTTTCCTGCTTTGTAGTTTCTTTGAACAAACTTGTTAAATTTGCGCAGTTCCACCCGTTGGGGGTGTATTCAAACTTCGTTGAATGCTGACCGAGGGCCTTTTGCTATGTAAATTAAATTCCGCATGAGTTGTGCCATGCTGAGTTCGAACTTATCTTGCTTTTCTGTTCTTTCTGACTGTTTTCCTTTGCCGTCTTTCCTTAGATGCGGCCTTGTTAGCCAGACATCCGCTCTGCGGTCTGTGGTTGGGTCAAGTGCTTGGCCGCTTTGGGGAGACAAGTACTTTGGCCTCTTGGAACGTAGCAAGTAAGTGAGGAGCCGACCGGCCGGCTGCTAGGCAGCCGGTCGGTGAGGCGAGGAGCCGTCTTAGCCTATGTAGATGCGTTTTTTCCTTAGCCATTTTTCATGTGAGCATCATTTCCTACCTTTAACTCTTGCCATCCGAACAGTCACTCTGCGAGTTGCGGCTTACGGCAAGAGAGGGCTTAGGAGCCCGCATACTACTTGTCCGACTGTAGGTGGCATCAACATAGTACAAGGAGGCAAGCCCCCCGGGCCGACTGGTCGAACCCGGTGCTGAGCAGAAGAATGGAATAACACATTCATAGTCCTAAAACTTATCTTATAGATAAAAGGGCAGTCCCCGAGTGCTCCTCGAGGGACCTGATGTCTTTGTGCTTAATACAAAAGGTAGCATGATACATACTGCATTCAACTATAGAATTTTTGGAGGAGATTTGCGTTCCATGGGCGCTCTGTTTCCTTGCCGGAATTGTTCCTCTTGCGCGCCCTAGGCTACTGCACGTCGATCAGGTAGTAGGAGTCGTTGCCCAAGGCTTTGCTGATGATGAAAGGGCCTTCCCAAGGGGCCGAGAGCTTATGCTGGTCGGCTGTTCGCTGGATTAGCCGGAGCACAAGGTCTCCCTCTTGGAAGAATCTTGGCTTGATCTTCTGACTGTGGTAGCGGCGCAAGCTCTGCTGGTAGATGGCGGACCGGCTGAGTGCCAACAGCCATCTCTCTTCCAGCAGATCGACGCCGTCTTCTCGCGCCTCTTTTTCTTCTGCCTCCGTGTACATGGTGACGCGAGGTGAGTCAAAGTCAATGTCAGTTGGGATGACAGCCTCGGCCCCGTACACGAGGAAGAAGGGAGTGAAGCCGGTTGACTTGTTCGGAGTGGAGCGGAGGCTCCAAAGGACGGCCAACAGGTCGTCGAACCAGCAGCCAGCCAAGCGCTCTAGTGGCTCGACCAGTCGGGGTTTGATTCCGGAGAGGATGAGGCCGTTCTCCCGCTCGACTTGGCCGTTTGACTACGGATGGGCAACAGACGCTAAGTCCAGTCGGATACCTTGTGTCGCGCAGAAACAGGCCAAGGCGCCTTTGGCAAAGTTGGTGCCATTGTCGGTGATGATGTTGTGTGGTATACCGTACCGGACGGTGATATCTGCGATGAAGGTCACAACAGTCGGCCCATTCAATTTCTTGATTGGTTTCGCCTCAATCCACTTGGTGAATTTGTCCACAACGATAAGAAAATGAGTCATGCCGCCGCGTGCTATCTTGAATGGGCCCACCATGTCCAGCCCCCAGACGGCAAAGGGCCAGGCAAGGGGGATGGTCTTGAGTGCAGAAGCCGACTGGTGTTGTTTTGAGCTGAATTTCTGGCATCACTTGCAGTGCTTGACCAAATCCTTGGCATCTTCCAAAGCAGTTGGCCAGAAGAAACCATGTCGGAAAGCTTTGGCGACAAGGGATTTGGAGGCCACGTGGTTGCCGCACTCACCTTGGTGGGTATATTTGAGGATTGCATTTCCCTTTCTGGTTCTACGCAGCGCTGGAAGACTCCAGTCACGCTGCATCTGACAAGCTCTCTGTTTACTATCATGTAAGCTCCTGCTCGGCCCTGTACTTACCGGGCCGTGATCTCATCAGCCGACAGCTCTCTGTTCACCAGGAAGTTGAGGATGGGCTACGCCCATGATTGAGCTTGGACTTCATCCACTGTCACCATGGCCACTGATACTAGGGCGGCTGGGTTGGGAGGCGGCAGGGTGGAGTCGACTTCCGCTTGCTGTGTCGTTGAAGTCCTCGGGCCGATTGCCGCAGGCCCCGGGCCGGGTTCTGAAGTCCCCGGGCCGGGTGCGACTGCTGCAGCCCCCGAGCCGCCTGCCGAGGTCCTCGGGCCGGCTGCTGCAGCCCCCGAGTCACATCCGACTGCTCCGGGAGCAGTCGACACCAAGATGGACTCGGATTCCGGCGAAGGCTTGATAGACAGCTTGAGGAGGCGCTGAAGGCATACGCCAGCTGGTATGGCTTGCCGGGTGCAGCCGATCCGTGCCAGGGCATCTGCTTGCTCGTTGTCATTTCGTGGCACGTGAAGGAACTCGCACCCTTCAAAATATCCGCTGATTTGCTGGACGAGGAAGCGGTAGCTCACCATATTTGCGTCCTTGGCGTCCCAATCGCCAGACGACTATTGAACTACCAAGTATGAGTCGCCGTAGCACAGGATCCGGCGGATGCCGAGCTCCTTGGCCAGCCGGAGTTCGTGTACAAGCGCCTCATACTCGGCCACGTTGTTGGAAGCGGCAAACTGGATTTGCAATGCGTATCTGGGCTTGTCGCCTTTGGGAGAGGTAAGGATGACGCCGGCTCCCAAGCCGGTGTGCATCTTCGAGCCGTCGAAGTGCATCCACTAATGGGTGGAGTCCGGAGCTGGCAGCAGGTACTGGGTTTCGGCCCAGTCGATAAGGAAGTCGGCCAGTGCTTGGGACTTCATGGCGGTGCGAGGCTGGTAGAAGATGGTGTAGGGGGCCAGCCCGATGGCCCACTTGGCCACCCAACCCGATGAATCTCTGCTGCCTATGATCTTGGCAAGTGGGGCAGTACAGACGACCGTGACGGGGTGCTCTTGAAAGTATGGCTTGAGATTCTTGGCGGCGAAGTGCATCTCGTAGCACATCTTCTGGTAATGTGGGTAGTTCTGCTTGGAGGTGGACAGTACCTCGCTCAAATAATACACATGCCTCTGGACCGACATTGCTTTACCGTCTTCTTTGCACTACCACTATGACTGTACTGACCACCCGGCTAGTGGCGGCGATGTAGAGGAGCATGGGCTCTTTAGTAGCCGGAGCAGCTAGAACGAGTGGTGTGGTCAACATATTCTTCAGCTGGAGAAAGGCCTCGTCCGCCTTGTCGTTCCACTCAAAGTGAGTGCTTACTTCATGAGCTGGTACAAGGGAAGAGCCTTCTCGCCCAACCGACTGATGAAGCGGCTGATGGATGCCAAACAGCCAGTAAACTTCTAGACGTCTTGCAGTTGGGTGGGTCTCTCCATCATCTCGATGGCTTTGATCTTCACAGGGTTGCACTCAATGCCGCGTTCTGAGACCAGGAAGCCAAGGAGCTAGCCGGCTGGTACTCCAAAGACATGCTTCTCTGCGTTGAGTTTGATTTGAAAATGGCACAGATTATCAAAAGTTTCCTTGAGATTTTCCAAAAGGGTACCGCGCTTCTCCGTCTTCACCACAATATCGTCTATATAGACCTGGGCATTTCTGCCGAGTTGATTGAGGAGGCACTTCTGCACGCAACGCTGAAAGGTGGCACCGGCATTCCTCAAGCCGAATGTCATGGTCAAGTAGCAGAAGGCTCCGAATGGTGTGATGAAGGCGGTCTTCAGGCGGTCGGCCCGGTTCAACTTGATCTGGTGGTACCCTGAGTAGGCATCAAAAAAACTCAGCAGCTCGCATCGGGCTGTGGAGTCTATCACTTGGCCGGGCACAATGCCATGGAAGACAGTCCGACTGGGCTGGAGCTGCTTCACTTTGATGCACAACTTCTCCATAGTGTCACAGTAAATGATGTTGATGCTGCTACCGCCGTCTATCAAGATCCGGGAGAAACGAGCAGCTCGCCTCTCTGTCGCAAAGGTGGCATCCAACAACAGGGCATAAAAACCCGAAGAAGGCATCACCTCTGGGTGGTCAGCTCGGCTCCACTGGATTGGCTTCTCACACAAGTGCATGAACTCTGGGACTTTAGAGGCAACATCATTGACTTTTTGGTGCTGCTCGCGCCGGCTGCGCTTATCATCAACCACACTGGTGAAGACAACATAGGCTTTGTGCTCTTCAGGGAATTCATCTTGGATGGCGCCTACGGCTGGACGAGTCGCTGGCTGCTGAGGAGGCGGAGCCGGCTGGCCAGCAGGCGGTGGTGGCAGCAATCCTTCACCCTTGGAGATCACTACAAAAAAATACACTTCCATGATGATACGTGTTTGTCACAGTAGGTCGTGTTTTATGTCATGCATGTACATCCATGACAAATTTATGACAGAATGAAGATAGTCATACCTGTGCTGTCGTAGAAGAGTTTCATGACATTACCAAAATTATCATCACGGAAGTGTCCACTTCCATGACGATAAATCACGCATCACAGAAGTGCTTTCGTCAAGGGTGACCGACACGTGGCATCCACAGTAACGTAACACCGTTAAGCTATCGGGTCCGGTTTTGGATCCGATAACCCACTAACAGCCCCGACTAATGGGGATTTTTCACGTGTAAAATCATCATTGGCTGGAGGAAACACGTGTCGGCTCACCATTGAGACAGATGTCATCAACTCATTGGACCCAAAGCGCCTATGATACGCCAACATGTGGCACGGCCCAACAGAGGCCCATTCCTGTGAAAAGGCCGGCCCGTTTGACTTGGTCAAAAGCTGGCAGGCCAGCCCACGGCAAGCTTGTTAACGACCTGTTCACATATAGCCCATTTACAGCCCGCTAACCCAGGGCCCATTTACGACCTATCCGAATTAGGCCCAGTAGCGTCATCTGGGCCGTCCAATATAATTCAGCCCGTTTTAACTTCTGGCCCATGTATCGCCCATGATGTCTTTCAGCCCATATGAGGCCCTTATTACTCTCGGCCCATTAATGGCCTGTGGTAAA
This sequence comes from Secale cereale, assembly GCA_902687465.1. NCBI lineage: Eukaryota > Viridiplantae > Streptophyta > Magnoliopsida > Poales > Poaceae > Secale > Secale cereale. The sequence continues at coordinate 140,788,944 of LR738715.1, forward strand.
ACTGGCCCGTAATGAACAATGTATCACTTTATACCCATTAACGGCACGTGGTGAAACTGGCCCATAATGAACAGTGTATCACTTTATACCCATTAACGGCCCATTATTCCGTTGGGCCGTTTCCAGCCCATGTTATCTTTCGGCCTTCTCGGGGCCCATTTATTTTTGGGCTCATTTCCACATTCGTTTACTTATAGCCCGTTAATTTCATTTTCTGCTTGTGGGCCAAATTCAGCCCGTGGTTACAGTCGGCCCGTTTGTGGGCCGTTACTACGTTGGGCCGTTTTCATGGCGTCATCAAAATACGGCCAATTGACGACGGCCCGTTATGGTCGGCCCGTTAACGGCCGATTTCAATTCTACCCCATTTACGGCCATAATGTGGTCTGTTATTGGCCCATGTTTGGCCAACCGATCGTACGGCCCGTAGAAGGCCCATTGATGATACGGCCCATAGAAGGCCCATTGTGTCTACAGCCGGTATACGACCCATTGTTTCTACGCCATGTGGAAGGCCCATTGTTTTTTTTTTTTGAAAGAAAGAAGGCCCATTGTTTCTACGGCCCTTAGAAGGCCCATTGTTTCTATGGCCCGTAGTAGGCCCATGTTGACTACAGCCGGTGGGCATCAAAGTTCGCCACCAGTGCAAATATAGGGAACACCCTGCACTATACAAAAATGGCTTGCTGTTTTCTTCAGCCGGTGGTTGCACGTTAAGAAAAAATTTTGTATCACACCAAAACAAATTACAACTATAAAACAAAAGGAAGGTTGGCATAAAAGTTAACATTCTAGCAGATAAATGCACCACCAGAAGTTCAAAAGCTCAGTTCATTTGACCTGACTGTTATGTTTTCATGCTGTATTGTCCGATGGAGCACCATAACCTTCGCCTTCAGTTCTCCTAGGCTCCCGAAAAACATAGCAAATGTCTGATAGTCTGGTTTCAACACGATGCATATCTTGACAACATCGAACAATGTCTCTCCTTGTTTCACAAAGGGTCTCTGTTAGGGAATGGACTTGTGTCTGGAGCGCAGATACAACATTGTTTTGAGATTGCATATCTTGATCATGAGGCAGTTTGGATGATATTGCCTTAACAACCAAGCCAGTATTACGCAGGAACATGCTTTTGGCACTATTAGTGGACATGTACTGACCCACTGCAGCAAGAGCTAACATTGCGGTTATAGTTGCCTCGGCACCTTCAGAAGGTGGCGGTTCCACCATTTTTTCCATAGCTCGCTGAAAAGTTGAGGTTTTACATTAGTAGTACCAGAACAGAAGATATTAAGGAGGCAGCACAAATAAACAAAATAACTTTGGTCTATATACAGAACTTATTCTGGTGAACCCATGTAAAATAATAGTTGTACTTTATTGCAAAGTACATAATAAAACCAGGTTCCAAATATATGACCATGTACCATCGCTAATGTATTGCCTATTTCTTCACATTGTACTGAGGGCTAAGGATAAAGAGACGAAGTTTATAATACGGTAAGCATAGTATGACATCATTCATATCACAAAACAACTGAGAACAGACAAACAGGCAATTTTAACGTTGTGTGGGCAAGTCCAGCACGGAACTAGATTACAGGTCAAGATCAAAGGAACATCACTCCTCTCTTTTAAACCTTGTAAGGTGCAATGATACACTAAGACAATTGTGTATAAAATCGAAAATAGTAATAGACATTGCCTGCAAACCATGCAATTCAAGGCATAAGTCAGAGTTAGTAGTAGTTAAAAGGCATGAGGATTAAGGACTTGCAACAACGGCTTTGACTGGTGTAGTCATGCCCTTATTTTTGCTGGTGTGAAAGTCCTTGAAGATTTCCACATCATTTGGTTCAGGTACTTTTTGGTGCTTGCGGGCTTTCCTCTGCATTTTCAACAAGTCAATATAGATATGATAATATGGTACAGTGAAAAGAGTGAAACATCAGCTAATTACAAGAGCCTCGCGGTGTGCAATATAGCTACGAGATCCTGTCGTCTGTTGGAATTTCACTTTCGTACGGTTGGCCTTGTTCTTTGAACAGTTCACCTACAAGAAGATAGATTTCTGTGGCACATGCGTAAATAGGACTTCAACATGTGATCTGATCACATATATATAATGTACCTGCTACTTCGGATCGGACTAGTGTTTAACGAGGCCTCTGCTGTCTTCATCAGATATATTTTCCACTGGAGATGTTTGGGCAAGTTCACTGTTAGCCTTGCCTTCAGAGTGAGTTTTCCTCAAGTTATACCGATACTGTCGCAGAGCAGACTTGAAAACATGGGTGCAAGCTTGTCTGGTTGCATCATCTTGGCTATCCAACTTGAACCTCATATGTTGAAAATTTTGGAAGTCTCATTATCAGCAACCTAGAAAGTATTGGACAGAGCAAGACGATATTACTAGTTTCCATACATAAACATACTTACAGATAAATGGTCGAGGAAGGTGTTGAACTAGGTTTCGTCTTTGTCATTCCTGTACTGAATCCATGTTGGGAGGATACATACATGACACCTAACAACAACCGCTACCTCTGATACTAACTCGGTTGACTCTGTTGCATCACGTGGCCTTTTTAAACCTGCCTCAAAATGGATCTCCATTCTTCCTCCTCTAGATTTAGTTACCTATCAAGCATTATCCCTGATGTTTGTTTCCTCTTGCGCCTAGGTGCTAGTACAACAACAAACATAGGAAGTGTTAGTGTACATCAGACTGTGAGACTACATATAAAGAAGCATGCAACTGTAACTTGACTCCAGCAACTACCTTCTTGCTATTGAAGCTCACGAAGTTCATCTGATCTTGCCAACTCATCTTGTGTCAAGAGTGCTTCGGAAGTAGTGTCACGTGGCAAGGGAGCTTGGGAACGTGCTGCTAGCTGAGTTGACCAACGACTAAATCGTGCAGCTGGTGGTACTATGGAAGGTGTTGCAACAACTAGGGTTGTCTCTGCTTGTTTGGTGGCAGCTATTTGTTTCTGTTTGGCTTGTTCTGCAGCTCGTGTAGCACGGGATACCCTGTCGGTACAATTTTCTGCTGGACTTTGACCTTCTATTGCACCATCAGTACCAGCAAAATCTGCAGGATTGTTCCATTTTCATTTCCCTATCGTTCTGTCTTGCTTCCTCTTGCTCTGTGCCAAGTTAAGTCAAGCCGACAAGAAAAACGAATATCAATTTAGTTCTTCAGAACAAATGTACTTTGATGTAAGAACATGATGTGATAGACAGATATTGTATGTTCTAGAAATAGGAACACGTGTCTTAGTCACAAGTATAATGTGTAAAGTAAGCAGATGAAATTCAAAAAAATTATAAGCAATACAAGCTAGACATCATACATAACATGCAACCACATATAACAGTGCCAAGTTAGAGGGAGCACCTGTGATGGTGCACTAGGGGAGACGTGCTCATCACCAACACATCTACATTGAGTGTCTATGCATGTGTTGTCTTGGAAATCATCTTAGGGGGATGGAGGAGTAGAATCTGTAGAGGCCCTCCATTTGGAAGGAGGACCTTCATCCGCTGCCTTGCTAACTTCCTTCCGCTTTATTGATTTTGAATTTTCAAGTAAAACCGACAAGAAAAAGCAATAAAATTCACTCTTCAGAACTCATTCGTGCATGATACTGACAATCACTACTTTGATGTAAGGCAAACACATGATTCCAGGATGGAATAATACAAAAAACAGGATGGCATGGCATCTTCACAACTATTTGTGTAAACTAAGTAGAAACCATTTCACCAAATAAGAAGCAATGCAAGCTCGACACCACGTGAAAGATGCAACCAATATGACTCTGCCAAGTTAAAAGTTTCCCATCATAAATGGCATTTCAACAAATTAGAAGCAGCGCATGCCATAAATCATATCAAAGATGCAACTAATATCACACTTCATATACTGAAGGTGTCTCGTCATATTGATTTATGCGGGATACAAAAAAACAATAGTTTTATGTGGGGACATGCTTAATAGACAGATGTACTATGTACTAAATACAGGAAGGCATGTCACATTAACATGTATAATGTATAAGCTAAGCAGAATAGCACATGCAGTTTAACCAGATTGGAAAAATTACAATCTAGACACCATATGCAACATGCAACCACATATCACGCTGCCAAGTTAGAGCAAGCACCTGCGATGCTAGTGTAGGGGAAATGCGGTGATCAACTACAACGCTACGTTCATTATCTTCATCTAGCCTTGCTGTTTCTTGAGAATCATGTCGGGAGGCTGACGCTGCATTCTTTAAATGAGGAGTAATCGACTTGCCTGACTGCCTCATCATAAGTGATTGATGAGGGATACACAAGAACATTAGTTTGATTTAAGAACATGGTTAATACACAGATGTACTAGTATGCGCAAACAAATAAGAACTGCGCAGCCAACGCGATAAGGGGTTGTCAATCCCTTTATGGTCACTTACGAAAGTGAGATCTGATAGATATGATAGTTTGATATTTTGGGTATTTTTGGATATAAGAACAGAAAGTAAAAATGGTAAAGTAAAGTAGATTTTATATTGATATGTTGAGAATAGACCCGAGGGCCATAGGTTTCACTAGTGGCTTCTCTCATGATAGCAGAATTCTATGGTGGGTGAACGAATTGCTGTCGAGCAATTGATAGAAAAGCGAATGATTATGAGAATATCTAGGCATGATGATTATATATAGGCATCACGTCCGTGAAAAGTAGACCGAAATGATTCTGCATCTACTACTATTACTCCACACATCGACCGCTATCCAGCATGCATCTAGAGTATTGAGTTCATAAGAACAGAGTAACGCCTTAAGCAAGATGACATGATGTAGAGGGATAAACTCAGGCAATATGATATAAACCCCATCTTTTTATCCTCGATGGCAACAATACAATACGTGCCTTGCTGCCCCTATTGTCACTAGGAAAGGACACCGCAAGATTGAACGCAAAGCCAAGCACTTCTCCCATTGCAAGAACTATAGATCTAGTAGGCCAAACCAAACCAATAATTCGAAGAGACTTGCAAGGATATTACAATCATACATAAAAGAATTCAGAAAAGAACCAAATATTTCTTATAGATAATCTTGATCATAAACCCACAATTCAACGGATCTCGACAAACACACCGCAAAAAGAGATTACATCGAATAGATCTCCTCGAAGACCGAGGAGAACTTGGTATTGAGATCCAAAGAGAGAGAAGAAGCCATCTAGGTACTAACTATGGACCCGAAGGTCTGTGGTAAACTACTCACAACTCATGGTGAGGCGATGGTGTTGATGTAGAAGCACTCCATGGTAGATCCCTCCTCCGGCGGAGCTCCGGAATAGGCCCCAAGATGGGATCTCACGGGAACAGAAGGTTGCGGCGGTGGAATTAGGGTTTTATCTCCTCTTATGATGTTTTCGGGGTACATGGATATATATAGGAGGTAGGAGGGCATCGGGGGACCAACATGGGGCCCACGAGGCAGGGGGCGCGCCCTGTAGGGGGGGGGGCGTACCCCTCCCACGTGGACGCCACGTGTGCCCTATTCCGTGGTTCTCAAGTCTCCCATGAAGATATCGCTCCAAAAATATCTCTCCCGAAGGTTTCATTCTGTTTGGACTCCATTTGATATTCCTTTTCTGTAAAACCCTGAAATAGGCAAAAACAACAATCTGGACTTGGCCTTTGGGTTAATAGGTTAGTCCCAAAAATAATATAAAAGTGTATAACAGAGACCATTAAACATCCAAGACATCATAAATAATAGCATGGAACAAATAAAAATTATAGATACGTTGGAGACATATCATCACCCCAGGAAATAAGCTGTCAGTATTCTCAGCTATGGTCACTTTTTTTCAGGTGAAGACATCTAAGCGGATGACCAACAAATCATTCGATGCGATGTTGGCTGCTTTCCGCAAAGCTTTCCCAGATGCGTCTGAGCTGCCACACACCTACAGTAAAATGAATATTTTCCTTCGTGCAGTTGGAATTGGATATGATATGATCCATGTTTGTAAGAATAATTGTGTTATGTTCCGGAAGGATTATGCCAACTTAAGTGAATGCTCGATATGAAAATCATCAAGATGGAAAGATGGTGATGCTGTGAAGAGGATTCCTCATAATGTTCTGAGACATTTTCCAATTACACCAAGATTGCAGAGGTTGTGTCATGATGCTGAAACAAGAGAGGATGTACTATGGCATTCTAGGAACCAGGAGTACAAAGATCAGAATGTAATGAGCCATCCATCACATGGTAGTGAGTGCAAAAGCTTCAATCAGAAGCATGAAAAGTTTGCTGCTGACCCGAGAAACATTAGATTGGCTTAGCTTCAGATGGATTTAACCCATTTGGCCACCAGAGCGCCACATATAGCATGTGGCCAGTGCTTGTTATCCCTTACAACATGCCTCCAAATGTCTGCACCAAAGAATCAAACTACATGATGGCCTTGCTCATCCCAGGTCCAAAAAGTCCTGGAAAGGATTTTGATTTGTTCATGGAGCCTCTTGTGGAGGAACTTCAACAGCTTTGGAGGGGTGTTCTCACTCGAGACCTATATAGCAGCCCATCATCTGATTTCTTTCTGCATGCTGTTATAATTTGGTGCATCTATGATTATCCGGCTTTGGGCACTATGTCAGGGCGAACGACACATGGTTACAATGCATGTGTTCGCTGTGACAGGAATCCCCTGTCATACGCAATACTTAGCAAGATCTCTTACATTGGACACCGCCGTTTCCTTGCCAAGGACAAGCTGCATCCTAGAAAATACCGAAGACATGTGTTCAATACAAAGCATGAAAACCGTAATGCGCCAAAGAGGCTCACCATCGATGAGTTGCAAGTGGAATTAGAGAAGGTCAGGCATATTACACCAGGAAATCATCCTGATAATGGTAGCGGGAAAAGGAAGCATGGCAGGGCAGAAGAGAGATTATTGTTTACCCGCAGGTCCACTTTGTGGGACTTGGAATATTGGAAAGATTTGGATCTGCGGCATAATCTTGATGTGATGCACATCGAGAAAAATATATGTGATAGCATTATGGGAACACTTCTTAATATTGAAGGCAAGACGAAAGATACCTTAAAATCTAGGATTGATTTGACACACCTGGGTATCAGAGAGGATTTGCAGGTGCAAGATGAAGGTAAACCACGGGATATGGCACCAGCTGTGTACGTCTTGGACAAGGTAAAAGAAAAGAATTCTGTGAGGTCCTGTCATGTGTGAGATTCCCACATGGATTTGATTCCAACCCTGAAAGGGGAGTCAGTGCAGATGGAAACAAGGTACAAGGGTTGAAAACTCAATACTGCCACGTCCTACTTCAAAGGGTTTTACCTGTTATCCTTAGAGGATTGGGCCGCCCTGACTTATATAGAGTAGTTGCAGAGTTGGAACAATTCTTCAGGGAACTCTACAGTAGAAATATCAGGATAGATGCTTTGGAGCGTCTTAGAGACAAGATACCAACTATCCTATGAGACCTTGAGAAGATATATCCTCCAGCCTTCTTTGATGTGATGGTGCATTCGGTTGTTCATCTACCTAATGAGGCACTACTTAGAGGTCCAACACAGTATGGCTGGATGTACCCTATTGAAAGGCAGCTAGGCACTTTCAAGGGCTATGTTAGGAACAGAGCTAGACCTGAGGGTTCCATTGCAGAGGCCTACATTGCTACAGAAGCGTTGACATTCTGCTCAAAATACATTGAAATAGCTGATCAACTTAGCAAAGAGGTGGATGAATACAATCCCGGGCTGAATGTTTTTGATTATTCTCTTCGAGTTACAGGGAAGAGTCGACAAGAGGATTAACCTAAAGATTTGGACAAAATGGTTTGGTATGTATTGAATAACTGTCCTGAGATACTACCTTATATCAAGTAAGTGCTAAGTACTACAACTTATACATCGTAATCTACTAAACTTGCAGCACATTCCTATATATTTAGATGTTTGACGCGATCACTATGTTGTGCAACATCTACAAAAAGGAGTTACTGCCGCAAAATCCAAGAAACATTGACAAACTGGTTATGGTAGGATTTGCGAAATGGTTCAAGAGCCATGTAAGCTTTTGAATTGCACTATCAGTTTTTTAATATATTGAGTACATAAGATGATCAGCTTGTCTATTTTCTAACCATAGGTTAAGAAGATGCGGGAGGATGGGCAGGCAGTTGATGATGCCCTTTACTCACTAGCAATGGGTCCTGATACTCGGGTAAGACATTATGAATCTTGCGTTGTTGGAGATGTGCGCTACAACACCCTTGCACGAGACGAAGGCAGGAAGACACAAAACAGTGCCATCATGAGCATGGATACGTATGACAAAGAGACAACCGAAATGTATGCTAACATAACAGACATTGTTCAGTTGAAGTATATCTCCAGTTTCGAGGATCATCGGTGTGTGGTTCTATTATGCTGTCATTGGTATAACCTGTTTTCCAGGATCACAAAACCCAGAGCTGATGATTATTTCAAATCCATCAATGTCAAGGCGGCGTACCAGACCAACGAGCCTTTTATTTTGGCAAATCAAGCAACACATATATTTTTCTTGGAAGACACATTTGCATGTAGCGATGACTGGAGAGTATTGCAAAGGTTTGAGCAGAGGAATTCATTGAATGAAGTTGCACAACAAGATGATGCTTACACTGCTCCTGATGTACAAGATAACACAGACGCTCCTAATATCTTTGAGAACCATCACGTCAATGACACCGACAAAAAGATTGCGTGTCGTGCTGTGGACATACAAGAGTTGATCAAGAAGAAGCCAACGTTCGAGGACGTTGAGGATGAAGAAGAAGATGACACCATGGGGAATTACAATTCAGACTGATACACATGGCGCATATGTTGACGCTGCTGCTGCGGATGATGATTACATAGCTTTTGTCATATTTGCCTGTCAGAAGACGTTTTTTATCTACTATGTGAAATTGTGTTTGCTATGACAACTGAAGCCTGATGAACATGTTGTTTAGTATTTTCCTGTGAGAACATTACTTGTTATGTATGCTGATTTGTGTTTTGTGATTGTATGATGACTAAGACATGATGTCATCGTTGTTTAGTTGTACTCATATTTGGTTCTGAAACTTGAATATGATAACATAGTTTGATGTTGGACTGCAATCTGCTCGATTTCTTCGAATGAGAACAACGCTGACCCGACAGGGCCTCTGCTAATTTATTTATTTATTACCAAAAGGGCTTCTGCTATTTATTTATTTATGAGTAAAAGGGGATACCCCTGATTTCCGTTAATAGAAATCATTAGATGTTCACAACACTACGCCCAGCCTGGTACAGAGGTTTCATTCATTACTAGTTTCAGCAAAGTGCTCATGTCATAGCCACTGAATACATCACGAGTGCTACATACACTTCAAATAAAGAGACAATCATCCTACAGAGCACATCGATTTTGCCCATTATATTCACAAGCTCTTTCATCTCCTCATGGCTGCCAAGGCCGTTCAGCAGCTGTTGCTTGGCCATGATCAGAGGAACTGCATCTTTAACCTTCTGCTCTGCATCTTCCTCTTTCGTCGTTCCTTCAGTTACTTGTCCAACACCCTAACCTGCTGGTATTGAGATTCCTCGGCTAACCAAATAATCAGCATAGTTGCACTCCCCCACATCAGCAACTTCCCAGAAATACAAATCACACGAATCTTCCCTTTTCCGCACGAATCAAATTGGAAGATCATCAACCAAACTATTAAAAAATCAGCAACTGAAAGCAGTAGAACAACACTTAAAGATATTATTACCCCATGATTCGGGCATTTGTAGAAGACTCGGCTAGGGTTGAGGATTGTGGTTGAGACACGACGTATGACTTTGCGTGATTTGCAGCAGTGGCACCACACCAACGGCAGCGGGTTGCGATGAGCAACCGGATGCGGTGCGCGTGCCGGCGGGGGTGTGATGAGACCCACAGGCGATGGTACGGGTGGCGACTTGGCACATATTTGGTTGTTGCCTGCTGAAGAGCAGGTGGACGAGCAGCCAGCGGACATGGTTGTTGCGGCCAGAGCTTCTGATACTAGGCAGACTAAGTAGAGCAGAGGAGAAGCGAACGTTGGATATGTCAGTTTCATTACTTGCAGAGTAGCATAGCACCATATATATAGTCATAGTCTAGGTTTGGATTCGAACCAACTACAGGAGCATGTCTCTCTTTTTTCTAAAACTCAGCAACGTCTCTTTACTGATACACTAGCTTGTTCTGTATGCCTTCTCAAGTCTTTGATTCCTCCACCTGACATCTGGGACCCACCGGAAGGGCCTCCGTATTTCACGAAAAAAACGTGCCCCCCGCTGACAGGTCAGACCCACCAGCTATCTTCGCACGCAAGGAAGTGCCTCCTTATTACGCACAAAAAAATGAATACTCCACCTGCCAGCTGGAACCCTGCATCGTGGGAGGCTCACTTGTGGGCCTACCAAGTTGACAGAGACGGAGGGTTTTGTCAACTTAGTCAATATGAACGATTCTAGCTCCACTTACCGTATGATGTTCATCCAACGGCAGTAGTGCTTCTTCAACCTCTGGTCTTCTTGCTCCAGTCGCCCAAACCAACGCCAGTCGTGCCACGTGCTCCTGCCTCCCATGGCCGGCTGTGATGCCGCTGAGGCCTCACCGCCCCCTACTACTCCCACCGTTGGCCAGGGCATCCCTCTACTCACCCACACCCCTGTTATTCTGCGGCGACGGCAGCCTCACACCGCAGCCGAACCAGTGAACCCTCGTACTCCTCTCCGCGTGGGCATCCACTACCGCGTCTTCCCCGGCTCCGCGTCGTCCCTGTAATGCCCAGGATGGAGTTATACCTCCTACGTGTCGAGGCACGACTTAAAGGCATAAATCCATCCTAGAATGATCTCAAGTTCGGTAATCTTTGCACATCTCATGTAAAAGAGGGGATAGTAAACAGAAAATAGTTGGCTTACACTCGCCACGTCACAGAATTACAATTCAAGTCTCAATCATCATACATTTAGAACATCACAACCCTCTAAGGGCAAAAAACCAAATGCAAGATACCAAACTTAGATAAATAAACCACAGGCGGATCGAATCCTAGTAAGAGTCTCCACTACTGATCATCCGGGTATCGCACATAGTACCGACTACGCTCCTCGTCGTACTCCCAATCCAGCTCGGTGCCATCACCTGGATAGCTCACAACTGGACCTGCATCTGGTGTGTGAAGTAACTGTGAGCCACAGAGGACTCAGCAATCCCGTTACCGGGTAACAAGACTATTTAAGCCTTTGGGAGAGGATAAAGGCTGAAGAAAAGAATAAGTGTCTGCAGCAGCAACTAGCAACTAGCTTACGTGAGTGAGAGCGAGAAGAGAAAGCCTCGGCGAGAAGTGATCACGAAGTGATCCTAGATACAAGCTCAACAAGCATAACCCCTCTGTGTTCAACTCCCGAATCCCTATTCGGAAATTGACGGTCACGGAACACACACTGGTAGTGTATTAGTAACATTGTGTCAAGTTATCTACAACCGGAATTAACAAGCTCCCATCTGCCACATAACCGCAGGCACGGCTTTCGAAAGTTCAAACCCTGCAGGGGTGTTCCAACTTGACCCATTACAAGCCCACGATCCGCAGAGTCGCAACTCCAAAGTGGGAAGACCCGAGTATCCTCGGAATCCCGTGCTCAAGATATACCGAGCTAAGGTAAGGCTAATCCAGCAAATCCTCCCGGCGTGCCGACACCCTGATAGTAGCCACGCGTATCTCGTCTCAGGCCACGACCGGATAAGCAGTACGTACAGATACCGAAGATCCCAGCGAACCGGGTGGTATCCGCAAGTGGCTCTAGTTTGGACCAACACTCAAGTCGAGCACTGGCCCAGGGGGGTTGAATTAATTAAGCCTCGGGTTAATTACTCCCTCGGAAAGTTATAGTTGTTTAGGCGAATAGAACCAATGTTGGGACTTGCTGGAAAAGACTTAGCACTTAGCGGTTTATCGAGGGGGTCCCATACACCCCAACCGTGTTAGGAACGCATAATCAAGGAACATAACACCGGTTTATACAGTTCCTAACGGCATGAGTGGAACAAATCACCAAGCAAAAGGCTTAGCCTTCCACCCTTGCCAATATATAGATGATTTCAGTTTAAGCATTTATATAGTGTGATATAACCCAACCAAACTTCAACATGAAGCAAGCATCTTCGATCTTCACCTGCAACTAGCAATGCTATAAGAAGGGCTGAGCGAAGCGTACTTAGCCAAGCAACGGTTTGCATAGGTAGGTTGGTTAAACAGGGCAATGGTTTACAAGTAGGAGGCTGACAAGAAGATCATGGGCATCGAGGCAAAACTATAGAGCGGAACTACTAGCAATAGGAAAAGATAGTAATGCTATCGGGGTTCGGTCATCTTGCCTGAAGAGAAGTCGTTCGGATCGTAAGAAGGGTCCTCGTGCTCAACCTCGTTGGTAACCTCGTGCTCGTACTCGATCTCGGTCTCGGCTTCCGGCTCTAAACAAAACAATCACACCAAGCACCAATCAACAAGATGCAATGCGCACTCGAAAAAGATGAATGCATGATGGATGCACTAAGGATGCACACGGAGCACGGAAAAAATATCACTCAAGCAAAACACCTCAAAACATGATAACAAGCTGATATTATGATTCTACACGGAAAATCAATCAAGTTTGATATAAGATTCGCTGAAATCGGAGTTACGGGCTAAAAGTTATGCCCGAAACAAGAAATGAGCGAAAGCTGAAAATTACAGCATCATAGCAACTTCGGAGCTCAAAAAAATTGAGCTACAGCATTCAAACAACATGGCAAAGGACATGAACACAAACTAGACATATACTACAGCAACTAAGTCCAAAGGTGCACCCCCAACGGAGCCACGGATCAATAGCAATGATCTTGGACAAAAGGAACTTGACAATAAAATTCTGGCAGCAGAATTTTATTGAAACTTTGGAGCAAAAGATAAACATGCTACAGCCACTTAAAAAGACATGTGAGGACATGAATGGAAAGACAACAATATATACTACAAGGAACAATCAATATCCACTCCAAAACTATCATGCTTTGTCCTAGAACATCACGCAAACATGGCATCGGAACGTTACAGATTTCAGACTTAGTGAAAAACCACTAAGTCCTAAAACAACAATATCATCATGGCATCTAAAAGAGCATGTTTAAGTCACCTCGAAACTAAACATGGCAAAGGGTAAGCACCTCATCAAAATACACATGAAGGTGATCCCGAAACACACAAGCATGCTTCATTGAGGTGAACACAACGATTGCAACGAGCTCAACAAGATGGCATTTCATAACAAGTGAAACAACATCGCGGCCACATGGCACTTTGCAACGATGATAACAAGGCAATAATAAATCTATCATGCAACCTAGCACATACAACACGTAGAGCATGGCAAGACGAACACGTGGACATGTCATTTGCATCATTCGGACAAACGAGCTAAAAGATATCACATGGCAAAGGTGGCATAAAAACATCACATAGCAGTAGTTTATATCATGATGCACTCTTGCAACAGCAAAACAAGCACATAGATGGTCTCTAACAAGCATGACAACAACAGATAAAACGTAGAGCACGCTCCCACGAACGTCTGGACATGCTATATGCGCGAATCGGACAAACACACAAGGAGATCTAGCAGTTCTAATATAACATCACAGATCAACAAAAACAGGGACTTAGAGATAAAAGAGGGGGAGTCAACCTGCTCTGGAAAAGGAAAAAAAACAAGGCCCGGGCGGATCTTGCCCGATCCGGCCCAGGCGAAGCAGGGCGGCGGCTGGCACGGCGGACTGGGCGCGGCGACTGGGCCCTGGCGGCGCGGTGGCGCGGCTGGCCCGGAGCGGAGGCCCGGCCCAACCGAGGCAGGCGAAGGCGAAGCCCGGCGGTGAGGCGCCTACGGGCTCGGGCGAGGGAGCCGGCGCGGGCCTGGCGGCGGCGGCCCACACGAGGAGGTGGAGGCGCGGCCTGGCGCGCTGGGAGGCGGCGGCCCACGCGAGGAGGTGGAGGCGCGAGGCGGCCTGAGGGACGCGGTGGCCCGCGGTGGCGCAGCCTGGGAAGAGCGGTCGGCTCTCTGGGCTTCGGCCTGGGAAACTGCGGCGATGTGGGGACCTGGTCCACGCGCGGGAGGGCGAAGCGGTCGGCTGGGGCGACCGATCTGGCCCGATCGGAGCGACGAGGGGAGCCTGGCGCGTTGACTCCTGGCGACTGGTGTGCTGCGGGATCGATGGATCCGGTCGGCGCCCGATCCCAGGCGAGGAAATCGGCGGCTGCTGGATCGATCGAAGGGACGGGCGCCGGCGGCTGTCGGCTGGTCGAGGGAAGGAGCCAAGAGGATTTTTTTTTGGATCTGAGAAGAAACAAAATTTGAGGAGATTTAGGGAGAAAACTAGGGATCCCCAAAATAGACTAGGGGGGTCTAAATATATAGCAGTTTTTTAGGGTTAGGGGAGATTAGGGGTGCTAGGAGCCCTCCGATCGCGATCCGACGGATCCGATCGCGGGGGTAGCTAGAAAGGGCCTAGGGAAGAGTAGTAGCAGCTGAAGGGGTGTTTCCGGGACACAAAGTGAAGGCACTTTGGGCCCACGCGAATAACGGATGGGATGGCCAACGGAGTCCAAACGAGACGAGATTTGAGAGGCGGGTTGCACACAACAAAACAACAACACACACAACAATCTCGCAACACACCGGTAACGTTACACGCCCGAACAACAAAGTAGGCCTACGGGACGTCACGGACACGTGAGGGAGCTCCGGAACGCGGAACGGACAACGAGAAGGAACGCGTGGAACCGGATGCAACCGACAACACAAATGCAATGCGATGCACATGTCTACTTGATATGAATGAATGCCACACACTCACACAACAAAACGACGAAACCCGAAAGACAAAGAACCCGGAATGGAAATAGATGAAGCCGGAGATATATTATATGCCCAAAAGGGAAAGTATTACATCCGGGGCATTACAAACTCTCCTCTACTACAAAAAGATCTCGTCCCGAGATCTAGGACTGGAAAAAGGAAGGGTACTCGGAACGAAGATGATCTTCTCATTCCCAGGTAGCTTCTCGGTCGGTGTGATGTGACCACTTGACTTTCAGAAATTTGATGGACTTGTTGTGGGTCTTGCGTTCGGTTTCCTCGAGAATTGCAACTGGGTGCTCTCTGTAGGACAGGTCTTGTTGAAGATCAATCTCTTCAAACGGAATCATGCGCTCAGGTGCCTTGAAGCATTTGCGAAGTTGAGACACATGGAAGACATCATGAACATTGGCGAAGTTTGAAGGGAGCTCAAGTTGATAGGCTAGATCGCCTCTTTTGCCAAGAATCTTGAAAGGCCCGACGTATCTAGGAGCAAGTTTTCCTTTGATACCGAATCTTTGGGTGCCTTTCATCGGAGAAACTCGAAGATAGACATGATCATCAATGTTGAATGCCAAATCACGATGTTTGCCGTCATAGTAGCTCTTCTGACGCGACTGAGCGGCCTTGAGATTCTCACGTATGACTTTGCACATTTCTTCGGCTTCTGAGATCAAGTCATTGCCAAGAAGTTGACGTTCGCCTGTTACAGACTAGTTGAGAGGGGTACGGCACTTTCTGCCATAGAGAATTTCAAACGGTGCTTTGCCTGCACTTGCTTGAAAGCTGTTGTTGTAAGAGAACTCGGCAAATGGAAGGTAGTCTTCCCATTTCATGCCAAAGGAGATGACACAGGCTCTGAGCATGTCTTCTAGAATCTGATTCATGCGCTCGACTTGACCACTAGTCTGAGGGTGAAATGCAGTGCTGAACCTGATCTTCATGCCCATGGCGGACTGAAAGGAGTCCCAGAACCTTGATGTGAACAAGCTTCCACGGTCTGAGGATATAACTTGAGGAATGCCATGTAGGGACACAATTCTGGAAGTGTACAGCTCTGCAAGTTGAGCTGCATTGATTGATTCTTTGACTAGAAGAAAGTGAGCGACTTTGGTAAGCTTGTCAATCACCACAAAGATAGCATCATTTCCTCGCTTGGATTTAGGAAAGCCAGTGACGAAGTCCATCTCAATGTGGTCGAACTTCCACTCGGGGATAGGAAGAGGTTGGAGAAGACCGGCTGGACGTTGATGTTCTGCTTTGACTCTTCTGCATACATCACATTCATTCACGAATTGGGCAATCTCCCTTTTCATGCGTGTCCACCAGTAAGATTGCTTGAGGTCTTGATACATCTTGGAACTGCCAGGATGAATGGAAAGGAGAGAATCATGAGCTTCTTCCATTATGAGCTTCCTGAGATCACCTTTGGGAACAACGAGTCTGTCCTCGAAGAACAAGGTATCTCTCTCATCAACACGGAAGCACTTGTATTTTGGAGTGCCCTTTGCAATCCCATGTTTCACCTTCTTCACCATGGTATCACTGAGTTGGGCCTCACGGACTTGATCTTCCAAGGTAGGAGCAATTTGGAGATTTGCAAGAAAACCCTGCGGAACAACTTGGAGGTTGAGTTTCCTGAATGCTTCACAAAGCTCAGGCTGGTACGGCTTGATAAGAAGGCTGTTGCAATATGCCTTTCTGCTCAAAGCATCTGCAATCACATTCGCCTTGCCAGGAGTGTATTCGATGCTGGGATTGTACTCTTGGATCATTTCAACCCAACGAGTCTGACGGAGGTTCAGATGCGGCTGTGTGAAGATGTACTTCAAGCTCTTGTGATCAGTGAAGATGTCGACCTTTCTGCCTAACAACAGATGTCTCCACGTAATCAAAGCATGTACCACAGCTGCTAGCTCGAGATCGTGTGTGGGATAGTTCTTCTCACTTGGCTTTAGCTGACGAGAAGTGTATGCCACAATTCTCTTATCTTGCATAAGCACACCACCAAGACCTTGAAGAGATGCGTCACAGAATACTTCATAGGGCTTGGATTCATCTGGAGGAGTCAGAACTGGAGCAGTGACAAGCTTCTCTTTGAGGGTTTTGAATGCCACTTCACACTCTGGCGACCAAAAGTATTTGACATTCTTCTGAAGCAAGTTGGAAAGAGGCTTGGCAATCTTGGAGAAGTTCTCAACAAACCTTCTGCAATAGCTGGCAAGACCCAGAAAACTGCGGAGCTGCTTGACGTTCTGAGGAGCTTCCCAGTTGACAATTGCTTCAACTTTCTCGGGATTAACCGCAATACCGTCAGCCGAGATGATGTGGCCCAGGTACAAAACCTTATCGAGCCAAAACTCGCACTTTGAGAACTTGGCATAGAATTTATGCTCTCGGAGTCGATCAAGAACCAGACGTAAGTGCTTTTCGTGATCTTCTTCATTCTTGGAAAACACCAGAATATCATCCAGATACACAAGCACGAACTCGCTAGTATAGGGGTTGAAGATGTAATGCATCATCCTTGAAAAGGTAGGAAGAGCATTGGCGAGACCAAAAGACATGACGGTATACTCGTATGAACCGTAGCTCGTTCTGAAGGCCGTCTTGGGAATGTCTTCCTCGCGAATGCGAATTTGATGATAGCCCATTCGGAGGTCAAGCTTAGAGAACACTTTAGCTCCTTTGAGCTGCTCAAAGAGTTCGTTGATGTTGGGGAGCGGATACTTGTTCTTAATCGTCTTCTTGTTCAATGGCCGGTAGTCAACACAGAGACGCTCCGTGCCATCTTTCTTCTTGACAAATAAGACACCACAGCCCCACGGAGACGTACTAGGCCTGATGAGACCCATACGCTCCTGTTCATCCAACTGTTTCTTCAATTCCTTCAATTCTTCCGGAGAGAGCTTGTACGGACGCCGGCATGCTGGCTCAGTACCCGGCTCGAGTTCAATTACGAATTCCACCTGACGGTGTGGAGGCATGCCTGGAAGTTCTTCAGGAAAGACGTCTTGATATTCGTTCACCACCGGAATTTGAGATATGGCATTAATTTTGCCCTTATCATTAAGAGAGAAAAGCCGGATAGTGTTATCCCTGGAGGCGAAGATAATCACATCTTCATCAGAATGAGTCAACTTGACTTCCTTTTGAGCACAATCAATGTGAGCATCATGCTGAGAAAGCCAATCCATTCCGAGGATGAGGTTAATATCAGAATTACCAAGAACCACCGGAGAAGCCAAAAATCGATAATCACCCATGCGAATAGACACATCCGGAACATGAACCCAAGAGGTCATTTGTAAACCAGGAGAAATAATGCTCAACGGCTTCGGCATCACTTGAGTGACAAATTCATGCTTGGCAACAAAAGGTCTTGAAATGAAGGACAAAGAAGCACCCGAATCAAACAATACTTTAGCAGGGATAGAGTTCACTGGAAGGTTACCCAAAATGACATCAGAAGAATTCTCCGCTTGTGCTGCATTCATCAGATTGACCCTTGCAGCCTTTGGATCATGCCTGACAATAGCTGAACTCACAGGTGGAGGAGGTGGAAGACGCTTCGGATTCGGACATCTGTTGGCATAATGACCCTTCTGGCCACACTTGTTGCACACCACTTCAGAGAGAGGATGGAAATGAGAGCCACTTGACTTGGAGCCTTGAGACTGAAACTGCTTCTTCGACTGGTTGCTCGGGTTGGGTGGGTGGGAGAAACCACGACCACTAGAGTTCTTGTTGTTGGAGTGGTTGGAGTTGTTGTATGGAGCTCGAATCACTGGAGGAGGAGGAAGCCAGAATTTCTGATGCTTCGAGACCAACTGAGACGATGAGGAAGAGTGAACGGCATCTCGAATTCTCTTCTTAGAAGCCTCCATCTTAAGCTGAGCTGCTTCTTGTTTCAAAGCCATGTTATAGAACTTGTCAAATTCATCGGGCTCGAACAAAGTGAGAGCAAGCTGAAGTTCATCTTTGAGACCTTCACGAAACTGGTAGATTTTACTCTTGGCATCAGGAATGTCTTGCTTAGCATAGCGAGCGAGGTTTTGGAACTTGACATTATACTGATAGACTGACATGGAGCCCTGCTTCAGGTTGCGGAATTGCTCACGCATACCCTCGATGACACTTGTAGGAATGCGGTGCGAGCGGAAATCCTTGCAGAAATTCTCCCAAGAGATCAGTTGACCCGGCCTGGAGTCTTTGTACTGCTGCCACCAGTCAGTTGCTGGATCTTTCAGTTGGAAGGCTGCAAACTTCACATAATCATCTTCCTTCACGTTACTGCACTCAAAATGCTTCTTCATATCGGTTAGCCAATCTTCAGCATCAAGAGGGTCGACACAGTAACTGAAAGCTTTAGGATTGTTGGCCAAGAACTGGTTGAGGGTAGCATGGTGCTGCTGGAAGAAGTTGCCTTGATTCCCTGGAACACCCTGATTAGCTTGCATAGCTTGCATCTGCTGCATCATCTGCATCATCAACTGAGTGTTTTGAGCTGTAGTCTGCATAATTGCTCTCCAAGCCTCAGGCGGAGGAGGAGGGGAAGGAGGATGTTCTGGGATCTCTTCCACCTCTGGGTTAGCGTTGGGAACCCTTTTCGGAGCCATCCTGTAAGAGATGACCACGAATCAGCAATTGATTGACAAAAGGTATAAGCTGAATCAATGGAATGAATTGCAACAAGTCTTCACAATAATCATTCGAACAATAAGAACGAATGAATCATCCGAACAAGAGGAACGAATGATATTCTCAGTTAAATGATAACATCAGTCTTCACGAGAAGCCACATAGGGGACAAAATTAAAATAAGAAAACAACAAGGTACGGACGGGAACAAACACAAGAGAGGAGTTTCGTTCTAACATCTTTGTGCTGAAAGCATATGAACGTGTTACGAAAAGGTTCTGCAATCCCCGGATCAGCATAGCCAAGGATCCTTGAAGATGCAACTCCTGATAGTAACATCGGTCATATAACCCCTTCAATCAATGTCGAACCCCGAACTCACTAACCTGCATTCGTTGGAAGAATGCCTACGATCTACTGGATAAACCCACCTATAGATTTCCGAAAGATTCCAGTTATGCAATCAGGTGTTGGGGATACACGGGAAGCACCGCGCAATGAACTCTAACCTACATCCAGGTGTATCCATCCTTCAACACATAACCAGTCTTTCTCGGAAACTGTGTACCTCGGACCTTCGAAAAGCATCCACTATAACAAGCTATGGCAATACTCCCGAACTACCTCCCCAGTACTGGGTGATGTCGGGGTTATCTTGCCACTGGCCGTATAGGAGAGATTTTCGATGTCGGCCGTCTTAAGTATTTAGTACTGTCGCGATATGCTTGTGACAACAATACCCCGAAGCTCAACTCCTCGGTAACAGGAGGCATCGAGAACAATATCCTTGTCACAAGAACATCGAAACAATCCCAGAATACTCGCGGGATTCCTAAAAAAAAATTGTGCAATTTTTGAAGATAGGAGAGACAAGAGTAGTCGTCAGGAGTCCTCACCAGAGAGAAAGGGGATGAGAAGCAAAGTAATCCTACTCTCCGATATAATATAGGACTCAAAAGTTTTCAGTGTGTGCCTAGACTCGACCGTCAACGATTCGATCAAACAGTGGGGGCTCCTAGGTCGGAGAAGGCTCTGAATACCAACTTGTAATGCCCAGGATGGAGTTATACCTCCTACGTGTCGAGGCACGACTTAAAGGCATAAATCCATCCTAGAATGATCTCAAGTTCGGTAATCTTTGCACATCTCATGTAAAAGAGGGGATAGTAAACAGAAAATAGTTGGCTTACACTCGCCACGTCACAGAATTACAATTCAAGTCTCAATCATCATACATTTAGAACATCACAACCCTCTAAGGGCAAAAAACCAAATGCAAGATACCAAACTTAGATAAATAAACCACAGGCGGATCGAATCCTAGTAAGAGTCTCCACTACTGATCATCCGGGTATCGCACATAGTACCGACTACGCTCCTCGTCGTACTCCCAATCCAGCTCGGTGCCATCACCTGGATAGCTCACAACTGGACCTGCATCTGGTGTGTGAAGTAACTGTGAGCCACAGAGGACTCAGCAATCCCGTTACCGGGTAACAAGACTATTTAAGCCTTTGGGAGAGGATAAAGGCTGAAGAAGAGAATAAGTGTCTGCAGCAGCAACTAGCAACTAGCTTACGTGAGTGAGAGCGAGAAGAGAAAGCCTCGGCGAGAAGTGATCACGAAGTGATCCTAGCTACAAGCTCAACAAGCATAACCCCTCCGTGTTCAACTCCCGAATCCCTATTCGGAAATTGACGGTCACGCAACACACACTGGTAGTGTATTAGTAACATTGTGTCAAGTTATCTACAACCGGAATTAACAAGCTCCCATCTGCCACATAACCGCGGGCACGGCTTTCGAAAGTTCAAACCCTGCAGGGGTGTTCCAACTTGACCCATTACAAGCCCACGATCCGCGGAGTCGCAACTCCAAAGTGGGAAGACCCGAGTATCCTCGGAATCCCGTGCTCAAGATATACCGAGCTAAGGTAAGGCTAATCCAGCAAATCCTCCCGGCGTGCCGACACCCTGATAGTAGCCGCGCGTATCTCGTCTCAGGCCACGACCGGATGAGCAGTACGTACAGATACCGAAGATCCCAGCGAACCGGGTGGTATCCGCAAGTGGCTCTAGTTTGGACCAACACTCAAGTCGAGCACTGGCCCAGGGGGGTTGAATTAATTAAGCCTCGGGTTAATTACTCCCTCGGAAAGTTATAGTTGTTTAGGCGAATAGAACCAATGTTGGGACTTGCTGGAAAAGACTGAGCACTTAGCGGTTTATCGAGGGGGTCCCATACACCCCAACCGTGTTAGGAACGCATAATCAAGGAACATAACACCGGTTTATACGGTTCCTAACGGCATGAGTGGAACAAATCACCAAGCAAAAGGCTTAGCCTTCCACCCTTGCCAATATATAGATGATTTCAGTTTAAGCATTTATATAGTGTGATATAACCCAATCAAACTTCAACATGAAGCAAGCATCTTCGATCTTTACCTGCAACTAGCAATGCTATAAGAAGAGCTGAGCGAAGCGTACTTAGCCAAGCAACGGTTTGCATAGGTAGGTTGGTTAAACATGGCAATGGTTTACAAGTAGGAGGCTGACAAGAAGATCATGTGCATCGAGGCAAAACTATAGAGCGGAACTACTAGCAATAGGCAAAGATAGTAATGTTATCGGGGTTCGGTCATCTTGCCTGAAGAGAAGTCGTTCGGATCGTAAGAAGGGTCCTCGTGCTCAACCTCGTTGGTAACCTCGTGCTCGTACTCGATCTCGGTCTCGGCTTCCGGCTCTAAACAAAACAATCACACCAAGCACCAATCAACAAGATGCAATGCGCACTCGAAAAAGATGAATGCATGATGGATGCACTAAGGATGCACACGGAGCATGGAAAAAATATCACTCAAGCAAAACACCTCAAAACATGATAACAAGCTGATATTATGATTCTACACGGAAAATCAATCAAGTTTGATATAAGATTCGCTGAAATCGGAGTTACGGGCTAAAAGTTATGCCCGAAACAAGAAATGAGCGAAAGCTGAAAATTACAGCATCATAGCAACTTCGGAGCTCAAAAAAATTGAGCTACAGCATTCAAACAACATGGAAAAGTACATGAACACAAACTAGACATATACTACAGCAACTAAGTCCAAAGGTGCACCCCCAACGGAGCCACGGATCAATAGCAATGATCTTGGACAAAAGGAACTTGACAATAAAATTCTGGCAGCAGAATTTTATTGAAACTTTGGAGCAAAAGATAAACATGCTACAGCCACTTAAAAAGACATGTGAGGACATGAATGGAAAGACAACAATATATACTACAAGGAACAATCAATATCCACTCCAAAACTATCATGCTTTGTCCTAGAACATCACGCAAACATGGCATCGGAACGTTACAGATTTCAGACTTAGTGAAGAACCACCAAGTCCTAAAACAACAATATCATCATGGCATCTAAAAGAGCATGTTTAAGTCACCTCGAAACTAAACATGGCAAAGGGTAAGCACCTCATCAAAATACACATGAAGGTGATCCCGAAACACACAAGCATGCTTCATTGAGGTGAACACAACGATTGCAACGAGCTCAACAAGATGGCATTTCATAACAAGTGAAACAACATCGCGGCCACATGGCACTTTGCAACGATGATAACAAGGCAATAATAAATCTATCATGCAACCTAGCACATACAACACGTAGAGCATGGCAAGACGAACACGTGGACATGTCATTTGCATCATTCGGACAAACGAGCTAAAAGATATCACATGGCAAAGGTGGCATAAAAACATCACATAGCAGCAGTTTATATCATGATGCACTCTTGCAACAACAAAACAAGCACATAGATGGTCTCTAACAAGCATGACAACAACAGATAAAACGTAGAGCACGCTCCCACGAACGTCTGGACATGCTATATGCGCGAATCGGACAAACACACAAGGAGATCTAGCAGTTCTAATATAGCATCACAGATCAACAAAAACATGGACTTAGAGATAAAAGAGGGGGAGTCAACCTGCTCTGGAAAAGGAAAAAAAAACAAGGCCCGGGCGGATCTGGCCCGATCCGGCCCAGGCGAAGCAGGGCGGCGGCTGGCACGGCGGACTGGGCGCGGCGGCTGGGCCCTGGCGGCGCGGTGGCGCGGCTGGCCCGGAGCGGAGGCCCGGCCCAAGCGAGGCAGGCGAAGGCGAAGCCCGGCGGTGAGGCGCCTACGGGCTCGGGCGAGGGAGCCGGCGCGGGCCTGGCGGCGGCGGCCCACACGAGGAGGTGGAGGCGCGGCCTGGCGCGCTGGGAGGCGGCGGCCCACGCGAGGAGGTGGAGGCGCGAGGCGGCCTGAGGGACGCGGTGGCCCGCGGTGGCGCGGCCTGGGAAGAGCGGTCGGCTCTCTGGGCTTCGGCCTGGGAAACTGCGGTGATGTGGGGACCTGGTCCACGCGCGGGAGGGCGAAGCGGTCGGCTGGGGCGACCGATCTGGCCCGATCGGAGCGACGAGGGGAGCCTGGCGCGTTGACTCCTGGCGACTGGAGTGCTGCGGGATCGATGGATCCGGTCGGCGCCCGATCCCAGGCGAGGGAATCGGCGGCTGCTGGATCGATCGAAGGGACGGGCGCCGGTGGCTGTCGGCTGGTCGAGGGAAGGAGCCAAGAGGATTTTTTTTTGGATCTGAGAAGAAACAAAATTTGAGGAGATTTAGGGAGAAAACTAGGGATCCCCAAAATAGACTAGGGGGGTCTAAATATATAGCAGTTTTTTAGGGTTAGGGGAGATTAGGGGTGCTAGGAGCCCTCCGATCGCGATCCGACGGATCCGATCGCGGGGGTAGCTAGAAAGGGCCTAGGGAAGAGTAGTAGCAGCTGAAGGGGTGTTTCCGGGACACAAAGTGAAGGCACTTTGGGCCCACACGAATAACGGATGGGATGGCCAACGGAGTCCAAACGAGACGAGATTTGAGAGGCGGGTTGCACACAACAAAACAAGAACACACACAACAATCTCGCAGCACACCGGTAACGTTACACGCCCGAACAACAAAGTAGGCCTACGGGACGTCACGGACACGTGAGGGAGCTCCGGAACACGAAACGGACAACGGGAAGGAACGCGTGGAACCGGATGCAACCGACAACACAAATGCAATGCGATGCACATGTCTACTTGATATGAATGAATGCCACACACTCACACAACAAAACGACGAAACCCGAAAGACAAAGAACCCGGAATGGAAATAGATGAAGCCGGAGATATATTATATGCCCAAAAGGGAAAGTATTACATCCGGGGCATTACAGTCCCCTTCTTAGGCCTCGCCATCGTCCACCACATTGGTGCTCTCGACGCGGCGTGGTCAATCTGGTCAACGACCGACTTCCATCGGAAGAGTACTGTACGTGGAGAGGCTGACGGCCGGGTCCACGGCCACAGCATAGTTTTTTTGTGATTTGCCAAATAAGTCGCTTTGTCAGGCCTGTTGGATGTAAATCTTTCAAGACGAGGAGAGCTTCATTCGGCTGGCCGAGAAAATGGCCTATCAGTAATGAGAAATGGCTTGTACATTTTTAAAACACATCAAACCAGCAATTAGTTTCAAATATCTTTTTTTTCATTTCGAGATTTTAGACTGCATTGATTTTTATGTGTGGACAATATGTTGGATTTTATATTGATATATATTTATTTTTCAAATCAGTTTGAATGTGACTTGAAATTTCGGGATTAAAAACAGTTCGGACCGCACCGAAATATGCAAAATTTCGTATAATTTTTTAACCGTGGCCACAATATGGGATGTAATGCTAACAAAAAGAATACGGGCTCCAAAAAACCTTGAGAATTAGCAAATGAGCTGTAAATTATTAGAAATAATGGAAGATGAGCTGTATGATGTTTTCCACAGATTTGAGGCCTTCCTAAAAAAAGGTTGACGCACAAGCACTGACTGTTGGTTGTCCATCCAACGGCCGTTGTGCTTCTTCAATCTCTGCTCTTCCTGCTCCAGCTGCTCAAACAAGCGCCGATGGGACTGCTTGCTCCCTCCTCCTCGCAACTGGCTGTGCTGCCGCGCATGCCTCACCACCCCACCGTACTCCCATCACTGGCCTAGCCATCCCTCTACTCACCCACACCTGCTGTTATTCGCCGGCGACAGCAGACAAACTAGTAAACCCTCGTACAGTTGTACTCCCCTCCGCGTGGGAAACAACTGCCGAGTGTTCCCTACCTTCGTGTCGTTCCCTTCCTAGGCCTCGCCGTCGTCCACCGCCCTGGTGCTCTCGGCGCGGCGTGGTCAATCTGGTCAACGACCAACTTCCATCGGAAGAGTACTGTACGTGGACAGGCTGACAGTTGGGTCCACGGCAGCCGCAAGGAAGTGCCTCCTTATTACGCGGAAAATAATTATTCCTCCACCTGACAACGGGGACCCATCGAACGGGCCACCATATTTGGCGAAAAAAACGTTTCCCCCCTCACTATTGGGACCCATCGGACGGGCCACCGTATTTCGCGAAAAAAACGTTCCCCCCGCTGTCAGCTCGGACCCATCGGAAGTGCCTCCTTATTACGCAAAAAAAAAATGAATACTCCCCCTGCTAGCTGGGACCCAGTATAGTGGGAGGCTGACTTGTGGGCCTACTAAGTTGACGGGGACGAAGGGCTTTGTCAACTTAGTCAATATGCACGATTCTAGCTCCATTGACCGTACGATGTCCATCCAACGGCCGTAGTGCTTCTTCAACCTCTGGTCTTCTTGCTCCAGCCGCCCAAACCAGCGCTGGTCGTGCCTCATGCACCTGCCTCCCGTGGCCGGCTGCGATGCCGTGGAGGCCTCGCCGCCCCCTACTATTCCCACCGCTGGCCAGGCCCTGCGGCGATGGCAGCCTCACACTGCAGCCGAACCAGTGAACACTCGTACTCGTCTCCGCGCGGGCTTCCACTGCCGCGTCTTCCCCGGCTCCGCATCGTCCCCTTCCTAGGCCTCGCCATCATCCACTGCCCTGGTGCTCTCGGCGTGGTGTGGTCAACGTGGTCAATGAATGACTTCCATCGGAAGAGTACTGTACGTGGAGAGGCTGACAGCTGGGTCCACGACACCCGCAAGGAAGTGACTCCTTATTACGCAGAAAATAATTATTCCTCCACCTGACAGCAGGGATCCACCGGACGGGCCATCGTATTTGGTGAAAAAAAACGTTTCCCCCTGACTGCTGGGACCCACCGGACGGGCCACCGTATTTCGCAAAAAAAACGTTCTCCCCGCTGTCAGCTCGGACCCACCGAAAGTGCCTCCTTATTACGCACAAAAAATGAATACTTCCCCTGCTAGTTGGGACCCACCTTGGTGGGTGGCTGACTTGTGGGCCTACTAAGTAGACGGGGACGGAGTGCTTTGTCAACTTAGTCAATATGAACGATTGTAGCTCCAGTGACCGTACGATGTCCATCCAACGACCGTAGTGCTTCTTCAACCTCTGGTCTTGTTGCTCCAGCCGCCCAAAGCAGCGCCGGTCATGCCGCATGCTCCTGCCTCCCGTGGCCGGCTATGCTGCCGCGGAGGCCTCACCGCCCCCTACTATTCCTACCGCTGGCCAGGCCCTGTGGCGACGGCAGCCTCACACCGCAGCCGAACCAGTGAACCCTCGTACTCCTCTTCGCGCGGGCTTCCATTGCCGCGTCTTCCCCGGCTCCGCATTGTCCCCTTCCTAGGCCTCGCCGTCGTCCACCGCCCTGGTGCTCTCGGCGCGGCGTGGTAAATGTGGTCAAGGAACGACTTCCATCGGAAGAGTACTGTACGTGGAGAGGCTGACAGCTGGGTGCACGGCCGTAGCAAGGAAGTGCCTCCTTATTACGCGTAAAATAATTATTCCTCCACCTGACAGCGGGGACCCACCGGATGGGCCACCGTATTTCGCAAAAAAAAACATTTCCCCCTGACTGCTGGGACCCACCAGCTACATCTTCGCACGCAAGGAAGTGCGTCCGGGCAAAAAAAAAAAGATTCGCCCCCTGACTGCTGGGACCCACCAGCTACATCTTCACACGCAAGGAAGTGCCTGACAGTCGGGACCCACCTGGTCAAAGCGTACGTAGCATTGTCATTCTGGTTGTGAACGTGTACGTACATACTGGTCGATGTAGAGGTGCGCACGTGTCGTAGTAGAGGCGCACACGTAGCATGTACACGTACGTACAGCGGCCAGTGCGCAAGAAAGAAAATACGACCACGTATATACATACAGGCAGGGTCTCGAACGCCTACTCGCGCATACGTACGTCCAGGGCTCGTGTATATGGCTGGGTCGGAACGGAGAAACAGCGTCGTCGTCGTGTTCATGGGGATCCAACCGGCTGGGTCGGAACGGAATGCGTCGTCGAGTTCATCGAGAGGGCTTGGATGGAACAGCCGATGGAAAGGAGGCCTGGCGTACCACAAAACGGAGGAAACGGCCTTGTGTTCGACCGGCCACATTCGAAACGGGATCCTGTTCATCGGAAGGGGTCTGGCGTACCGCAAAACGGAGGAAACAGACCTCCTACGGTCGAAACGGGGGTCCTGTTTATCGGGAGGGGTGTGGCGTACCGCAAAACGAAGGAAATAGACTTGTGTTAGAGCGCTACGATCGAAATGGGGGTCCTGTTCATCGGGAGGGGTGTGGCGTACCGTGAAACGGAGGAAACGGACTTGTGTTGGAGCGCTACAGTCGAAACGGGGGTCCTGTTCATCGGGAGGGGTGTGGCGTACCGCAAAATGGGACTCCACGGGATACTGTTCATCACCACCGTCAACCCCCTCCAAACTCCACGGGCAATAGTTCATCCACCGTCGATCTCCTCTAGCCTCCACCTGCGACTGTTCAGCCTCCACCGCGCGCTACTCCACCGGCTACTATTCTACCAGCCCTCTGCACGGGCTCCTGTTCAACCACCCCTCCACGGGCTACTGTTCATCCAGCCCTCCACCGTCTACTGTTCATGCAGCCCTCCACGGGGTGGTCCTGTTCATGCAGCCCTCTACGGGGTCCTGTTCATGCAGCCCCAACCGGCTCGATCGAACGGGGTCCTGTTCATGCAGAGGCAACACCACGGGGTCCTGTTCAGCCACCTCCACCGGGAACTGTTCATCCAAACCCCCCCAGCAACACTCACTGTTCATGCAGAGGTAGCATCGATCGGCTTCAGTTAGCAGCAGTAGCGAAGGAATCGCTCGATCGGGTTAAGTTAACAACCATCGATCGATCCCTCGGGTTCAATAACGCGTAGCCTGCAGTGCAATCGCTCGGGTTCAGTTAGAGCCCAACGCCTCGCACCCACCCGCGTGCGTGTACGAGAGAAACACGCATCGCTCGGCCCCGACCACCCACCGTAAACGGGAACACCCCAATATTTTCCTCGCCCTTGCTTCTACCATGGTTTTTTCCGTCATGGACGGCCCAAAGAATGTCATGCAGCTGCGTCTCTGGCCCGCCCAGGATGAAAAGCCCATTTTCTGTCATGATGTTTTGTCATAGAAGTAGGACCCCACCACATCTATGATGATATCGTGTTTTGTCACAATTATTGTCATAGAAGTGTCATAAGTATGATAGAAAAAAGTTTCGTTCGGCCCAAAATGTCACGGATGTGTCTTTTTTTTGTAGTGGATTCGGGTGAGCCAGTGGCACTTCCAGGTGATGTGGTTGGACGGCTTCGCGCCAATATGGAATTTGCAAGGAGCATCGAGGGTTTGCTCATAGGAGAAGGCGGGCAGCGAAACCGGCTTGCCGCCTTTCTAACGCTTGGGTAAGGGCTGCCCCTTCGGCTGCTGGTCCTCAACCGTTGCCACCTATCTGCTGGTGGAAGCCGGCATCGGGGCTTTGCGCTTGTTGTCGTTCTGCTGCTGGCGCCGACTGGAGTCACCATCCGGCTTTCTTGGAGCCGGAGGGAGCACCTTCCCAGAGGCGTCCACCTGAAGCTCCGACTTCATCAAGGAGTCGGCAGTGGCATACTTGTCTGTAGGGCTGGGCGTTCGGTATAAACCAAAATTTCGATTTCTACCGTTCGGTTTATTAAAACATTCGGTTAGATAAACTAAAAACCTAAAATGCTAGCTGAGATTAGCTAACCGAAAATTCGGTTAACTAAAAATTCAGTGGGGTTTTCGGTTTTATGCCGAATGACCATGCTTCAAGTATTCGTGCTCTGATTGCACTAGCTGCACCCTCTTATATAGGAAAAACAAATCTGGCTAATCTCCTCAGCTGGTCGAGGTGGGACTAAAGAAGCGAAATGGCCTGTCAGCTTGTTCGCACGCTCGTACGCGCAGGTAGACCATTCATCCAAAAAAGCCCACATGAGCTGGGCCTTATCCTTGTAGGCACTTTGGTCAGGCAGGCCCACATTATGTGAGATGCGCGCACGATGCGTTGGTGGGCGATCGTGGGCAGCTGGTCGCGTGACTCCTGGGAGACGACGCTGCGCGCGTAGGCCTGCTTTTGCGCTATTCACTACAATCAGGCACGCATATTCGGTTTTTTCGGTTAACCGAGATAAAAACCGAACCTACCAAATTCTGTTCGGTTAGTGGATAAGAAAACTAATTTTTTCTGTGACAATAAAAAACCCAAAAAATCGGTATATTCGGTTTCGGCATCGGTTCAGTTTTTGTTTCATCGATTTTTATGCCCACCCCTACTTGTCTGTCATGATCAGCAGCTCATCGAGTGTAGTCGGCTCATCGCAGATAAGTCGGTGCTTGAGCAAGGTGCCTTCTCTGCACCCGGTGAAGTATTCTATGGCTTGCACCTCGTGCACCCCTTCGCAGGAGTTGCGTAGTTCAGCCCACCGCGTCAGGTAGTCGCGAGTGGATTCGGTAGGGCCTTGGACGCACAGAGAAAGCCAACGAGGCTTGGGCGGCCGCTTGTAGGTGCTGGTGAAGTTGCGGATGAAGACTTCGATGAAATCTACCCAGTTTTTGACGCTGTAGGGCTTGAGGCTATTGAGGCAAGTTCGGGCCGTGCCCTGAAGCATGAGGGGGGTGTACTTCACGGCAACTCGCTTGTTGCCGTTTGCTATGTTGACCGCGGTGGAGTAGTCAATCAGCCAATCCTTCGGCTTCACAGAGCCGTTGTACTTAGGCGTATCTCATGGGAGCAAGAAACCTTTGGGGAAGGGCTAGTCGCGAATGCAGGGGCCAAAACAAGGCGGACCAATCGCATCTTCTTCTTCTAGCGCCAGGGATCACTCCAGGCGGTCGATCCAATGGCGGGCATCATTTTCTCCAATTCCTTCACGACGGCCCAGCCGGCCGTTGAGCGTCGGGCGCTCCACAGCTGGTGGGGATACGCGCCTCTCCCTGTGCGGGGGAGGCTGATGGTCATCCATTCATTCCACTGCTCGCGGACGGCCGTCTTGGTCATGCTAGATGGTGATACGTGTCTGGCTGCGGCTAGCAGCTGGCTCTGGATCTCTTGAGTCGAGGGCGTCGCTAGTCGGCGTCCGGGAGGTCGTGCCACGCGCTCGGCGAGGGGGAAGATTCACAGCATGTCGTCCGGGTTCCTCGACGCGGCGGCCTGCTTCTTGCTGCGCGATAGCCGTGTCGATGAGCTGCTGAACGCACTTTGTCATTGTCGGGACCCCGATCCTAAGTCACACAGGTCTAGCATGTAACACATCATATCACTTTGCGGCCTCACGCACGGTATCCCCACTGGTGCCACCTTACCTGGCGCGGGACCTTTGCGCATTTTGGCACACGTATATGATAGTGTCGCTAGCATAAATATGATAGAGAACCCGGGCCGACATGACTAGTTATAAACCAAAAGTGGCGCTAAATTACAGAGACATGCATACATGACCCAGCAACGAACGTGTCGGTCATCAACGTATGAACCCAAGTCGTAGCAAGCTACAAGGACTTAAAGGAACAACGCGTGACATTTCCCCTAAGGGACAGACACAGGAATGAAGAAGGACACATGCCGGCCAGCCTAAGTGTTCCGAAGCAGTAGCAAGCTACCAAGGCTCAGTGGAAGCACTAGGAGACATTTCCCTATAAGATAGGCTACCAAGGGTAAACAACTAGGTGCCGGATCATACACATAGCAATACACATTACACATACGCATAACATGCAAGTATGTGCTGTACAACATGGCATCACAACGTAACTCAACAACTCATATAGATAAGGCCCAGAAGAGCCATCATAGCATTATTACAAATAGGCGTCACATGACCCAACATACAGAGCATACATGTAACAAAAGCGTAACATGTCTGGGTACAGACAACTACAAAAGAAAAAGGCTGAGAAGCCTGACTATCTACAACACCCTCCCAAGGGTACAAGATCGTAGCTGAGGTAACAAGCTAAACATCGAAGTCCACGCGGAACCACTAGTGAGACTGAAGTCTCTCTACAAAACATAAATTAAGCAAACGTGAGTACAATGGTACTCAGCAAGTCTTACATGAGAACTAACTACACATGCATCAGTATCAACAAAGGGATGGTGGAGTTTAACAGCAGCAAGCCAGCTTTGACTCGGTGGCTATCCTGAACTACGACTGCAAGTAACTCTTTTGAGGTGGCGTACACGAGTCCACATATTCACCAATCAATACACCACTATGGATCCACTCCCATCTCCCTACGAGAAGGACATCCATAGCACTCACACTTGTCATGAGCATTTTAGAGTATCCACTTTCACTTGTCTATGTACCACGTAAGCATCCAAGAAGTCCATAACCGCGGACCCGGCTATTCGAATAGATCATGTTAACCCTACAGGGGTGTACTTCTTCACACACGCTCTCGCCACTTACCACCATGTACAGGTCGTGTATCTCGGCAACCTTCAAGCGGAAGCCTGGCGAGGGTGTCGGCCACGACCTGACTAACCACAGAAGACTCTAGTCCAGGTTTATCGCCTATTCGGGTTCCATCCGTAAGGAGATCCGGCCGGGGTGTCGCTCACGGCCCCAAACGATGTGTACAGGGTTCCCAAGCCCACCAACCTGGTGCCACTTGGTACACCGGGCCACTGCACCTAGTCTGTCCCAAGCCCACCTGTACCGGGTGCCACTTGGTAGACTACTAGCACTACCTACAAACACCAGAAACTAGTTGCAACTCCTGGACAAAGATCTAGTTGATTAATAAGTCGAGAGGGGTCGAGTTACCGGAACCCAATGTGTGGTAGTAGCTAGTCACTGGACAACTTACACATAACTCAGTTCTTAAGGACGGTCCCAGTGAGACAACCCACCATGTACTCCTACATGGCCTCTCACCGCTACCTTTACCAAATCGTGTTCACACACTTAGCTCACAAACAGTAGGACATGTTCATCACCATTCCAATTCATCCCCGATGAATCAGACCTGACACAACTCTAAGCAATAGCAGGCATAACCAGAAAGCATGAATGAGTAGGCACAACATGGCTCAAACAACCACTACACATGCTAGTGGGTTTCAACTATTTACTGTGGCAATGACATGTCATGCAGAAGAAAGGGGTTCAGCTACCGTAGCAAAAAGCAGTTCAATCGATGTTGTCCTAATGCAGTAAAAGAGAGCAGGTGGGAGAGAGTGGGATTGTATCGGAATGCTCAAAGGGGGTTTGCTTGCTTGGCACTTCTGAAGGTAACACTATGTCTTCATCGGTGTCATCGATCTCATCGTCGGAACAACGTCTACTGAGAGGGGGCAAACACCGGCAACAGAGAAAGAACACAATCAATGCAATGCAACAATATGATGCATGATCATGACATGGCAATATGCTGTGATTTGAGCTAATGCAACTAGCAATGAATTAAATTAAGTTGGTTTGAATCCAAGATTCAAATTCAAACTCCACATGTGGTTATTTAAATGACATTCATTGATTTGACCTGATCAGCAGGTTTAACTTGTTCAAACATGCATGAAAATGCCATAAACATATTACTTGGATTTTTCTGATCATTTTTCATATATAAATTATTTTCATCTGAGCTACGGTTGATTTTATATGATTTTTAGAAGTTTAAAGCATTTTCTGGAATTTCTAAACCTTTTCTGATTTATTTTACTTCCAAAAAGGCTTTACTGCGTCAGCACTGTGTCATGATGATGTCAGCGAGTCAACAGGGCGCGGTCCTGGTCAAACCTGACGTGTGGGGTCCACACATCAGTGACACGGGTACTAATCCCGGTCAAAACCTACGCTGACTGGGGTTTGACCAGGGCTAGGACCCACTGTCAGTGGCTGTGAGGTGGCTAACTACGGGAGGTTAATACTAATGACGTTGCCACGTCAGATGTTGCCGGAGTTTGGCCGGCGGCGACCAAATTCGCGGCGGCAACTCGCCGGGCTTGCGTTAGGGACGGCCGTTGGTCGCGCTGCTGGCACCAGGGAGGAGCTCTTGCTCGTGCGCATCCAGTGGGCCGGACAGGGGCCGCGGGGCGAGCGAAATCTCGCCGGCGACGAGGTCCAGCAGCGACTAAGCCACGTCAACGTGCGAAACGAGTCTATAGGGCACCATTTTCACCACCGGGCGGTGCTACGGACTCCTGCGGGCTTAACTAGCACTACTGCAAGCTCAAAAGCGAGCGGCGGCGGTTGTGGCCACGGCAGCGACATGGCAGGGCGGCGGCAAGCTCGGCCACGGCGGTGGAGCTAACTACGGGACGCGGCAGGAGACGGGGCAAGGGGGGGGGGATTTCGAACGGGGGCTCATAGCGGTTCCAAAGAAGCAGACGGGGAGCTCGGGAGGCATCGGAGGCGGCGAATCGACGACGACTATCCTCGGTGGCCGACGAGGGGAACGGCGGTGCTGGCGCCTTACAGGGATTTCGGCGTTGTTTTGCTCGGTGAGGAGGAGGAGGTGGACGAGGTGGAGCACTTGGACGTCTTGCAGCGTCGTCGGAACGGCGGCGGGCGCGGCGGCGGTGAGCGGCGGCGACGGTGGCACTCTGGCGCGTGTGAGGAAGACACAGGCGAAGGGGTGAGGACGAGGGAGAGAGGGAGGGAGTCCAGGGCGTGCGTGTCGACGTTGGAGGCGTCCGGGGCGTCGGGGACGCAGGCAGGCAGGCAGGAGGTGGCTGGCGCGTGCCGGCGTGCCACGGCCACACGCTCCCGTCCTCCTGGCAGCAGCTTGACGACGGCGGCGGTGTGGGCTGGGCCTGCAACAGGGCTGGGCCAGCTGGGGCGCCAGGTAAGCTGGCCCAGGTGTGCTTCTTTCTCTCTCTTTTCTGTTTTTCTTTTTCTATTTATTTCTTCTGTTTTGTTTTAGTTAGAGCACTAAAACATTTTAGATAATGTGGAAACCTTTTGTGGACTCACTCTGAAGTGTTCCAAAGGCCCTCTGCAAGTTTCAAATTATTTGGAGCTATTTAAAAATATGTAGCATTTAAATGGCCCCAATTCAAATACTTACTGATTTAATTCAAAGCCCAAATAATTCCCTAAAAATGTTCAATATTTTTGGTTTGGATCAAAACCCTTGCCAAAATTATCAAACATTAATGAAGGCATTTTTGGGTTTATTGAAAAAGGTTTTTATTTAAACCTAGTTGAGTTCATTCAGTGCTAGGGTTTGAACCATCCCCATTTCAACCTTCAAAAGAATTTAGACATGATGCAAGATGCACTCAAGTGCAACTAACTACAAGCAAAGACAACAAGGGCTGATCTAGGGCTGTGACAGTCATGCAGCGGCGCTCGTCGCCTTCCAGGTGGTCTAGGTCGTCTGCTGCCACCTGGGTAGCACGTAGGTTCTCCGCAGGCATGGCGTAGATTGGGCGGTCCGCTCCGAACATGCTGGCGATGGTGGCCCCATGCTGTCGGATCGCGCCCACGCGGCTGGGCTCACCAGCAGCCAGAGTGCCGCCGATGGCGTGGTCGATCTCGCGCTGGTAGGCCTCGGAGAGGCGTCTCATGGTAGGCAACTTCTTGGCGCTCTCTACAAGTGCGACGCGGCTAGTTTCTAAGGTCTCGGCGCCGGCGTCTGCCGCGGTGCGGCCAGGTCTCGCAACATCGTTTGCAGCGGATCTTGGGCGACAGCGTCGGACGCCTCGCCGTGGCTAATGAGGAGCACCTCCATTATGGTGCTACCATCGATGTCCGCACGAGGGAGCGGGTCATTGATGACCACTACATTGGTGGGGAAGGCGTCGAGAGACGCCGTGTCAGAGTCGACAAGCATCTGGTCGGTAGAGACGACCGACTCCTGGTCGGAGGCCAACTAGTTGGCGACGTGGAGCTTGCCGAGGAGGTCGATGAGGCAGCTCTCGGAGCTGGCCAAGCCGGTGTCGAGCGCGGGCTTGTTGGTGAGGCGAATCTCGCCAATGAGATCAGCGAGGCAGCTCGCCGTTCAAGCGACTTCTGCGCCATGTAGCGTGTCTACGCAAACGCCATCGCGTGTGCCGGGCTGGCTACGCTCGCCAGGGAGGAAGAGGGTTCCCGTCCAGAACAGATCTCCGGACGACGGTGCACCTCGCCCCATGGTGGGCGCCAAATGTCGGGGGTTTGGAGCCACATATGCCAAAGGATGGATTATCATGTTGGGAGCTAGTAAGGCGTCGCCGGTGCGTGGAAACGGGATAAGGCGTAGACACGAACGCCGGTGAACTTTACCCAGGTTCGGGGCTCTCCTAGGTGATAATACCCCTAGTCCTGCTCTGCGGGGTCTCCGCATGATCACTAATCAACAAGTGACTACAAGTGCTCCTTGAGCCATTTGGCTAGAGGAGGTAGAAGGGCAAGGCTGTCTCTACTCCTCTCTCTACGTGGTAGGTGTAGTATCTCAGGGGCTCAGCCCTTTGCATGGGTGCCCTGGGGGGGTTTATATAGGCCTACCCCCAGGGGTACAATGGTAATCGGGCCGGGTGTAGGACCCGACTGTCAGTGTCTCTGGTGGTCGGCTTCTCCGCCGGCAGTTGGGGCCTACCGCCTGGTGGGTCCCGCCGGCTACTCAGGACTGTAGCAGTTCCGCTGATGATGCATGCTTTGTCGGGGAGGGTGTGGGTACAGTCCCGCCGCCTGGTGGGCGTTCACTGTAGCCACTCCCTGTCTCTTCAGGTTAATGGCGCACAAACTTCAAGGCAGGGGAGGGCCGCCTCGTCAGGAGCCGGCCTCCCCCTGGGCCGACTAGTCCAGGCTTGCTGCCTTTTGGCTTCTCATTGGCAGGTAGGGCCCACCGCCAGGGGGTCGTACTGACAGTATATCATGGTAGTATGGCTCCCTTTGTCAGGGGTGATGTCATGGGATGTATGGCTACAGTGTCACGTCGGGTGAGGGACGTCCGCCCAGTACGCTGCACTGTGGCCATGCTCTGCCCTGGATTCGGGGGTAGTGGGTTGTAATGTAGCCACGCCCCGTCTCGCCGTGTTTATGTGGGTGCAAACTGTGAGGGAGCGAGGGGGTCGCTTACTAGGAGTCGGCCGCTCTGGCGGCCGCCTGCTAGGAGTCGGCCCACTTCATGGCCGTCCTTTAGGTCTCGCCGCCTTCTAACAGCCGATCGCTTGGACCAGCTGGCCCCAAGAAGGCAGCCCTTTGCCTCTGATGCTTGAGGGGCGCAGCCAGCCCTGATGTCTTGAAATACCAGTGGAGGATGATGAGGCTACCCGTGGTCATTTACTCCGACAATGGCATGAGGACGGAACCCTGTGGCACCCCGGCTCAGAGAAACCGGAACGTCCCGTATTCCAGCCTAGAGATCGGGATGAAGTCTTCTGGAATATGGCACTGCTTAGCATAGAACAAATCAACTCTTTATTACAGTCTATATGGACACAAGGGGATTACATCGGCACGGCAAAACTACGCCTGCCATGGTTGCTCTATGCCAGTAGCAGAACAACATGAAGCAGCGGGATAACTCTAGCAGCAGAACAACGATGATGTTGAGGAACTCCACTCCGCAGGGACTCTGGCTGGAACGCTTATCTTAGCTCGCACACAAGTGATCCACGGCAATCAAGCAATCAAATCTGGCATGACCTGCAAACTGGCATGACTCGCCAGGTCAGTACATTGAATGTACTTGCAAGCTCACAATAACCAAAAGCAGTCAAGACAAACAACAGCATGGCATTAGCAGGTTAAATCAATCATGAGCATGATACTATCAGAACAACATGGCATGCACCAACTGTACATGATACAACCAGAACAACTTAGCATGGCATGAGCATATGAACATGATGATACTACATGCAACAGGTTAACATTTTCATACACCAACTTAGTCTGCTCGGGTTACCTCATAACCAATACCTGCACCAACTTACCCTTATGGACATCACACGATCATCTCAGGATCCAATCAAACTTGGTATTACCATACCGTAGTAATCATTACATGACCTCAAGGAGCTTGATTTTTACCCTTGACTCTTGCATAATACCACAAATATCCAACAAATCAGTATCCACAATACCACGGTGATCCTCTCACGATCACAACGGAAACCATTCACGGATTTTATCAACACGGTGATCATTCACGGATCACAACGGAAACCATTAACGGGTTTCGTCAACAATCTCATCATCGCACCAGGTTTATTATTAAGCACATTATTATTATTGTTGGCTCATAGTGTGACCGACTACGAACTGAAACCCTTATCCGCGGGCATGGCTATCGATAGATTAAAACTCTGCAGA
Organism: Secale cereale; assembly: GCA_902687465.1. Classification (NCBI taxonomy): domain Eukaryota; kingdom Viridiplantae; phylum Streptophyta; class Magnoliopsida; order Poales; family Poaceae; genus Secale; species Secale cereale. The sequence goes on from LR738715.1 coordinate 140,827,203, forward strand.
GGTTAGTACATTGTACCCACACTGCGGAAGCCATGGCCTCGCACTCCCATTTGGCTGGACCAACGACATTCCGACAAAACCAATCTATTGTCATCACACTCTCCCAGGCACTCCGACAAACTCCCCTTTGGGCTAAGTCATGGGTGGCCCCGATGTCAACCAGTGACATCCACAGCCACCCCAAATGGGGACATGAGCTCAACAACAACAACAACAACAACAACAACAACGACAAC
>LR738715.1:140828873-140909130 GCA_902687465.1 Secale cereale
GACAACAACGACAACAACGACAACAACGACAACAACGACAACAACGACAACAACGACAACAACGACAACAACGACAACAACGACAACAACGACAACAACGACAACAACAACAACAACAACAACAACAACAACAAGCACACAAGGTTATGTCTCCTTACCAGGCCAGGGTACCGCACACCCATAACCTTCCCTCGTTGGAGGCACCGGCAAGAGGAAACGACAATAGACCCAGTTAGGACCTTCCCATAAAGGTAGATATGGTTGCACTAGTCAGCTCGATTTGGTGGCACCATGACTCAGCCAACAATTGTTCAAGTTCATTATTATCTGGTTAAACTTGAATGCAATAAGCTGAGCCATATTTAACAATATGATGCATCCACAATGCATGAACATGATACCAACATGAGCATGGATGTGCAACCATAACCAACGAGCATAACCACAACATTTAACCATTTATCCAGATGAGCATGGCATACTGACGAGCATGAATATCACAAGTAGATCACTACTCATAGCATAACCTGACCACTAGCATCAACAATAAATACCATACAAGAACATATCAATAATACTACCATGCAAGCATTTAACCAACTGGATGCAAAGGAACATGCATGACAACGGTACTCGGAACAGACGACAGTCATGCACCAAAGACCATCACCAACATCATCGGGTACAACTACCAAGCATGGCATATGAAAGTAATACTAGCAAGAATACATAATAACCAGGTACATCCGAACATAGCATGAAGATAAACTCAGATCCATCAGCATAACCGAAACAAAGATAACAGTTGCAGAAAAATAAGCACTTATTAAATGTTCAAGTAGAAAACCATGGTACTCCATGACTATCATGCAAGTGGTTGTTGTGCCTTGCCTGGGGATGAAGAAGGCTTAGGGAAGAAGTGCGGTGAAGCCGCAGAAAGATTTACCGAAAAAGATTCTCTCTCGAAGGAGGCTGATTAAGTGCAAGGGTAAAATGATCATTTTCAGAATGTGACAACATCATGAAAACGATACCAAAAGAACGGGCTCGACGAAACAATGACATGGGCTTTGGAATCACCTCAATCGGAGTTATGAGCAAAAAGATATAGCCCGACGAAATTGAGGGACCATTCTGTAAAAATAACTCTACAAATAGGCCCCTGGCTGGAAAATCAGAAAACACATTTCTCAGATTACCTCTTCAGAAAGTGAAAGCGTATTTCAAGCTGAAAGAGAAACCGAATGTGTTTTCTTCAAAGGAAAACACATTTCCAGGAATACGCCTTCACTAAAAACGGTCAGCGGGGCCGCATGGTCAACATGAGAGACTTACAGAAGGGTCCAGCCACTTATCCACGTGGTCAGGACAGAGTCAACATCGGGTGGCTGATGAGGGGGTCCCGCGTGCTGGTGGGTCCTGCCCGGCCAGTCGTCGCCTTCAACCTCGCGCTCGTCCGCGAGGCAGAGTAGAGGCGCACGATGCGGGCGGCCGTCCTGGCGATCTGTTCCACCCCCGGCGACGCTCCGCACACGGACGAGCTTGGGAAGATGAGGCGCTCCTGCGAGGACCCTCCACACACACCGAGGGGCACCGGAGAGAGCGCGGTTTTGGCTGGGGCGGACGGCGGTTCCTGCAGTTGAGCATGGGGCTACGACTGTTCCGGGGACAAGGCGAATGGGTGGGGAGGCTCGGCATGCTTCGGTGGACCTACTGGTGGGGAAAGGAGGAGGGGAGAGAGCTTGGCTTGCTCCAATTCAAGGTGGCCGAGGCAGCAGAGGGAGGCGAGGAGGGGCTCTTGAGTCGAAAGAATGGGTCGGGGAGGAAGCTGGGATGCTGGTGAGGCTGTTGGTGAGCTCGGAGGGGCTCAGGGTGGCTTTAAATAGGCTAGGCGAGGGAGCACGGCTCGGGTGCCGCCAAGGATAGGCTGGCCAGCTGCGGTGATGTCCGGATGCATCATGGGGAGGGCGAGGAACTCGACGACAGGGAGCGGACGAACCTCACAAGACAAAAGATGCCGAGGGGAGGGACTTAAATGGTCACGGTGCAAGCTGCCAAGCCGGTTGCCGCCGCTCAAGCTCGGCCAAAGCTCTGGCGAGGCTTAGCAAGCACGGGGTGGCACGGGATCACGATGAGGGAGGGAGCGGACGCGCTACAGAGCTCACGGGGCAGAGGAGGCCAAGTGGGCACGGGGAGGAAAGAGCCAGAGGAGGAAGACGACTCCCATCTACAACGCGTTCATGGGCGCGCGGCGACGAGCGCCGACGGGGAAGCGGACGGAGGAGGTAAGGGCGCAGGGCAACATAGTCGATCATGAGGAGGCCACTGAACATGGTTGTGAGTCGAGATGAGGAGAGAACGGACGGGCACAACGCCGAGGTCGAGCCAGAGCGCGTTTAATGCATGCCAGGGCGGTGGTCACCGCGTGAGCTAGCGAGGAGAAGATACCAAGGGCTAGCAAATGTTGTCTAGGGTGAAGTCGATCCAAGGTAGGTTTCAACTGCGGTGGTAGATCGATGAAAGGCTATGTGGTTTAGTGGTAAGTGAGCTTTGAAGTTTGCTGTATCAAACTTAATCATGCCATTGTGATCAACAGATAAATGCTAAGGGCCAAATGAGTTGTCTGGGAGGTTTAGGTTAGGAAGGATTTTAATCCTGTGCATTTTGAGGTGATTTGTACCAATGCTTAATACACTTGCTTTGCAAATGCATAATCTAGTCCGGAATCAAAATGATGAAGTAGCACTCACTTGGAGTAACCACTTGAGCTCAAATTAGGCAAGGCAGCATGTTTTGGACACATGAAGATGCTGTAAAAATTTCATGCCATTTGGACTTGCCAAAATGGTGCTTCCTTCACAAACATCCTCACTGTCCAGAAACTAGGAATAATTTCTGAGGGAAAATATCTAGATGAATTGAGTCCACAATTTGTGGAGATAGGTTATATGGGTAGGAGAAGGTCCTGGAAATTTTCAGACATAATGGAGCAAGATAAAATATACTTGCTTCACAAACTGAAAATTCGGACATAAACAAAGATTTGGAGGTGTGCTCACATGGATGCAAGGAATGAGCTCAAATCTTGAGGAGAGTCATTATTTGATGATATTCAGGTCATGCAAAAATTTCAACTCATTTTGATATGCCTAGCTTGTACCTACTTCACAAAGTTTCTTTCTGGACAGAAAGTTTGGAAATTAGCTGAAAATATTTACTAGGTAAATGAGTATGAAAATTTGCAGGAGGCAATGATATACACATGAAAAGGTTTCCAAAAAGTTCGGGGGAAAATTGGCAAATGTATACAGCACTTGCTTCACAAAGTGCCATTTAGGGCAGAATATGAAAAGGAATATTGGTGAATTAATTTTGAACATGGAAAGGAAAAGTTTAGTCATATTTGAGGAAGATATGACCCAAAAAATTTATGAGAATTATTTGGGAATTTTAGGAGTGATAGAAATATAGGTTGCTTCACAACCTAGGGCAAACATGGTTATTCCTTTAATAGAAAAATGAATATTCCCTAGAAAAGAATATTGGGGTTGGTCCAGGATGGAAATGGCAAGGTAAACGGAAGGGTTTGAGGATGACAAGCCACTTTGGAAAGAAAGAAGAGGCTGTCTTCTTCAGTTTCCAGACCACATAGCCACATAAAAAGAAAACTCAAGCAAAATCCTTAGAAAATCAAAAGAAAAAGAAAGGGCCAAAAACCAGGATGTGACAAACCCGGCGGAGCGGCGATGTGGTGGTGGTGGGGCGCCTCCAGCGGCCGGCCAATCTGGCGCTAGGCTCCGAGGACGCGGAGCCATTTAGGGCGTTCTGGACTTGGCTACACGATCTTCCCTTTTGGCTTATATCTGAGTGTGTCGGATCCAGCCAGGGCTGACTATGGTGGTCTTGCTGTGGCCTTCGGACACACCGGTGACCTAGAGTTGGGCACTGGTCTACCCCGCCATTGTTGTCGTTCCTGCTGAGTGTGGTCTTGCGGCGTCGGGGCTGCGAGGCTTCAGATTAATGGCGGCGGTCCTAGGGTTCCTCTCACGTCAAGATGAAGATCTGCCTGACACCTGTCCTCCTGATCTGGCCGGAGTGTCGGGTTCCGAAAGGCTCCGCTAGCGAACTCCCATGGGCGTGTTATGCCTAGACATTGCTGGATCAGGTGGGATTCGGTCGTTCCCATTGGTCCTCCATTAAGGAGGGAGCAGCGCGAGGCTTTGCTATCTGTTTCCATCAAGAGCTATGTTTTGCTCCATGGTAAAGTCAGAGGCAGAGAATGTCATGGAAGCCGAGGTTGGAGGACTAGTAATGGTGATTGGAGCCTACGATGTTGAGGAACTTGCTTCGAGTTTCGGGATTTGTAGCAGCGGCATGTAAGTGGGGGCGACAACACATGTGAAGTTCAAGGTCTTACCTTTCAAGGTGAAAATCCAAGGCCTAGCCTTAATTGGTTGTGTCTGGCAATGGCCTTGTTGAAGACATTGTTTTTAGAGAGGTGATTATCTCCAAGGTGAAAACCCGAGATTTACGATCGGGCGACGACGGCGCTGCTGCACTGTTTCCTTCTTGGAGGCGTCGCTTTTGGAGAACTTGGATATCCGGTGTTGTCTTGGTGGTGGTTGTGTTGCAGCTGCATGGACTGCAACTCTGTAGCGGGGCTTTTTTAGCTTCTTCTTCTTTTGTTTTTGGTTTTGTGCATCCGTCATGCCTTTAGGGCATTGCGTTGCTGCAGAGGCTGGGTGTAATTGGTATCTTCACGATATTAATATGTACTCTTTATCAAAAAAATAGCTTGCACAAAGTAAAGGTGTTACTGAAGTTCCTTCCCTTTGAGGGGAAGTACATCTCCGCTGGAGCGGTGGGGAAGCACAATGCTCCCCAAGAAGCCACTAGGGCCACCGTATTCTCCTCACGCCCTCACTCAATGCGAGATGGTGTGATTCCACTAGTGTTGCCCTTGAAGGCGGCAACTGGACCTTTAGAAACAAGGTTGAGGCTCTCTCCACAATTGAATTGGAGGCTCCCAACACTACCACGGAGCTTCACCACAATGGAATGTGGCTCTAATAAGGGAGGAGTGTGTGAGTGCGAGACCGATGAAAAGAGGGACAAGACTGTGCATTTGTGTGTGAGCACGTGAGCGGTAGTTAGGGGGCAAGGAGGGTGTGAGGAGAAGAGGGAAAGTGTGCATGTGGTAGTCATGCCTGACCAGAGAGGTATACCGATCGATGTGTGTTGAAAAGAAGGACCCGAGGACACCTATAAAGACTGTGGGAGAACAACGTAAGGAATATTAAATGAATGAGTGCAATCTAGAGAATGTTGAGGGCGGCGGGAGGGGCGAGGAGGGGTGTGTGCATGCACCAGAAACTAAGTGGTAGCTATATAGAGAAGATGAGTGTATGGGTGTACATGACTAAAAGATATCATACCTTGTAAAAGTGGATTCAAATATTTGAATAATAGACCATGGTGTTTTAAACCCATGCACACGTGAATGTATTAGATATATGAGTGGTGTGGTTTTGAACATGCTATACTATATATACATGGAAGGCATCGTGTGACCACATTTCATTTGAAATTCAGATACCCATGGCAGGCCTCGTGTGACCACATTTCATCCATGCACACCGGGTTTTGAATTTGTGATAATGTGTGGCTTTTCTATCTCACATTTAAATACTTGCAGTTGTGGGGGCGGGGCACCATGCATAAATTGTGTCATAAACACACTATACATATGAAACATGCACTGGTGCGCATCGGTGCTATACAAACAGTTTTTAACCCCTTTCCGCCACGACATTTGAAACCGTCGCCACGTGAGTGTGGGCGATAGGGAGGCCATTCCCACATGACCCAATGAAACCGTCGGGTATAGGGAGCCTTGATACATATAGTTGTCCCTATATAATCGTTTCCGATATCTCGAATATCTGAAACGCTTCATCCTTGCTACTCATTTGTGCTCGCATTGCCATCGTAGTCGGAGTTTTGTGGTTTTACCTAAAACCAGGTAGATTCCAGGCACGCGAGTTTTCCAGGCATGTACCAAACTGGCTCTACATTTATGATGCCTGGCACATCACAAACAGTTCATGATTATAAACCGTGTACGGTAGGTAGACAATCACACACATTTAGTTTTCCGCACCGTATGTGATAGTGTCTGACATCACACACGCTTTGCAAATGTCAACTGTGTGCATTGTTACACACGTTTCCTCTCCGTGAACCATGTCGGATTATGATGTATATCGCACACGCTGTGCTTTATTAACTGTGTGCGCCGTAATGACCTGCACACCGTAATTTTGCCCTAATTTAATTGATGCTATTTAAAATCGTACCTAATTTAAAGTTGAAAGTAAGCTATAGCTTTATTCATATCCATCAGGTTGAAACGAGCAATGCATTATTCGATTCACATGTACATTTTTTTAAGAATTACATAAGCACCAAATAAAGAATGATGAACCAGGGTTCTATACTTGTACTATTACAGATGGAAAAGAAAGAGGCGACAGACATTCTGGTTGCTGAACAAGGTGAAGCGGAATGGCCCTATTGTGCTCACCTGGATGGAGAAGGCACGCACGACTCTAGTCCAACCCCTTGTGATGGCCGGCTGCGAATCATTTAGTTTGAGAGGTAATCTTGAGTAAACTGCTTCAGGATCCACTGCAAAGGAAAAAAGATTCAGACATTGTCATCTAACAAAACTCATTATGGGCAGGAAAAACAAGGCTACATGGTTCTTACTTACCATCCCGCAGTTCACTATTGTCTTGCATAAAGTGTAAATAAATAGTTTGATTGACATCTTTTGAACCATTTTAATAACCATCTTTCTCAGTTTCCTCACTTGATGCTGGTTCATGAATATCTTATTGCCCCATACGCAGAAAGGGTCAAAGTGTGGATCTTTGCAATGACATATGTATCTAAAAGCACCAAGTTAATATTAGAAGCTAAACAGTAATTGCAAAATGATGTAGTACAACACTACCTCCATCCCATTATACAAGATTTTATTACATGTATATCTAGACATCATTAGAACATTAAGGTAACACTTTTTCTTGTTGCTATGTATCCTGGGATTGCATATTTAGTCATTTTGTACAATGTATGTTGCTATGTAGCTTCAGTGCGCAGGCTTAAGCACGCTAGTTAAGCAAAACAAGAAGTGGAAAGGTGTGTTAACTGCATCAGGCATAACATTTAAAAACAAGCAAATAGTCATTCAAACTGTTATTGTGCAGGTCTAAAGTACACTAGTTATTGTTAAAAAACGAAAAGGCATGTTAACTTTGATATCCTTAACAGCAACCAAATATCGTAATTCATAGTGGAATTGTTGAAACTGTTACTGATGAAATTGAACGACACGGCAAATAGTTTCACATATAGAGCATCACATTGTGAAGAACTGAAATAAACAAGTCATAAGGCCATCTCTAGCCGATCCTTTAAAAGTTAAATGACTCAAACCCTTAGTGGACATATATACTCCAGCAATATTTGGCCTTTTCTAGTCGATCCCCTAAACTTAACGTTGTACACATCAATTTGATCAAGTTCAAAGCAGGTTCAACCGAAAGTAGCATGCATTCAAACATAAACATAGATAGTTTGCGTAAGAGAACATGAAACATAAATATAAACTAAGCTAAACTACTTCGGTCGAAGTAGAGGTCGAGCCAATCCTTCCTCATCATGTACGGTGTGCCGTGAGCCGGGTCCGGCCATTGCCGTCGTCGTGGTCGTTGGGGAAGGCACTCCTCCACTTGTCGACGTCGATCTCCTCGTCCTCGGGGCCCACCTCACCGCCCTCCGCGCCGCCTTCCTTGCCGCCTTCAACCTCGTCATCGGAGGAGAGCGCGATAACCTCACCGCCCTCCACGCCGGCAAAGATCTCCCACTACGCCTCCAAGAGCTCCGAGTGCTGCCGGCGGAGCTCTTGCATGTAGGCCTCATCGGTGGCCTCGAGCTTGAGGTTCTCCCACGCCTCGCGGTCCTCCCACGCCATAGCCGAGCCCACCACCCCTGTCACCGGCGGAACAAGGTTGACCAGACGTGTGCCGAAGGGGAAATTGAGCCTAGCCACCGCGCCGTGGTAGCGGACCTGCCAGCGATCATACTCCATGGCCGCGAGCTCAGCCATGTGGAAGCTACCGAGCCACCGGCGGGTGTGGGTCTCCTGATCTATAATCTCGGCGACCCATGTCCCCTACTGCTGCTACCGGACCCCGAGGTAGGACCTCGTCGGCTGCCGGGTCCGAGGGAGGACGGTTAAGTCCTCGAACCGACGTAGGGGCGCGACGTCGGGTGGATCGGGGCATCAGCGACGGCGGATCAAGCCCACGGAGGACGATGGGGACACCTCGGCGGCCACCTCGCCAGCGTCGGGCGAAAACGCCGCGATAAACCACCTTTGGTCATTGGTTCCTCGAGCTCCCTTGCACACAAGCAGAGGTTGAGGATGGAGGCACCGGCGATGGCGGCGACCTACCAATGGTTTTGGCGGTGGTCTGTGTCGGTGTGAGCGGAGGTTTTGGGGAGTGTGTGGTGTGTGTTGAGGGGGGGGGGGGTGCAAGGTGGTGTTTGAGGAAATACTGCGACAACTAAAATTTTTACTAGGCGGGAGTAACAAGGCGGTGCTACTGAAAATTTGGATTAAGGGCGAGCAGATATTTTTGAGATTGTGAGGGATGCAGAGGTGGGAGTAAAATGCCGGGGCTACTAAAAATTTGAATCAAGGGACTGAAGCAGCGTGGGAGTAACAGACATCGCACACGGTCTGCACATACTAATTGTGTGCTATCAAAAATTAAAACCTTCCACGTGGTAGATATTTTCGAGATTACGAGGCAAGGTTGTCAGGATCGCGATTCTGTTGTACGATTCTACAACTTTACGATCCAAACTAACCCCTCTGATTCTACGACTTTAGTTCATAGAATCTACGTTTCTACGATCCTGATAGTGGAGATTCCACGATTTTCGATCCTTCCTTCAGGGCTCCGATCCGATTCAAAATCGCGATTCTGACAACCTTGCGAGGCAGTAATATTTTCGAGATTGCGAGGGATGCAGAGGTGGGAGTATTTGGGGAGCGAGCTAGTGTGCTTGACATGCCGGCTGTGGACTATAGCCGACGCACCTTCTCACGTAAGCCATAGGTGTACTATACACCGACAGTGCTCCAGGATATTTTGTACTACATCTTCCATGGTTGGTGATAATAAACGGTGTGGGATCTACTTGATTTTTCATCTTGATTTGAATTACATAATGGGGTCACAGCGGCAATGGACGGTGTTTATATTGCTAGAACTTTTATCTGCAGTGAGCATGCAACTATATGTGTGTCGTAAAAGAATTGGAATTATTCAGGGTGCACAATTCAAAATTAAACTACATGCACATGCTCCGGTGCATCAACATGGGTTGTAAAATCATATATGTGTCCATGGGTTTATGCTTATGTCGCATGCAAGAAATGGGGATGAATTTCGAACACCACAACACCATGGCTCTCCGACAAACGTCGACGTACTTTCTTTTGTAATTCTAGTAAATCCAAAAGTCGTCCGAAATTCATGAAACTTGGCATGCTATCATGGAGCGGCATCAACATGCCGTGGTAAATTTTTTGTCCCATTTAGGGCAGGTTTGGGTATAAGCTTCTCACAAACCAGAGCTTCTCACAACAAGTTTGATGATTTTGGTAGGGAATGTTTCACCTTCTGGACGAAACTATATCCGTTGCCTCTTCTTGTTCAGTTATTTTCCTAGTGTCAACATAGAACAACTGGAGTGTTGTGTTAATTTTTTGGGGTTTGTTTGGACATTTTAATACATTAATTGAGTTTTCAATGCATTTATTTGCATAATTCAAATTTGAACTACATGCACATGCTCTAATGCATATAAATTGGTCGAAAATTCAAATCCGTGTCCTTGGTTGCATGCTTATGTCCCATGCAAGAAATGGGAATGAATGTAAAATACCCTGCCACCGTAACTCGGTCGCAAATGTTGAGATACCTGGTTTTTAAATCTATTATATAATTATAACAGAAGACAAACAAGCCATGATGTTCATCCACATATTTTAATTATATCAACCATTAGTTTTGGAGATTAAGGGCTAAGATTTAAAGATATAAACGTTACATAGAAATATTGTATATATGTCTTTTTGGAACATAGGAAGTTGTCACGTACAATTTTTTTTTAGAATTCATGTACCTGTTATGATGGAAAGGTGCAAATTAAAATAAATTATAGGACAAGGAAACGTATAAAAGACATACACCCATCTCAAACTAGATCACGTGCACACTAGAAGAGAAAAAAAAATACACGGCCAGGTCACATAATTAACGACTTGGCGTACGTGGGCAGGAGACCGTGTCCTCATGCAAAATAAAGGAGACAGAGTTCTCATGTAGTACAGAAAAGGGAGACCGAGTCCCTGTTCAAGTTCCCAGGAATTATACCAAGCTAATAAAAAGATCCTAGGAATTGACGATGCAAAAATTATTAGTCAAACTTGAGTGTCCTTAGTGTCCAAATCTTTGTCTAACTCAGGAGGAAAATACATGTGTCTAATTTATTTTGAGGCAAATGTGTCCGATTTTCATGGTCCTACCAAACGTAAGAGCATAATGATGCCAATAATAAGAAATATGCAATTACTTTGCAGCTAAGCTAAATCAGAAATTAGATGAGTACACTATATATAATTAAAATGTATATGTACGGTAAATATCCACATATACAATACAACAAAATAATTTTCTTATTTGCACGCAAATTAATTCTAGAAGAACATGTCAAACATGTCTTTAAAAAATTGTAAGATATCAGTGCGTACTAATTAAGGAATATTTTGAACCTACATTTGTAAAAAAATTGCAGCAGTATAAAAATTCATGAATTATTCGCAAACAAATATATAAACATGCATGAATTGATCGCTATAGGAAAAGAAGTTCACCTCAGTTGGATGAAGATGACTTGAGGTATCCTTGAATTGAGGGTCGCTGCTGCTGTATGACAATCTTAAATATTTGTGAAAAATAGTTGCATGTACGAAAAACATGTTCACTTCATGAAGACATGGAAGAAAAATATATTAAGAGAGCATCCCAGTGTCATTGTGTAACGTGTGTGAGCAACACATCTTATGGGAAGAAAAACGATGTTGTTACCATAACAATAGACAAGGAAGTGACATGCCATGTCAAGTACATATTAAGTTGCTTGAGTTATGCCTGAAAGACGGTAGAAAAATTGTTCTATGGTCAGTGCTTCAAATAAGTGTTGCCTCAATTGAACCAGAAATTATAAGTTGCTTCAGTTATGCCAGACATACCGTAGAAAAATAGTTCTAAGGCCAGTGCTTCAAAAAAGTGTTGCTTCAGTTGAACCAGAAATTATAAGTTACAACAATAGAGAGAAGCAGTAAGAGAGGGCAACCTATGATAATAGCGGTAGAGTGATTTGATTGACAAAGATATAATGAGTGAGGGATAGTGTTCGAACAAATAAATCATGAAACAAATCATCTCATGAATTTACTACCAATTTTTCTTATGCTGAAGAAATATACATGAATGAAAGACATGACAAGAAACACACACACACACAGAGGGAGAGGGAGAGAGTATTTACAACTAGAGATAATGCATAACTACACGAATTAGATTTAAATCAATGGCTAATGAACATAGATAATGAGAGTAAGATCAACTACCAATGAAGTATTTGGAGGCATGACATGTACAAATTGGTGGATGCCTGCCAGGTAGTACAACCACAAAGAAGGTGGGTAGACCAAGGGATATCTAGGATGAGATGAGATTACGAGGTACAAATGTTTAGATTTCATTATAGGTAATAAAAAATTGGTTAGATTTCATTATAGGTAAAAAAATTGGTCGACATAAGTTATAAGTGAAAAGGTAGATACGTCCAAATGTAACAGAACTGTAATGAGCATGATTCCTTCAATATGATAAAAACTAAATATTATAAATCTAGCCGCGCAAATGCGCGGGTCACACTACTAGTTCTAATAAATCCAAAACTCGTCGGAAATTCATGAAACTTGGCGTGTTATCATGGAGCGGCATCAACATGACATGGTAAATTTGTTGTCCCATTTGGGGCAGGTTTGGGTATAAGCTTCTCATAAAACCAGAGTTTCTCACAACAAGCATGATGGTTTCGGTAGGGAATGTGCCACCTTTGGGGACGAAACGATATATGTCGCCTCTTATTGCCTTCAAAGAATTTCTAGTGTCAACATAGAACAACAGGAGTGTTGTGTTAAGTTTTGGAAATTTCGGGGTTCGTTTGGACATTTTTATACATTAACTAGGTTTTCTAGGAATTTTATGTGCATAATTCAAATTTGAAATACATATGCACATGCTCCAGTGCATATAAATTGGTTGAAAATTCAAATCTGTGTCCTTGGGTGAATGCTAGCGTCCCATGCAAGAAATGGGAATCAATTTCAAACACCAGGGCACTGTTGATTGCCGGCAAAACGTTGAGATACCTGGTTTCTAAATTCTAGTAAATCCAAAACTCGTGTGAAATTCATGAAACTTGGGATGGTATCATGGAGCGGCATCAACATGTCGTGGTAAATTTTTTGTCCCATTTGAGGTAGGTTTGGGTATAAGCTTCTCACAAACCAGAGCTTCTCACAACAAGTGTGATGGTTTCGGTAGGGAACGTTTCACCTTCTGGACGAAACGATATCCGTTGCCTCTTCTTGATTTCAATTCTTTTCCTAGTGTCGACATGGAACAACATGAGTGTTGTGTTAATTTTTTGAATTTTTTGGGGTTCTTTTGGACATTTTTATACGTTAGTTGAGTTTTCAATGCATTTATGTGCATAATTCAAATTTGAACTACATGCACATAATCTAATGCATATAAATTGGTTCAAATTCAAATATGTGTCCTTGGTTGCATGCTTATGTCCCATGCAAAAAAATGGGAATGAATGTCAAACACCCTGCCACCGTCACTCAGTCGCAAATGTTGAGATACCGGGTTTTTAAATTCTAGTAAATCCAAAACTCGTCTGAAATCCGTGAAATTTGGCATGCTATCATGGAGCAGCATCAACATGACGTGGTAAAATGTTTGTCCCTTTTGGGGCAGGTTTGGGTATAAGCTTCCCACAAACCAGAGCTTCTCACAACAAGCCTAATGGTTTCGGTAGGGAACGTGCCACCTTTGGGGCCGAACGATATTCGTTGCCTCTTATAGCTTTCAAAAAATTTCTAGTGTCAACATAGAACAACATGAGTGTTGTGTTAAGTTTTGGAATTTTTCGGGGTTCGTTTGGACATTTGTATACATTAACTGGGTTTTCTAGGCATTCTATGTGCATAATTCAAATTTGAAATACATATGCACATGCTCTAGTGCATATAAATTGGTTGAAAAATCAAATCTGTGTCCTTGGGTGCATGCTTAGGTCCCATGCAAGAAATGAGAATGAATTTCAAACACCAGGGCACTGTTGATTGCCGACGAAACATTGAGATACCTAGTTTTTAAATTCTAGTAAATCCAAAACTCGTCAGAAATTAATGAAACTTGGCATGGTATCATGGATCGGCATCAACATGTCGTGGTAAATTTTTTTGTCCCATTTGGGACAGGTTTGGGTCTAAGCTTCTCACAAACCAGAGCTTCTCACAATAAGCCTAATGGTTTCGGTAGGGAACGTGCCACCTTTGGGGACGAAACGATATCCGTTGCCTCTTATTGCTTTCGAAAAAATTCTAGTGTCAACATAGAACAACGGGAGTGTTGTGTTAAGTTTTGGAATTTTTCGGGATTCGTTTGGACATTTTTATGCATTAACTGGGTTTTCTAAGCATTTTATGTGCATAATTCAAATTTGAAATACATGCACATGCTCCAGTGCATATAAATTGGTTGAAATCAAATATGTGTCCTTCGGTGCATGCTTTCCCATGCAAGAAATGGGAATCCTACACCAGGGCACTGTTGATTGTTGGGAAAACGTTGAGATACCTTGTTTTGAAATTCTAGTAAATCCAAAACTCGTCTGAAATTCATGAAACTTGGCATGCTATCATGGAGCGGCATCAACATGTCGTGGTAAAAAAAATTACACAGGCAGATTATACCAGATAGAAGTATCGTGCCAAATTTTGGAATTATCTCGTGTTCGTTTGGCCTTTTTATACATTAATTGAATTTATGGGCATTTAATGTGCATAATTCACATTTGAAATACAAGCACATGCTCAAGTGCACCAAAGTTGGTTGAAAAATCATATGTGTGTCCTTGGGTGAATTTTTAGGTCCCATGCAAGAAATGAGAATGAAATTCAAACATCTGGGCGTCGTGGCTCGGCCAGAAAGATTGACAAACTTGGTTTTTTAATTCATGTAAATCCAAAACACGCGTGAAAATCATGAAACTTGGCATGGTGTCATGACATGGCACCAACATGTTGCGGTAATTTTTGTTGGCCGAATTGGGACAAGTTTTGGTATAAGCTTCTTGCAAACCGGAGCTTCTCTCAAGAAGGCTCGTGGTTCCGAGAAGGAACGTGTCACCTCCGTGTGCGAAACAACATATCTACACTCCCTTCTCCCACCTTAATTTTTTTACACAGGCAGATTAGACCAAATAGAATATCGTGCTAAATTTTGGAATTATTCCGGGCTGTTTGGCCTTTTTATACATTAATTGAATTTCTGGGCATTTAATGTGCATAATTCAAATTTGAACTACAAGCACATGTCCAGTGCACCAAAGTTGGTTTAAAAATCACATGTGTGTCCTTGGGTAAATTTCTAGGTCCCATGCAAGAAATGGGAATGAAATTCAAACATCTGGGCGTCGTGGCTCGTCAGGAAAGATTGAGAAGCTTGGCTTTTTAATTCCTGTAAATCCAAAATACGCCTGAAAATCATGAAGCTTGGCATTGTGTCATGACATGGCACCAACATGCTGTGGTAGTTTTTCTGTTCGATTTGCGAAGGGGCACACATTAACAATCAACAAAGTCATTTTGGAACAAGTGATGTCACGTTACAAATCGGAAACACAAGTATTATTGAAACCGTGGGGGGTAGGAGGTGCCGTGCGGGGTATCTATTTGAGTATGGGAGGTATGCGATCAGACCCCTGCGCGTGCTCATCGGGAGGAGAGCCCTTCGACCTCTATCCGCCGCGTACCTCCCTCCCAATGTCTCCATTAATGGCACCCGAGCCCCTGTTTCACGGCGTGGTTATGTCTCACTAGGCTGTGATTTAAGAGAGAAAAATAAAAATCTGAAAAGAAAGTTTTGCATGAATCATGATGTAAGATATGACAGACCTATATAGCATCGACTGTGACTTATAGAAAACATGATGAATATAAGGACGATGATAGTGGATAATAATTTTCTTACATATTTAGGAACATAATTAAAAAAATCCACATGCGGCAACGCCCGAAATACACAAGGGAAAAAGAAGAAGGAACTAGCTAGTCTCCGCGGCGAGCGGCAACGAGCTCTTTCTTGTCCTCAACACGCTCTTTGAGAGCATCCACGGATTCCTCTAGCAGCCTTCGGCGGTCCATGCAGAGCATGTCATTCTCATCCATAAGTTTCTTGACGATGACACTGGTGCTCTCGAACAAGGCAGTGATCTCATCCTGCTCATCCGGGAGCTTCGCATTGCCCTCCCTTAGTTGTTGGATGACACCGAGAGCCTGTTCTAGCGAGGATTTCATGTTGTCCTGCAACCTCACCCAACCATCAATCTGATCCATCTGGCTATCGACGAGTGCATTCATGCGCCTGTAAGAGTCCTCGCCTACCCGCGAGACATTTTCCCAGGCCGTCGCAACACAGGAGGACATGTCTGCTGCATTCGCGGCGCGGCGGGTCATCTCTGCTGCTTTTGCGGCACGGCCAGATCAGGCTGCTGCGTCAACGGGGTGGCAGGACCTCCGTGTTGCTTCAGCAGCACGGCGGGACCTCTCACCTGCTACGGCCTTGCGGTGGGACATGTCGGCTGCTTTCGCGATGAGGCGGGACATCTCTTGTGCTTCCGCTTCCATGCTCGCCTCATCTCTCGACTTAGAACTCACGCTAGCCATGGTAGACGCAAGGGAACGATGATGAATGCCTTGTTTGTTTTTGTGGATGAGGAGTTGAAGAGGAATGAGCAGTCATCTTGGAGTAGTAGTATTTATAACCGAGTACTAATAAGCTCCTAATTGGGAAACCGTTTAGGTTTTGATCGGTGTGAACATGTTTGTAATTTGGAATATGACGGGACGCAGGCTCAAAATTTATTGAAGGTTCTATAATTTCTAAGTGCAGCACTATACCCGGAAGTCGTAATGTGGGCACGCGTTCTCGGTCATGTACGTGGCATTAGCACCATAGGGTGCACCGGAATAGGCAATGTCAGCACACGTCTTGTTCCAAGAACTGTGCGCGCTCGTTATTACCATCGCGCATGCTTCTTTTAATTAGAATGTGTGCCCATCTAGCGCACACATGTTGATCTGTCGAACTGTTTCTATTTGTTGTGGCTAATCACAAACAGTTCATCCGTGTGAAGTGTATGCGATCAATCGCAGACACTTTGATCTGGCTGGTCGTTTCTATTCTGTTGCCTAATCACAATAAGTTAATCCTTCTGAAGCGTATGCCCTCAATCGCACACACCATTATCTAGCTACTCGTTTCTGTTGTTCCGCCTCATCACAAACAGTTAATCCGAGTGAACTGTATGCCATATATCGCATACGCCTTCATCTGGCTTCCCGTTTCCGTTCTTCTTCCTCATCGCAAACAGTTCATTGAACTAAACCGTATGCCATGCATCACACACGCAACCAAAATCTGAACCGTGTTTGATGCATCCGTCATCGCAAACATTTCACACCTTTTTTGACTGGGTTTTTACACCATCGTTTACGATTATTGCATCGCACCCGGTTTCATCGAAGGGTCTCTGATCGTAGTGTCGCGTTAGCAGCATCCTGCAGTAGTGATGTTTTAGATTATGAAGATCTAGCTAGAGCCTGAAATGTACTATTATTTGAAATCATTATAAAGTGGATTCAAAATATTGAATTCAAGTTTAATGATACAAGTAGTTGATATCTAACCTGACAATAACCATGCTGTGTGTTGCCAAAATAATATACAAATGATGGTTTAACTTGACAAAAACTGCAATTGTAGATTATTATTCAAATTGAGAAATGAATTCAAATTTAGTTCATATTGCAGCCTGTAGTATACATTTGGAATGCCCTAAAACGTTCATTCGAGTAGGTTACATGCATTGTACAAACATAACATGGATTCAAAGCATTGAATGGCATTTGTAGTAATTCATATAGCAAAATGGGACAAGACACTCTCTTGTGTTGTGCAAATTGATTTGGTAGCATATCGTTCTCCTAAAAATTAACACGCGCCTTGTTATCCTGAAATTTGAAGCTAACTCTTTGTCTCGTTGTGCTCGGAAAACTTCCTCCATCTCAACCCACGTGTTGCCATCCCAAAATTACAACGTGCGTGAAAACTCCCACCTCCTGCGAAATCCCGACAAGCGAAATTCCCGTGATACCCCCTGAACCAAAAGAACCACCTAGTTCAAATCGGTGGGAGTATTTTCATAACTTACCCCACATTTTGGACAAGCGCGTCCCTAAGCCATGGTTCCCCTTCCCATCCCCTCCGCCGCCCCCATTCGAACACCGATGCAGCGAAAACCCGCGAAGCCCCACACCCTCCTCCGTCTGCCACCTAGCCGGAGCCTCTTCCCCGACGACGTCGTCCACCACAACACATCGACCTCCCTCATCCACCGCACCGGATGAGGATTCATCGTCGATCTCGTCGTCCTGTCGGTTCAGCCACCCCGTCCTCCACCTCCAAGGAGCTGCCCCGATGTTCCCCTCATCTTTCACGCCACCTCCATTCCCACACCGCCATCTTCACCTGCACCACCGAAAGGGCATCATCATCACCGATTCCTCGGATGAAGCTGAGGCCTAATCAGCGCCACCAAAAAGGTTCTACAGTAATCGCTGCATTTTCTTCTTGCTTCGATCTCACGGTGCTGCCGGCGCTCGGTCCCGAGCTGCCATGGCGTAGCTCCATCTGCGGCGGCATCGCCGTCCACTTCCTTTACGGCGTCGCTCCCTCGGTGGCGACGTCGACATCAGTTGGAGCTGCTGCTGCTTTGGCTCTCGCTTGCTCGCACTTCTGCTATGCTCTTGCTCTCCGGTCCCCTGCCTGGTCTTCTCTTGCTCTTTCTTGCACTGCTTCTCTTGCTTGCATTGCTGCTCTAGTCTTCCTTGCATTGCTGCTACACGAGCAGCAGATCCTGCTCTGGCTGGATGGCTCGAGCCCCTGCAGCTGCTACCCGAGATGCTGCTGCGCGACCAGCTGCTTCGGCTCTCACACGTGATGCTGCTCTGGGCGCTGCTACCGCTGCTACTACTTTTCTGCTACTAGTGCGTTCAGTTTTGACAGTAAAATTCAGTTTCGACAACAAAATTCAGTTTCGATAGTTTAGTTCAGAGATGAGCGACTGATGTATTTTACATCTAGCACTTTTTGGTGATGTATTTTACATCGTCTATTGGAGATGCTATTAGAATCCCACTTAAGGTTAACTTTGTCTCTCTTGTCCTGCTTCAGCATCGCCATCGTACACCTCACCAGAGCTGCTTCAATGATGAAGCCATCCATCACAGCGGAGCAATACCCTCGGTGCCATCTTCAGATGCTTAAGAACTCCTTCCTCGCCTTGGACACCCACATCAGCCGCTGCATCCTCAGCGACCCACCCAATTATGCTCAGGTCGACATGGCTTCGCCTAAGAGGTTGTCCACTCATCGCATAACTTTTTTACTCTACATGTAATATATATTGTCCACTTAGCACACGTAGTAACTGGAAATACAAACAATTTCTCCTATATGACAAGCAGTGAGGTACTAGGAAGTTAGCTATCTGTGTTGGACTCTCTCAAAAGCAATCATTATTTATTTCTGGGCATTGGAGTTGTGCATGTGTAGATGGGCCTAGGAGTTGAGCTAGTAGGGCAGTGGCCTGGGTCCAAAGTAGTAGTATTACAAAAACATTTCTGCATGCTATTTCCTCATCAAGCCTGCCTACTAGAATTGGCACTGGTTGAAAGGAAAAGTGAAGGAAAAACATAGGAATTGGAAAGTTACCTATGGTAGAACTATTCTCATGCATTTGGTTTAAAGGAATGGATGAAAGAAAAACTGTAGGATTTTTCCCTTTAGTCTCTTTCAAAGAATAACCATAGGAATTTTAATATCCACTTGGCCCTCCTTTTCTACTTCCTATTCATGAAGAACAATAGCATTATAACTATACATTTTCTTGCGGTCTGACTTAATTTGACCATGCTTCTTTGCATTAATGTGGTCTTCCAATTCATGTGACTGAAACACCCAGATTGACAGAAATCCTATGTTTGCAAATGCTCTGTTTTGCATGTGCATTCCTACCCTCTTCATGTATTTCTTATCCCTATGTTGTTACAATCCTCCAATTGGAAAGAGCCCTTATAGATTTACTTCTGTTATAGATAGGTGTCAAGGAAAACCTTGTGTGGTTTGTCCCGATCCTGCCGTGCCATCGAGCTGACCTGCTTCAACGAAGGAAGGGTCCACCACAACAGGGATCCGCCCTCTAGACTGTCTTTTGCCGCCTCAGATCTTCTTCCCCGCCGCCGGCAGCCACCACAATAGCATTACCATCATCAATTGTGCAGAGGACCTTGAGGACTACACGGGTCCGCAAGAGAGGTCACACTCGTTTGTGTTTGCTTACATTATGGATCGCTTAATATAACCTACTACTTTATCGTCTTGTTCACCTCTTAAACTCCAAGTCTGGTCCAAACTAATGCTCAAACTCGAGTTTTTAAATGGTTGTGGGGTACATATCGGGGCAGCAACGATTAGTATCTATGTACTATCTGGTCATTCTCGGGTGTCTACTATGTGTTGCATGTTGGGTGGGAAACAAACAGTAAAGGAGCTAGTATCTGTATGTTTAACTGAAGCTATTATATGCATGCTATCATTCGTTTTGGGTCCATCCATAAGTAGCTACCATCACTCTGGATTTCTGCATGCACTCCTCACACAATCTCACTATGTTTTATTCCTATGCATGTCAGTTATTGTACACAATGGTACTGAACATTTCGAACAAAAGAGACGAGGCTTGTGTGGCAATAAATTATCATGTAGACGTCGCTCATTGGTGGGTGCAAAGACAGCCCCCCTCCCACCATTCCATATTGTAATCAAGAGGAAGATAACTGTTCAGAGGGGGATTCAGAGGAAGCAGGCCACTCTTGTTTACCCCCTGAGGTCTTTGCTCTAACTTGGCCTACTGATGTTGGTCATATCATGCATATGGCGCCTTGCATTGCTTACTTTACACATCAAATATGTCATCTGCTTAGTTTAGACATGCTTCATGTGAATGCCATCTGTTTAGTTTCTATATCATATATGTGAATCATGAAATGCCATCTTGTTTAGCCATGGATCATATATGTGAATTTTGCAATGCCACCCTAGTTAGATAGTAATCTGATATGTGAATTATATCATGCCATCCTTTTTTATTACGTATTAAATTTGTCAACAATGTTAGTACATTGAATTACTCTTCCTGTGCATCAGCCATTCCACACGGTAAGGGGAAAATCTGGAGTGAAAACAAGGTCTTCAGAGCAGACAATGCTATCTAATGAAGCGCATGTCTTGCTGGTTACGGATAGCTCCTTAGAGCAGGATTCAGAGACAGATGCCTAGTCCTATTTCTCCCCCGAGGTTATATTGCTCATATCGTGCATATGGTGTCTTGCATTGCTATGTCATTTCCTTAGTTTAGACATGCTTTGTGTGAATGCCACCTGTTTAGTGTGTAATTACCATATATGTGAATTATGCAATGCCCTCTTGTTGGAGGACATTATATATGTGAATTATGCAATGCTATCTTGTTGCAAGGCATTATATATGTGAATTATGCAATGCCATGCTGTTTACCCAGGCATCATATATGTGAATTATATCATGCCATCCATTTTTTGTATTACGTATTCCATTTGTCGACAATGTTTGTATGTTCAACTAATCTTCCTGTGCATCAGCCATTTGAATTGGTGATGGAAAAATCTGGAGTGAAAACAAGTTCTTCGGAGCAGACAATGCTACCTGCTGAAGCAGATATCCTGTTGGTTACAGATAGCTCCTCAAAGGAGGATTCAGGGACAGATGACTAGTCCTATTTCCCCCTGAGGTGTATGCTCAAACTTGGCAGGGTTATATTACTCATATCATGCATATGTTGTCTTGCAATGCTTAGTTTTTACATCATATACACAATATTGAGTGCCATCTGCTTAGTTTACACACCATATATGTGATTGCCCTCTGCTCACTTTCTTAGTATATAAATCATATATTTGAGTTATATCATGCCATGATGTTTACATAGACATCATGTATCGGAATTATGGCATGTCGACCCATTTTCTAAAGACGTAATATAGTTATATCATGTCATCATGTTTACATAGTCATCATATTTTGAAGTATGTCATTCTATCATGCTTAGTTAGCCATCATATATGTGAAATTGTGTCATGCTATCAGGTTTAGTTAGCCATCATATATGTGAAATTGTGTCATGCTATCATGTTTGGTTAGACAACATAAATGTGAATTGTTGTGTGGCCCGTTTTCTTCCTTACTATCCATTGCACATGTCTATCATACAATGTTTGTACATTCATTTACTTTTCTTGTTTATCAGCCATTTGAATTGGAGGGGGTGATGTCATTATCTATGGGAGTAAAAACACGGTCTTCAGAAAAAATAGTGCTACCCGTTGATGCAGATGGAACCACGGTTGTACTTGCTCAAGAACCAACCCCACCACAAATTACCCAGACTCACGCAGATTCTACTCCTACCCAGTTGTACCGAGAACCAGCTACACCCCTTCTAACCCCAACCCCAGTAGATAGTAAACCAGTTCCAGTTGACACAACACCGTCTCCACCACAAATCACCCAGACACGAGCAGTTAGTAAGGCAAGTGCAGTGCCCAAAGCACGAGGACCACCACTTTGAACCCCAAGTCAACGCTTAAAGCAGAAGAATAATTGTTCTCAGGTCAGGTTCCGTAGCTATGGTTCATACTCCTTTGCTCTTGCATCACTGTATTTACTCATACCAACTAATTTCAAATTTGAAGGATGCAATTGAAACTCTAATGGCACTATAGGTATGTTTTAAACCCGTTTCTTTAACTGGTTTTCTATTGTAACTTGCTCTATGTTGGTTTTAGTTTCAATTGAATAAACAATTATGTTCTCATGTCATGCACATTACAAGTGTTGTTAGTGATGTGTAGTTTTCCACACTTATATTCTGTCTATGGTGCTTTGTCTTAAACAGATATGATTTGAACTGTCTCTATCTTGATTTGGCAACATAAACTAGAATGATATATACCATACAGTGACCATAGTACATGGATATATGTTTGTTTCATGTTGTTATCTTGTCCACCTTACAACTGAACTGGTTTACCAAAATGAGTTTCATATACATGCTAAACCTGTGATGTGTCTGCTTATTTCTCTTTTAGAAAGCAGACAAAATATTGGAGAAGAGTACCCCGTTATGCAATGGTAAAGGAAGTAATGCAGATAAGGTTCAAGATAGGGAGACATCCATGTTAGTCTCCAAGAAAGCTGATAAAATAGCTAACGAAAACTATCTTGAAGGCAGTGAGACAACCCCAAAGTCATGTCTTGGTGTAGTGTTCGAGTTACTAGACACTACCAATGGCACAAGCTCCTCGAACTCATTGTCTGAATCAGTTTGGTTTCTTGAGTCTCAACTACAAGCTAAAAGACATCGAGCAGTTGTGCTGCGACAAGAAGCCGAAGGACTGCAGAAGTCCCTGGAGAATTCAGATGCATACTTTCTGGTGCAACAGCAAGCGCTGGAGGATTTAAGCACCAAACAAGAGAAAGCTAATAAGCTTGCTAATTGTTTTGCCAGCATGGTGGATACCGAGGATATTGTTTATTGAGCTCTTGTGAAGTGGTTTCAGTTCTGGACTTGTTTTGTTGTGGCATTTCTTTGCACTAGTCGCAAACTTTGACAACCAGTGTATGTAATATGCTGCTTTGTTCCCCATATTTGCACGGGTGGCGAACTTTGATGCCCAGTGGTTGTAATATGTGTAATAGCCATAATAGCCTAGCGTATGTTGCTTGCTTATTTATTTCATTGTTGTCCCAGTGGTTGTAATATGTGTAATAGCCATAATAGCCTAGCGTACGTTGCTTGCTTATTTATTTCATTGTTGTCTTGTTTATTTGCTTGCTTATAGTCAGTGCAGTTCTTTTTTCGTGGTGTGCTAGTGGCCGTAATAACCTATTATTTAAAACTAGGCCACAATAACCGTGGGCAACATATGGACCGTTGTCACCATGGTCCTGCTATCTGCTGTAGTGACCATGGGCCAACTACGGGCCGTAGAATCATTGGGCCTTCTACAGGCCGTATGACCGATTGGCCAAACATGGGCCAATAACGGACTGCATTATGGGTCATAAACGGGCTAGAGCGGCAGCCATCCGTTCATGGGCCGAGCATAACGGGCCTTTAACAGGCTGCCGAGTATAACTGGCTTAATTCTATCGACATGCATAATGGGTCGTTAATGGGCCGTATTTGATGACGCTATGAAAAAATCCCAATGGATTAATGGGCCACAAACGGGCCGACTTTAACCACGGGCTTAATTTGGCACAAAAGCGGAAAAGGCCAGTAACGGGTCGTAACCTACCGAATGTTGCGAATCAGACCAAGATTAAATAGGCCCTTAAAAGGCCGAAAGATAACATGGGATGGGAACGACCCAATGGAGTAATGGGCCATTAATGGGTATGAAGCGATATACTATTCATTATGGGCCAGTTTCACTACGGGTTGTTAATGGGCCAAGAGTTACAAAGGGCCTCATATGGGCAAAAAGACATCATGGGTTGTACATGGTCCAGAAGTTGCAACAGACTGGAATCATATTGGACGGCGCAGATGAAGCTAGTGGGCCATATTGGGAAAGGCCATAATGGGCCATGAGTTATCGGGCCTGAATGGGCTATATGTGAGCAGGCCGTTAGCAGGCTTTCGATGGGCCGGCCTATTATCCTTTGACCAAGATAGTCAAACGGGCCGGCCTTTTGATCTGAATGGGCCCCTGTTGGGCCGTTCCACGCGTTGACGTATCATTGGCGCCTCCTGATGGGCCTCGAACCCCTCGTTTGTTACCCCAAGTGGAAGGTGTAAGATGCAGTAAGTAGAAGTGTTTTCCCCTAGCAAAGATGCCAAGGATCGAATCCCCAGAGACTCCTAGGTTCAACAGGTAGGTGTCAACTGCTAACGGCGCAATTAGCAATCAACGTGGACCTGCACACAGATACAAATAACTTTGCTCCCAACGAGTACAGAGAGGTTGTCAATCTCTCCGGCCTTGTAGTTCACAAAGGGTTAAAAGCAATATGATAGTAGTGATAGATAGTGTTTGCAATAGTAAATAAAATAGCGAAAAGGTAAATAGTGTATGTGATCAATGATGGTAATATGGACCGGAGTCTCATGATGTTCACTAGTGATGTCTCTCTCCCAAAAGACGATACAACAGCTATGTGAGGTAAGAAATTACAGCTGGGCAATTGACAGGACCACGAACGCAAACCAATGCTGACTACATTGCAAGAAAGGTTGAGGTTCAAAGCATGGGCGGTACGCCAAAGTAAGTAGACAGAAATCCATCTGCATCTACTACTAATCATCCACCTTGAGATATCTATCCAGAACATCTCGCTGCTATTAAGTTGCGAGTCCCACCCATAGTGTAAACTCAATGCAACAGACAACTGCATTAAAAGAACTTTGCGTAAAGTAAACAATCCTTGCACCCGCGGGCACAAGCACCGTTGTTTTCCCCCTTGTGGCAACAACACATCCCCTAGACTCATGTTTCTGTCACTCAAGCTAGTCATCGAGGGGCATGAACCCACAATCGAGCATAACGTTCCCTCTTGGAGTCACTACCTATTACTCGGCCAAAGCAATAAATAAAAACGGAGAACATGCAAGAATTACTTATGAACTAAAATATAAAAGAGGTGAATCAAATATATTACTCAAGATCAATCTGAACATAATCTCATAATCCATCGAATCCCAGCAAACTCAACATAGCAACAGCATAAGGATTACATAGGTGCCTCGATCATGTAGGGCAGCTTACGAGGACTAATTAGTGAAGCACAAGAACGGGAGGAGAACATCACATAGCTACTGGTCATGGACTCATGGTCCAAGGGAGACTACTCATGAGTCATCCGGGAGGCGTCCATGGTGGTGGAGAAGCTCCCGGTGGTGATCCTCCCCTCCGGCAGGGTGCCGGGAAGAGTTCTCCTGGTGCTCCCGATCTTGGAAGCGGCGGCGGCGGCGGAACAAAGATGGGATCGCGAAAAGAAGTCCTGTTTCGAGGGTTACGGGGAACCCCTTAAATATATGCCAAAGTAGGGCACCGGGGGATCCTCGGGGGGCCGAGGCGCCCCCCCGACGCAGCCCAGGGGGAGGGGGCGCCCATAGGGCGCCTGGAGCCCCTGTGGCCCCCCAGGCTGCCCTTCGGACGCAGTGTTGTTTCCGGTTCGCTGATTTTTTATATAATTTTTCTAGATTTTTCTGGGCAGTTCTCGAAACGTGAAAACCTGAAATATAAAAACAGCCGAAAACAGAAACTGGCACTGGGGTGCACTGGATTAGTAAGTTAGTCCAAATATGATCAAAAGTGTATGGAAGTGTATGAATATCATAGCAATATCACCCAAAAGTGGCATGGAGCAAGCAGAAATTATAGATACGTTTTGGACGTATCAACATCCCCAAGCTTAATTCCTGCTCGTCCTCGAGTAGGTAAATGATAACAAGAATAATTTCTGTGGTGACATGCTATTAACCATATAGGACTTTCTCATAGTCATATGACAAAAGCTTACTGAGATAATGATTCTAAAGTAATTAAGTTGTCTCAAGAGAAAATCACAAATGACTGAAAGTTTTACAACATGAAACTGAAACATCAAATTTTTTGCAATGAACATGATGTGCAAATATGATCAAGTGATATCTAGCTTTCCCCCTTTAGTGATGCAAAACATAAATGCAAGGGCACCTTCAAGGTTTAAGTGATGACTAGATACAATCATTTCAGAATAAACGATATCACAATCATGCAAAAGACAATGCTACTTTGGAACAATGCACATTACACTCAGAATGACAATCATGCTCTCAGTAGTTGGTGCTTGAAGTGCTAGAGCTTTTTATTTTGAAACATGGAAGCAATTGTGTCAACGGTAGTAGTACTTCATATGTGTCATGTATAAAACATCCTATAAGTTGCAAGCCTCATGCATCGAATACTAATAGTGCTCGCACCTTGTCCTAATTAGCTCGGATCCCCATGGGTTATCATTGCATTGCATATTTTTAACCAAGTGTCACAAAGGGGTACCTCTATGCCACCTGTACAAAGGTCCAAGGAGATAGATCACATTTGATTTCTCGTTTTTGATAGATCTCAACTTGAGGACATCCATACCGGGACAACATAGAAAATAGATGATGGACTCCTCTTTAATGCATAAGCATATTCTCATGAGAGATTGAGGATTAAGGTCCAAGCTAAAACTTCCACCATGATGCATGGCTTTGGTTGGCGGCCCAATGTTCTTCTCTAACAATATGCATATTAATTCAACCCACGGTAAATCACCCTTACTTCAGACAAGACGAACATGCATAGCAACTCACATGATATTCAACAAAAGTGTGACAGTTGATGGCGTCCCCAGAAACATGGTTACCGCTCAGCAAGCAACTCATAAGAAATAAGATACATAGGCAACATATTCTTTACCACAATAGTTTTTAGGCTACTTTCCCATGAGCTATGTATTGCATGGTTAATTTGCTTAGTGCAGGTGTAGGTTAGCAAAAGACTGGGAGCGACCAACTAAGAGAGCCATGACGGTCATAATCATGCAGAGCGACAAAGCAATATTGAATCAGGCATGGTAGTTATATCGCTACTCAGAAACAAATGATCATCAAGGCTTGACAGACTTTCTTTACAGTCTTGAATATGCGTGAGCATACGCCAAGTCAATCAAAATAAATTCTCGAAGGAAGATATTACTAAACCATACCACATCATAAGCAAACAAACCAAGTTGGTACTCCAATAACACATTGGGAACCCCCCAGCTATCTGAGATTAACCATAAGAAAACCTGAACTACTAAGCACCATCATGAAAGTAGCATCTTTATCATAGACACATTAACCCATGCAACGGAAGCAAACTCTCTTAATAAGGTGAGCATGGTAATTAAAGAGAGTTCAAGCAACCAACCAAATAAAAGCTCTTGAAAAGATAAGCATGAATAATAAGAGTAGAGTATGATAGTAGCTATTTAAAAGACAAAGAACACACACAGCATACATAGACATGAAAATTCTATGTAATATTCTAGGTAGAGGTGGAGCGTGTTTCTCTCCCACATAAAGGAATGCTGGGTTCCGACTCGTTATGAAAAACTAAAAAGAAAACTAAAAGCAAGACGCTCCAAGCATAGCACATAACACATGAAGTGATAAAAATATAGCGGAACGAAAGACGAAATGATAATGTTGATGGAGAAGGGGATGCACGGGGGGCATCCCCAAGCTTGGACGCTTGAGTCTCCTTGAATATTTCTTGGGGGTGCACGGGGGCATCCCCAAGCTTGAGCGCTTGACACTCCTGAATCTTTTTATCATCTTCCCTCGCACACTTGAAAACTCCCTTCATACACAACTCATCATAATCTGATTAGCGAGGTTAGTACCCTTAATAAAATAATTATACCTTGCTGGAAATAAGGATATTCTTGAAGTTCTACTGTTTCTCAAGATTGCCAAAAGATTTTTGCAAAGAAAAAGCAAGTTCTCAATCTGCAAAGTGAAGGTAAGGCAAAACAGGACAGAATCTGTGAAAAACAGAACAGCAGGCAGTAATTGACCTGTTCGGGATACTTCTGCAACTCAAATAAAAAAACTCAGAACTGACGCACGAAAGACAATTATATAGAGAACGCTGTCGAAAAAATTCAGACCAAAAAAATGATCTGGTGATTTTATACGAATTTTTCTATCCAAGGACAGAATCTGTTTCCTGGACAGCACCTCACAACTTTTGAACTTTCTAGCAATCAGAGGCTATACTTGGCACAAATATGAAAAGTAAAGATACAATGATGATGCTACAGCAGTAAACAACATCAAGACTCAACAAAAGCAAAAATTTTATTCATGTGGGCTGCCTCCCAAAAGCACTTTCTTTTATGCCTTTAAGCTAGGCATAATGCATAGATCAAGTTTTATCAAGAGTAAAAGAATAGCTAGCCCGTACAACGGACTCAAAAGGTAACTTGACCTTCTTACGAGGGAAGTGTTCCATCCCTTTCTTGAGAGGAAACTGAAATTTAATATTATCCTCTTTCATGTCAATGACAGCACCAACGGTGCGCAAAAAGGGACGTCCCAAAATAATTGGACACGAAGGATCACATTCAATATCCATAATAGTGAAATCAACGGGCACATAATTATCATTGACAACAATAAAAACATCGTCGATCCTCCCCAAAGGTTTCTTTATGGAAGAATCAACGAGACGAACACCAAAAGAACAAGAATCATAAAGGTTTCAATTTAAGCATATCATATATCCTTTTGGGCATAACAGAGGTACTAGCACCAACATCACATAATGCATAACAAGAGAAGTCATTCAAATAATTTTTTATCATAGGATCCCAACCATCTTCTAGCTTTCTAGGTATGGAGGCTTCTACTCTAAGTTTCTCCTCCCTAGCTTTGATGAGAGCATTAGTGATATGCTCTGTGAAGGCAAGGTTAAGCGTGCTAGTGCGGGGATCTCTAGACATCTTGTGAAGGAAATCAATAACTTCTGTAAGAGTGCAATTATCAAAATCAAGGTCACGAGCATCAAGTAAAGTAGTAGTGGTGTCCTTAAGGCTCACCTGTTTGGTAGTTTCTATAGCATCACCATTAATAGGTCCATTGGGACCAGGAGTACATTGGGTGCTAAGAGTGTGAACATCCTCAATAACTTGGATAGTAGCAACAGTGTGGTGGGTAGGAAGGCTCTTAATTCTTTCCTCTTCCTCCCTTAGGGAAGCAACCACTTCAGGTTTAGCTGCCATTTGGTTTATCAAAGTAGCTTGTGTGTGGGACATATTGGAAACTTGGGTCTCAGTGATAGTGAGTCCAGTCTGGAGGTTAGAAATCTCAATATTTATGTTCTCTAATCGTCTACTAATGTCTTGCAAGATAGCAGTATGCTCATTTAATTGCCTCGAGAAGGTTTTGTTTTGTTCATATTGGTTGTGCATGTAATTCTTAGTGGCCTTCTCTATTTCTAGCAGTTTCTCATAGCCAGGTAAATCTCTACCTTTTTGGAAAGAGTTATTGGTAGTAGGATAAGCATTGTCATACGATCTAGAATTACTACCAAAGTTACTCCTATAAGCATCGGCAATCACTGAATCCAAAGGATCATAACGAGGATCAACAGAAGATTGTTTCGAAAGTAGAGACATGATCAAGTCAGCTTTTTCATTGAGGGAGGAAATCTCCTCGACAGAGTTTACCTTCCTACCTGTTGGAGCGCGTTCGGTGTGCCATTGGGAATAGTTGGTCATCATCTCATCGAGAAGCTTTGTGGCAGCACCAAGTGTAGTTGACATAAAAGTTCCTCCCGCGGCCGAATCTAACAAGTTCCGCGAGGTAAAGTTCAAGCCTGCATAAAAAGTTTGGATAACCATCCAAGTAGTCAAACCGTGAGTAGGGCAGTTCTTGATAACAGATTTCATACGTTCCCAAGCTTGGGCAACGTGTTCATTATCCAATTGTTTAAAATTCATGATGTTACTTCTAAGTTGGATAATTTTAGCAGGTGGATAGTATTTTCCGATAAAAGTATCTTTGCACTTGTCCCATGAATCTATGCTATTTCTAGGCAAAGACTGAAACCAAATTTTAGCTCCTCCTCTCAAAGAGAAAGGAAAAAAGCTTAAGCTTAACAATATTACCATCTATTTCTTGGTACTTTTGCATATCACAAAGTTCTACAAAGTTGTTCAAGTGTAAACCAGCATCATCTCCAGCACCGGAGAATTGTTCTTTCATGACTAATTTCAGTAAAGCAGGTTTAATTTCATATGAAGGTGCTGAAGTGGCAGGTGTAGTGATAGGTGTGCTGATAAAGTCATCGTTGTTGTGACTAGTGAAGTCACACAACTTGGTGTTCTCGGTGGAACCCATAGTAGCAAGCAAGCAAGATAACTATTTTTGTGATTTTCGATAAAAAGGAACTAAAGCAGAAATATGAAAAGTAAACTAACAAGACTAAAAAGCAAAGGTAAAAGATAGCATGCAACTCCCCTATCCTGAAGAGTGGAGTCCCCGGCAACGGCGCCAGAAAATACTCCTTGATGGGCCTCGAACCCCTCGTTGGTTACCCCAAGTGGAAGGTGTAAGATGCAGTAAGTAGAAGTGTTTTCCCCTAGCAAAGATGCCAAGGATCGAATCCCCAGAGACTCCTAGGTTCAACAGGTAGGTGTCAACTACTAACGGCGCAATTAGCAATCAACGTGGACCTACACACAGATACAAATAACTTTGCTCCCAACGAGTACAGAGAGGTTGTCAATCTCTTCGGCCTTCTAGTTCACAAAGGGTTAAAAGCAATATGATAGTAGTGATAGATAGTGTTTGC
Organism: Secale cereale; assembly: GCA_902687465.1. Classification (NCBI taxonomy): domain Eukaryota; kingdom Viridiplantae; phylum Streptophyta; class Magnoliopsida; order Poales; family Poaceae; genus Secale; species Secale cereale. The sequence goes on from LR738715.1 coordinate 140,859,916, forward strand.
AATAGTAAATAAAATAGCGAAAAGGTAAATAGTGTATGTGATCACTGATGGTAATATGGACCGGAGTCTCATGATGTTCACTAGTGATGTCTCTCTCCCAAAAGACGATAAAACAGCTATGTGAGGTAAGAAATTACAGCTGGGCAATTGACAGGACCACGAACGCAAACCAATGCTGACTACATTGCAAGAAAGGTTGAGGTTCAAAGCATGGGTGGTACGCCAAAGTAAGTAGACCGAAATCCATCTGCATCTACTACTAATCATCCACCTTGAGATATCTATCCAGAACATCTCGCTGGTATTAAGTTGCGAGTCCCACCCATAGTGTAAACTCAATGCAACAGACAACTGCATTAAAAGAACTTTGCATAAAGTAAACAATCCTTGCACCCGCGGGCACAAGCACCGTTGTTTTCCCCCTTGTGGCAACAGCACATCCCCTAGACTCATGTTTCTGTCACTCAAGCTAGTCATCGAGGGGCATGAACCCACAATCGAGCATAACGTTCCCTCTTGGAGTCACTACCTATTACTCGGCCAAAGCAATAAATAACAACGGAGAACATGCAAGAATTACTTATGAACTAAAATATAAAAGAGGTGAATCAAATATATTACTCAAGATCAATCTGAACATAATCTCATAATCCATCGGATCCCAGCAAACTCAACATAGCAACAGCATAATGATTACATAGGTGCCTCGATCATGTAGGGCAGCTCACGAGGACTAATTAGTGAAGCACAAGAACGGGAGGAGAACATCACATAGCTACTGGTCATGGACTCATGGTCCAAGGGAGACTACTCACGAGTCATCCGGGAGGCGTCCATGGTGGTGGAGAAGCTCCCGGTGGTGATCCTCCCCTCCGGCAGGGTGCCGGGAAGAGTTCTCCTGGTGCTCCCGATCTTGGAAGCGGCGGCGGCGGAACAGAGATGGGATCGCGAAAAGAAGTCCTGTTTCCAGGGTTACGGGGAACCTCTTAAATATATGCCAAAGTAGGGCACCGAGGGATCCTCGGGGGGCCGAGGCGCCCCCCCGGCGCGGCCCAGGGGGGGGGGGGGGCGCCCACAGGGCGCCTGGAGCCCCTGTGGCCCCCCCAGGTTGCCCTTCGGACGCAGTGTTGTTTCCGGTTCGCTGATTTTTTATATAATTTTTCTGGATTTTTCTGGGCAGTTCTCGAAACGTGAAAACCTGAAATACAAAAACAGCCGAAAACAGAAACTGGCACTGGGGTGCACTGGATTAGTAAGTTAGTCCAAATATGATCAAAAGTGTATGGAAGTGTATGAATATCATAGCAATATCACCCAAAAGTGGCATGGAGCAAGCAGAAATTATAGATACGTTTTGGACGTATCACCTCCTGTCAATTCGTTGGTTGACATCTGTCCGTATGTGTAGCTGACACGCAGTTCCTTCGGCCAATGAGAATTTTACACGTGGAAATTCCCATTGGTCCTCGCTGTTAGCGGGTTATCGGATCCAAAACCAGAACCGATAGCTTAATGGCTACCCGTTACGGTGGATGCCACGTGTCGGTTACCCTTGACGAAAGCACTTCCATGAAGCACCAGTTATCGTCATGGGAATGAACACTTCCGTGATGATAATTTTGGTATTGTCATGGAACACTTCTACGACAGCACAGGTATGACTATCTTGATTCTATCACAAAATCGTCATGGATGTACATGCATGACAGAAAACGTCACCTACTGTGACAAACACGTATTATCACGGAAGTGATTTTTTTGTAGTGAGTGTGCTTGACGCGCCAGTTGTGGAATGTAGCCGACGCACCTTCTCGCGTAAGCCACAGGCATACTATACACCGACGGTGCTCCAAGATATTCTGTACTTCATCTCACATGGTTGGTGGTAATAAACTGTGTGCGATCTACTTGATTTTTCATCTTGATTTGAAATACATAATGGGGTCACAGCTGCAATGGATGGTGTTTGAATTGCTAGAACTTTTATGTGTGGTAAACATGCAACTATAGGTGTGTCGTCAAAAAAATTGGAATTATTCAGGGTTCGTTTGGACATTTTTATACGTTAACTTGGTTTTCTAGGCATTTCATGTGCACAATTCAAAATTAAACTACATGCACATGCTCCGGTGCACCAACATGGGTTGTAAAATCATATATGTGTCCATGGGTTTATGCTTATGTCCCATGCAAGAAATGGGGATGAATTTCGAACACCACGACACTGTGGCTCTCCGGCAAACATTGAGGTGCTTGCTTTTGTACTTTTAGTAAATACAAAACATGTCTGAAATTCATGAACCTTAGAATGCTATCATGGAATGGCATCAACATGTTGGGGTAAAAAAATACTGTCCCATTTGGGGCAGGTTATGGTATAAGCTTCTCGCAAACTAAAGCTTCTCTCATAACAAGCCTGGTGGTTTCGGTAGGAAACGTGCCACCTTAGGGATCAAAACGATATATGTTTCCTCTTCTTACATTCAAAATTTTCTCATGTCAACATAGAACAACACGAGTGTTGTGTCAATTTTTGGGATTTTTCGGGGTTCGGTTGGACATTTTATACATTAACTGAGTTTTCTGTCCATTCATGTGCATAATTTAAATTTGAACTACATGCACATGCTCGAGTGCATATAAATTGGTTCAAAATTGGAATGTGTGTCCTTGGTTACATGCTTAAGTCTCATGCAAGAAATGAGAATGAATGTCAAACACCTTGCCATCGTCGCTCGACCGCTAACATTGAGATAAATGGTTTCCAAATTCTAGTAAATCGAAAACATGGGTGAAATTTATGTAACTTGACAAGCTAGCAAGGAACGGCATCAACATACAGTGGTAAAAATATTGTCCCATTTGGGGCAGGTTGGGGTATATAAGCTTCCCACAAATCAGAGCTTCTCACAACAAGTGTGATGGTAACGGTGGGGAACATTTCACCTTTCTGGACGAAACGGTATCCATTGCCTCTTCTTGATTTCCAATTTTCCTAGTGTCAACATAGAACAACATGAGTGTTGTGTTAATTTTAGGAATTTTTCGGGGCTCGTTAGGACATTTTTATACATTAACTGAGTTTTGTATGCATTTATGTGCATAATTCAAATTTGAACTACACGCACATGCTCTAATGCATATAAATTGGTTGAAAATTCAAATATGTGTCCTTGGTTGCATCCTTAGGTCCCAAGCAAGAAATGGGAATGAATGTCAAACACCCTACCACCGTCACTCAGCCGCAAACATTGAGATACCTAGTTTCTAAATTCTAGTAAATCCAAAACTCGTCTAAAATTCATGAAACTTGGCATGCTACCATGGAGCGGCATCAACGTGCCATGGTAAAAAAATTTGTTCCAGTTGGGGCAGGTTTGGGTATAAGCTTCTCACAAACCAGAGATTCTCACAACAAGCCTGATGGTTTCGGTAGGGAACGTTTCACCTCTCTGGACAAAATGATATCTGGTGCCTCTTCTTGATTTCAATTTTTTCTCTGGTGTCAACATAGAACAATAGGAATGTTATGTTAAATTTAGGAATTTTTCGAGGCTCGTTTGGACATTTTTATACATTAACCGAGTTTTCTATGCATTTATGTGCATAATTCAAATTTGAACTACATGCACATGCTCTAATGCATATAAATTGGTTCAAAATTCAAATATGTGTCCTTGGTTGCATGCTTAGGTCCCATCCAAAAAATGGGAATGAATGTCAAACACCATGCCACTGTCACTCGGCCGCAACCATTGAGATGACTGGTTTTTAAATTCTAATAAATCCAAAAGTCGCCTAAAATTCATGAAACTTGGTATGCTATCATGGAGCGGAATCAACATGCCGTGGAAAAAAAATTGTCCCATTTGGGGCAGGTTTGGGTATAAGCTTCTCACAAACCAGAGCTTCCCACAACAAGCCTCATGGTTTTGGTAGGGAACATTTCACCTTTCGGGACGAAACGATATCTGTTGCCTCTTATAGATTTTTTTTTCTCTAGTGTCAACATAGAACAACAGGATTGTTGTGTTAAATTTTGGAATTTTTTGGGGTTTGTTTGGACATTTTTATACATAAATTGAGTTTTCAATGCATTTGTGTGCATAATTCAAATTTGAACTACAGGAGCAAGCTATAATGCATATAAATTGTTTGAAAATTCAAATATGTGTCCTTGCAAGAAATGTGAATGAATGTCAAACACCCTGCCACCGTCACTCGGCTGCAAACATTGAGATACCTGGTTTTTAAATTCTAGTAAATACAAAACTCGTCTGAAATTCATGAAACTTGGCATGCTATCATGGAGCGGCATCAACAGGTCGTGGTAATTTTTTTGTCCCATTTGGGGCAGGTTTGGGGTATAAGCTTGTCACAAACTAGAGCTTCTCACAACAAGCCTGATGGTTTCGGTAGGGAACGCGCCACCTTTGGGGACGAAACGATATCTGATGCCACTTATTGCTTTGAAAAAAAATCTAGTGTCAACATAGAACAACATGAGTGTTGTGTTAAAGTTTGGATTTTTTTCGGGGTTCGTTCGGACATTTTGGGTTTTCTAGGCATTTTATGTGCATAATTAAAATTTGAACTACATGCACATGCTCCAGTGCATATAAATTGGTTGAAAACTAAAATATGTGTCCTTGGGTGCATGCTTAGGTCCCATGCAAGAAATGGGAATTAATTTCAAACACCAGGGCACTATTAATTGCCGGCAAAACGTTGAGATACTTTGTTTTTTAATTCTATTTAATCCAAAACTCGTCTGAAATTCATGAAACTTGGCGTGCTATCATGGAATGGCACCCACATGCTATGGTATTTTTCATGTCCATTTTTGCAACTAAAATTCAGTAATTAAGCATAGATTTCATTCATAGATTAAGCAGTCGTTCTCACCGGGAAGCGAGACATCCTTTGATCGTCGCGTGCCTCGCTCCCACTGGTCTGTATTAATGGCGTGCCCGAGCGGCCGCACCCCTCCCATGCTCGCTACACACACAATCCTCTCTCTCCGCCCGCATCCTTGACGCCGCTTTCAGTCGTCAAAGCCGTTAGTGTATGAGGATGCCGCCGAATAGCCCCATCGGAGGGAGTGGCGACGCCGGGGCTGTTGAAGCACCGTAGCACGGCATAAACATGGAGACAGAGGTTTCCATCACCACCGACGAGGTGGAGAATGAGGCTGCCAACAAGCGGAGGCGGGTCGAGACAGAACCGCAAGCGACTCCAGCAGGCCTAGACTTCATTAGCAACCTCCCCGATGATATGTTGATAGTCATCATATCCCTCCTCCCAATCAAATCTGGAACAAGGACAACCGCCCTTTCCTGGCAGTGGCGCCCCTATGGCTCCTCACCCCCGTCGACCTACTCGACGCCCAGGAACTCTGCCATGGCTATCGCAAAAGCTTGGATGCGTTCTCCCAGATCATCGATAGTCACCATGGCCCAATCAGAGGCCTTATCATAGGCAAGTTCCTTCCAATGGTAAGGACCGAGCTAAGCTTGACGAGTGGTTCTGATCCCTCGCCATAGATCAGCTCGAGGGGCTCAGTTTTAATGATGGGCATATGCGCTCGCTACCAACGCCCGCGCTCCGCTTCGCGCCCACGCTGCGCCTCGCCAAGTTCATGAACTGCCACACCCCTCCTTAATGACACGCCGCTCTTATTCTACCATGACTGAAGCACCTCGAGCTCGTCACCGTCTGGATCCCAAAGGATGACACGGAGTGCCTACTGCTCGGTTGTACTGCACTCGAGTTCCTTCATCTTCAGGAGATGAATTGGTCAAGTACCTGCCACATCACTTCCATGACTCTCTGGACTATTTATGTGTGTTGCTGGTGCTGCAACGAGAGATCACAAAAGGTGGACCACAATATGGTCATTGAGGACACACCTTCACTTGAAAGATTACCTGTAGTTGATCAACAAGGTCCAACAAGAATCAATGTCATTTCTGAGCTGAAATTGACAGCGGTGGGCTACTTGTCTGTCAGATACTACTACTTTCAGGTACAACAATCGCCTTATACCTCTCCTTCTTGATATCAACATTATTTCTAGTTTTGAAGATGTATGTTTGTCTGTCATCCAGCGAAGCTTCACCCAAATTCTAGGCACCATGAAGATCTTGGCACTAGAATCTGTCGGCCCCAACCTGGACCAAGTTTTTAAGTTGCCTGAGATGCTTTCTGTGCCTGAAGAAGTTGTATATCGAGGTGATGTTCCTTTCTTTTAAATGTTAACCATAAGGGAGTTCAATTTTTTGCACCTTTTCCCCAGTTTACAATGACAATGTACTACGATTTCTGAAGGAATTTTGGAGGATTTCAGGACATACACCCCCTCACCCCATATTGGTTGCTTGATTCATATGGTTACAATCCATAAGCATTTCTCCTTTGGATTAATCTGTACTAGTTTTCTTAGGGAATTTTTCATCCAATCCAACCTCTTTTGAAGAAGGCTACATTTTTCTAGATCGTAATCAAATGCCCATGTTAATCATGTCAGATCGAAGATGGCACGTTGGTGCATTTTACTAATACTGCAAACCAAATAGGAGTGTAGTAGTGTTCAAAACTGCATGTAGGCACTAAGACGTTCCCTTATTTTGTAGATAATAATAGGCCCGAAGGTGGATAATGTTTATAACGACAATCACATCGAATGCATGGATCTGCATCTCTCAAACATTACTTTGAACTCCTACCGAGGGACCTTACCTTAGATTACACTCGTGATACGTCTCCAACGTATCTATAATTTTTTATTGTTCCATGCTGTCATATTATCAATCTTGGATGTTTCATAATCATTTTATAGTCATTTTATATCATTTTTTGGTACTAACCTATTGACATAGTGCCAAGTGCCAGTTGTTGTTTTCTGCATGTTTTTTACATCGCAGGAAATCAATATCAAATGGAGCCCAAACACCGCGAAACTTTTTGGAGATTTTTTCTGGGCCAGAAGGAACACTATGGGCCTTGGTGGCACCTGGGGGGAGTCCCGGGGAAGGGACAATCCACCAGGGTGCGCTAGGAGGCCCAAACGCACCTTGCTGGGTTGTGCCCACCTCGGGTGCCCCTCGGACCGCCTCTTTGCTCTATAAATACCCCAATATTCCAGAAACCCTAGGGGAGTCGACGAAATATTCATCCAGCCGTCGTAGAGCCCAGAAACACCTGATCCAATCTCGACACCATCACGGAGGGGTTCACCACTTCCATTGGTGCCTCTCGGATGATGCGTGAGTAGTTCTTTGTAGACCTACGGGGCCGTAGTTAGTAGCTAGATGTCTTCCTCTCTCTCTTTTGATTCTCAATACAATGGCCTCTTGGAGATCCATATGATGTAACTCCTTTTGCGTGTGTTTGTTGGGATCCGATAAACTTTGAGTTTATGATCAGATCTATCTTTTTATATCCATAAAAGTTATTTGAGTTTCTTTGATCTCTTATATGCATGAATGCTTATATCCTCGTATTTCTTCTCCGATATTGGTTTTTGTTTGGCCAACTTGATCTATTTATCTTGCAATGGGAAGAGGTGCCCGGTAGTGGGTTCGAACTTACGGTGCTTGATCCCAGTGATAGAAGGGAAACCGACACGTATGTATTGTTGCCACTAAGGATAAAACGATGAGATCCATATCTAACGCCATAGATAAACAGATCTTGTCTACATCATGTCATCGTTCTTAATGCATTACTTTGTTTTTCCATGAACTTAATACACTAGATGCATGCTGGATAGCGGTCGATGTCTGGAGTAATAGTAGTAGATGCAGGTAGGAGTCGGTCTACTAATGTTGGACGTGATGCCTATGTAATGATCATTGCCTGGATATCGTCATGATTATTTGAAGTTCTATCAATTGCCCAACAGTAATTTGTTCACTCACCATTGCTATTTTTCTCTAGAGAAGCCACTAGTGAAACCTACGGCCTTCGGGTCTTCTTTCTCATATATTTGCCTTTGCGATCTATTTGCCTTTGCTTTTATTTTCAGATCTACTAAACCAAAAACCCAAAAATACCTTGCTGCAAGTTATCTTATTTATCAACCAATCTACCAATATTTATATCTCTCACACGTTCGTTACCCGAAAGGGATTGACAACCCCTTTAACACGTCGGGTTGCGAGGTGTTGTTATTTGTGTGCAGGTGTTGTTTACGTTGTGTTGCTTGGTTCTCCTACTGGTTCGATAACCTTGGTTTCACATCTGAGGGAAATACCTACCGCCGCTGTGCTGCATCATCCCTTCCTCTTTGGGGAAAAACCGACGTAGCTTTAAGCGACATCAACTCGCCAGGTTCTTTCTTGCCAGAGCAAGGGTGCTGAGGGTACTGAGGTTGAACACGCATTTAATTAGGAAAGATGAATGGTATGTTGATCAGAGCCACCATGTACTGCAAAATGGGAGAGGTTCCAAAAAAGCTAAACTTTGTATTGGAAGAGCATATGACAGAGTAATTGGATGTCATTGTGTCAAACCCATACATGACTTGTCAGCGGCTGATCCCTTTGCAGAAATGACGAGGTTTGCAATGTTTGAATTTGGGCATTGTAATCTTTGAATTTTAACCTTGCAATATTTATATTATTCGTTATATAACGTAATTGGATGTTTAATTTGGTATTGCAATCATGTCATGTTACAAGTATATATATGTTGTTCTTCTGTACACAGAGCATATATGTTCTGCTGAGATAGAGCATATCACATTGCACACGGAGCACACTAAGACAGAGCGTATCACATCGCACACGGATATGCATGTAATATTTTACTTTGGTGTGTGCAGATGCCATGGTTGTAGTAGTCACCTATTTAAGTGGATGTTTAATTTAGTTATGCAACCATGTCCTTAATTTTAAGTGTTTATATCTATATATGTTGTTGTTCTGTATGCAATCCCATCGCACAACACACCCGTCTTATTAGCAGCAATCATCTATGTTATTATCGGTGTTCGCACACATTTCTGATTACAGACCTGTTTGCCGCGTATCACACACATCTTGTTATATTGAATTGTTTCTGTTCTCTTGTCTCAATGCAAACAGTTCATCCGAGTGAACCGCATGTCGTATACCGCACATACCTTGATCTGGCTAATCGTTTCTTTTGTGTTGCCTAATCACAAATAGTTCATCTGAGTGAAACGTCTGTTGTATATCGCACACACCTTCATCTGGCTGCCCGTTTCTTTTGTTCCTCCTCATCAAAAATAGTTAATTGAACTGAACCGTATGCCCTGCATCACGCACGCAACTAAAATCTAAACCGTGTTTGATGCATCCGTCATCGCAAAAGTTTTTCACCTTTTTTACGGTTTTTTGACACCATCGTTTGCGATTATTGCATCGCACACAGTTTCGTCAAAGGGTCTCTGATCGTAGTGTCGCGTTAGCAGCATCCTGCAGTAGTGTCAATTCGTCTGATAAGTTACTCCAAGCATAATTTCTTATCACAAAGAGCTGATATGCAACTTGAAATAATTCCCAATGTTGGTGATATATGAAGGAAGGTTTTCAATAAACTATACATCAGTTTTGTCATAACCAGTGGCAGCAAGAAAAACCTACAATGAGCATAAAGCTAAGAGGAGCAGGGGGTGCAACATTATAGTTGTGAAGAAATGCTGACATGGTAATCGATTTACAAACTATATATATAGCCATGAAATGCAAATCATGTATTAACCTTATGAACAAACACTGACTACATAACGGATTTGTCATAGAAAAATGAGGCAAGATGCATTCTTCGGATGTACCATCCAAAATTCTACAAGGTAACTCCAAAACAGATGGCGAAGTGAAATACATCTACTAATCAAATCAACCAATTAACTGACGGTGACCTCAACGTCAAGGATGGAACATGTGCCCTTCTTAATCTCCTCCGCAGGCATCACAATGTGTTCCCAGGTCGAGTAGTACGTGCAAATAAACAGAAAATGAAGGCATCAGATCAATGAGCTAAGCTCGGCAAAAGAAGAGAATCCCGACACTGAGCTAGGCCTCCCGTGGCGGCGCTGAAGGTCGTGGCTGCGCTTGGCGCCATGGTCATCCCTCCCATCGTCAAAGGGCATAGGACGTCTCTGCAGGCGGTCATTGATACGTCTCCAACGTATCTATAATGTTTTATTGTTCCATCCTGTTATATTATCATTCTTGGATGTTTTACAATCATTTTATAGTCATTTTATATCATTTTTTGGTACTAACCTATTGACATAGTGCCAAGTGCCAGTTGTTGTTTCCTGCAAGTTTTTTACATCGCAAGAAATCAATATAAAATGGATCCCAAACACCGTGAAACTTTTGGGAGAATTTTTATGGGCCAGAAGACACCCAATGGGCAGATCTGCACCTAGGGGGTGCCCCGAGGGGGTAATGAAGGAAATATGCCCTAGAGGCAATAATAAAGTTGTTATTAATATTTCCTTATATATCATGATAAATTTCTTTTATTTATGATAGAATTGTATTAACCGGAAACTTGATACATGTGTGAATACATAGACAAAACAAAGTGTCCCTAGTATGCCTCTACTAGACTAGCTCATCAATCAAAGATGGTTATGTTTCCTAACCATAGACATGAGTTGTCATTTGATCAACGTGATCACATCATTAGGAGAATGATGTGATGGACAAGACCCATCCGTTAGCTTAGCACTATGATTGTTTAGTTTTACTGTTATTGCTTTCTTCATGACTTATACATGTTCCTATGACTATCAGATTATGCAACTCCCGAATACCGGAGGAACACCTTGTGTGCTATCAAACGTCACAATGTAACTGAGTGATTATAAAGATGCTCTATAGGTGTCTCCGAATGTGTGTATTGTGTTAGCATAGATCGATAATAGGATTTGTCACTCCGAGTGCCGGAGAAGTATCTCTAGGCCCTCTCGGTAATACACATCGTAATAAGCCTTGAAAGCAAATGACTAGTGAGTTAGTCACGAGATGATGTATTACGGAACAAGTAAAGAAACTTTTCGGTGACGATATTGAACTAGGTATGATGATACCAATGATCGAATCTCGGGCAAGTAACATACCGATGACAAAGGGAACAACGTATGTTGTTATGCGGTTGGACTGATAAAGATCTTTGTTGAATATGTAGGAACCAATATGAGCATCTAGGTTCCAGTATTTGTTATTAACCGGAGATGAGTCTCGGTCATGTCTACATAGTTCTCGAACCCATAGGGTCCGCACGCTTAACGTTCGATCACGATCGGTATTATGAGTTTATGTGTCCGAATTGGACTAAGGGGGAGGGGCGGTGCCCCCTCCTTCCTTCTCTTTCTCTCCCTCCCTTCCCTCTTCTCCTAATCCTACTAGGAAAGGGGAATCCTACTCTTAGTAGGAGTAGGACTCCCCCTTGGCGCACCTCCTCCCCTAGACTGGCTGCTTCCTCCCTCTCCCTCCTTTATATACGTGGGGAGGGCACCCATTGGACAAACATCAATTGTTCCTAGCCGTGTGCGGTGCCCCCCTCCACAGTTACACAGCTCGGTCATATCGTTGCAGTGCTTAGGCGAAGCCCTACGCTGGTAACTTCATCATCATCGTCACCACGCCGTCGTGCTGACGGAATTCTCACGCGGTCTCAACTGGATCAAGAGTTCATGGGACGTCATCGAGCTGAACGTGTACTGAACGCGGAGGTGCCGTACGTTTGGTGCTTGGATCGGTTGGATCACGAAGACGTTCAACTACATCAATCGCGTTACTAAACGCTTCCGCTTTCGGTATACTAGGGTACATGGACACACTCTCCCGCTCGTTGCTATGCTTCTCCTAGATAGATCTTGCGTGATCGTAGGATTTTTTTGAAATACAACGTTCCCCAACAGTGGCATCTGAGCCAGGTCTATGCGTAGATGATATGCACGAGTAGAACACAATGAGTTGTAAGCAACAATAGTCATACTGCTTACCAGCATGTCATACTTTGATTCGGCGGTATTGTGATATGAAGCGGCCCGACCAACATTACGCGTACGCTTACACGAGTGGTTTCACCGTTATGAGCACTCGTTGCTTAAAGGTGACCGGCGGGTGTTTGTCTCTCTCACTTTAGTTGAATCGAGTGTGACTACGCCCAGTCCTTGTGAAGGTTGAAACATCACACTTGACGAAAAATCGTTGTGGTTTTGTATGCGTAGGTAAGAACGGTTCTTGCTAAGCCCATAGCAGCCACGTAAAACTTGCAACAACAAAGTAGAGGATGTCTAACTTGTTTTTGCAGGGCATGTTGTGATGTGATATGGTCAAGACGCGATGAGTTATACGTTATTGTATGAGATGATCATGTTTTGTAAATTATCGGCAACCGGCAGGAGCCTTATGGTTGTCTCTTTATTGTATGAGTTGTGAAGGCCATGTAATTGCTTTAGTTTATCACTATGAGTTAGCGATAGTAGTAGTGGTAATAATTGGCGAGATGACCACGACGCTACGATGAAGATCATGGTGTCAAGCCGGTGACGATGGAGATCATCATGATGCTTCGGAGATGGAGATCAAAAGCACAAGATGATGATGGCCATATCATGTCACATATTTTGATTGCACATGATGTTTATCTTATTATGCTTCTTATTTTGTTTGTACGGCAGGAGCATTATAAGATGATCCCTTACAAAATTTCAAGGTACAAGTGTTCTCACTGAGTATGCACTGTTGCGAAAGTTCATCGTGCCGAGACACCACGTGATGACTAGGTGTGATAAGCTCTACGTTCAAATAAAACAGGTGTAAGATAGTTTTGCACATGCAGAATACTCGGGTTAAACTTGATGAGCCTAGCATGTACAAACATGGCCTCGAAACACTATAGACCGAAAGGTCGAGCGTGAATCATATAGTAGATATGATCAGCATAATATGTTCACCATTGAAAACTACTCCATCTCACGCGATGATCAGACATGGTTTAGTTGATTTGGATCACGTGACCATTTAGATGACTAGAGGGATGTCTATCTAAGTGGGAGTTCTTTAGTAATATAATTAATTGAACTTTAATTTATCATGAACTTAGTCCTAATAGTTTTTGCATATCTATGTTGTTGTAGATCAATGGCCCATGCTACCGTTCCCTTGAATTTTAATGCATTCCTAGAGAAAGCTAAGTTGAAAGATGATGGTAGCAACTACACGGACTGGGTCCATAACTTGAGGATTATCGTCATTGCTGCACAGAAGAATTATGTCCTGGAAGCACCGCTAGGTGACAGGCCTGCTGCAGGAGCAACTCCGAACGTTATGAACGTCTCGCAAACTCGTTCTGATGACTACTTGATAGTTCAGTGTGCCATGCTTTACGGCTTAGAATCGGGACTTCAAAGACGTTTTGAACGTCATGGAGCATATGAGATGTTCCAAGAGTTGAAGTTAATATTTCAAGAAAATGCCCGAATTGAGAGATATGAAGTCTTCGATAAGTTTTATAGCTACAAGATGGAGGAGAACAGTTCTATCAGTGAACACTTACTCAGAATGTCTGGGTACTACAATCACATGACTCAACTTGGTTGCAAAGTTGACGAAGATAGTGTTATTGATAGAGTTCTTCAATCACTGCCACCAAGCAATAAAGGCTTCATGATGAACTATAACATGCAAGGGATGCAGAAGACAATCCCCGAGCTCTTTGCTATGCTCAAAGTTGCGGAGGTAGAAATCAAAAAGGAGCATCAAGTGTTGATGGTTAACAAGACCACTAGTTTCAAGAAAAAGGGCAAGGGAAAGAGGGGTAATTTCAAGAAGAATAGCAAGCAAGTTGCTAATCCCGCAAAGAAACCCAAGTTTGGAGCCAAGCCTGAAACTGAGTGCTTCTACTGCAAAGGGACTGGACACTGGAAGCAGAACTACCCCAAGTATTTGGCGGATAAGAAGGATGGCAAAGAGAATAAAGGTATATTTGATATACATGTTATTGTTGTGTACCTTACTAATGCTCGTAGTAGCACCTGGGTATTTGATACTGGTTCGGTTGCTAATATTTGTAACTCGAAACAGGGGCTACAGATTAAACAAAGATTAGCTAAGGACGAGGTGACGATGCACGTGGGAAATGGTTCCTAAGTCGATGTTATCGCCGTCGGCACGCTACCTCTACATCTACCTTCGGGATTAGTTTTAGACCTAAATAATTGTTATTTGGTGCCAGTGTTGAGCATGAACATTATATCTGGATCTTGTTTGTTGCGAGACGGTAATTCATTTAAATCAGAGAATAATGGTTGTTCTATTTATATGAGTAATATCTTTTATGGTCATGCACCCTTGAAGAGTGGTCTATTCTTGTTGGATCCCGATCGTAGTGATACACATATTCATAATATTGAAGCCAAAAGATGCAAAGTTGATAATGATAGTGCAGCTTATTTGTGGCACTGTCGTTTAGGTCATATTGGTGTCAAGCACATGAAGAAACTCCATGTTGATGGACTTTTGAAATCACTTGATTATGAATCACTTGGTGCTTGCGAACCATGCCTCATGGGAAAGACGACTAAAACTCCGTTCTCCGGAACAATGGAGCGAGCAACTGACTTGTTGGAAATCATACATACCAATGTATGTGGACCGATATGTTTTGAGGCTCGCAGCGGGCATCGTTATTTTCTGACCTTCACTGATGATTTGAGCAGATATGGGTATATCTACTTGATGAAGAACAAGTCTGAAACATTTGAAAAGTTCAAACAATTTCAGAGTGAAGTAGAGAATCTTCGTAACAAGAAAATAAAGTTTCTATGATGTGATCGCGGAGGCGAATATTTGAGTTACGAGTTTGGTCTTCATTTGAAATAATGTGGAATAGTTTCACAGCTCACGCCACCTGGAACACCACAGCATAATGGTGTGTCCGAACGTCGTAACCGTACTTTATTAGATATGGTGCGGTCTATGATGTCTCTTACCGATTTACCACTATCGTTTTGGGGTTATGCTTTAGAGACAGCTACATTCACATTAAATAGGGCACCATCTAAATCTGTTGAGACAAAGCCTTATGAACTGTGGTTTGGCAAGAAACCCAAGTCGTCGTTTCTTAAAGTTTGGGGCTGCGATGCTTATGTGAAAAAGCTTCAATCTGATAAGCTCGAACCCAAGTCAGAGAAATGTGTCTTCATAGGATACACGAAGGAAACTGTTGGGTACACCTTCTATCACAGATCCGAAGGCAAGATATTCGTTGCTAAGAATGGGTCCTTTCTAGAGAAGGAGTTTCTCTCGAAAGAAGTGAGTGGGAGGAAAGTGGAACTTGATGAGGTAATTGTACCCTCTCCCAAATTGGAAAGTAGTACATCACAGAAACTAGTTCCAGTGATTCCTACACCAATCAGCGTGGAAGCTAATGATGATGATCATGAAACTTCATATCAAGTTACTACTGAACCTCGTAGGTCAACCAGAGTGTGTTCCGCACCAGAGTGGTACGGTAACCCGGTTCTGGAAGTCTTGTTACTAGACCATGATGAACCTACGAACTATGAGGAAGCGATGATGAGCCCAGATTCCGCAAAATGGTTGTATATAATGCAACCATAAGGTTTTGTCGATCCTAAAGGTGCTAACAAAGTGTGCAAGCTCCAGTGATCCATCTATGTACTGGTGCAAGCATCTCGGAGTTGGAATATACACTTTGATGAGGTGATCAAAGCATATGGTTTTATATAGACTTTTGGAGAAGCATGTATTTACAAGAAAGTGAGTGGGAGCTCTATAACATTTCTGATATTATATGTGGATGACATATTGTTGATTGGAAATGATATAGAATTTCTGGATGGCATAAAAGGATACCTGAATTAGAATTTTTCAATGAAAGACCTCGGTGAAGCTGCTTATATATTGGGCATCAAGATCTATAGAGATAGATTAAGATGCTTAATTGGACTTTCACAAAGCACATACCTTGATAAAGTTTTGAAGAAGTTCAAAATGGATTAGTCAAAGAAAGGGTTCTTGCCTGTGTTACAAGGTGTGAAGTTGAGTAAGACTCAATGCTCGACCACTTTAGAAGATAGAGAGAAAGTGAAAGTCATTCCCTATACCTCAGCCATAGGATTTATCATGTATGCAACGCTGTGTACCAGACGTGATGTGTGCCTTGCAATAAGTTTAGCAGGGAGGTACCAAAGTAATCCAAGAGTGGATCACTGGACAGCGGTCAAGAACATCCCGAATTGCCTGAAAAGGACAAAGGATATGTTTCTCATTTATGGAGGTGACAAAGAGCTCGTCGTAAACGGTTACGTTGATTCAAGTTTTGACACTGATCCGGATGACTCTAAGTCACAAACCGGATATGTATTTTTGTTGAACGGTGGAGCTGTCAGTTGGTGCAGTTCCAAGCAGAGCGTCGTGGCGGGATCTACGTGTGAAGCGGAGTACATAGCTGCTTCAGAAGCAGCAAATGAAGGAGTCTGGATGAAGGAGTTCATATCCGATCTAGGTGTAATACCTAGTGCATCGGGTCCAATGAAGATCTTTTGTGACAACACTGGAGCAATAGCCTTGGCAAAGTAATCCAGGTTTCACAAGAGAACCAAGCACATCAAGAGACGCTTCAATTCCATCCACGATCAAGTCAAGGAGGGAGACATAGAAATTTGCAAGATACATACGGATTTGAATGTTGCAGACCCGTTGACTAAGCCTCTTCCACGAGCAAAACATGATCAGCACCAAAACTCCATGGGTGTTAGAATCATTACTATGTAATCTAGATTATTGACTCTAGTGCAAGTGGGAGACTCAAGGAAATATGCCCTAGAGGCAATAATAAAGTTGTTATTTCTATTTCCTTATATATCATGATAAATGTCTTTTATTCATGATACAATTGTATTAACCGGAAACTTGATACATGTGTGAATACATAGACAAAACAGAGTGTCCCTAGTATGCCTTTACTAGACTAGCTCGTTAATCAAAGATGGTTATGTTTTCTAACCATAGACATGAGTTTTCATTTGATCAATGGGATCACATCATTAGGAGAATGATGTGATGGACAAGACCCATCCGTTAGCTTAGAACTATGATCATTTAGTTTTACTGTTATTGCTTTCTTCATGACTTATACATGTTCCTAGGCCTATGAGATTATGCAACTCCTGAATACCGGAGGAACACCTTGTGTGCTATAAAATGTCACAACGTAACTGGGTGATTATAATGATGCTCTACAGGTGTCTCCGAAGGTGTTTGTAGTGTTGGTATAGATTGAGAATAGCATTTTTCACTCCGAGTGTCGGAGATGTATCTCTGGGCCCTCTCGGTAATACACATTGTAATAAGCCTTGCAAGCAAATGACTAATGAGTTACTAATGAGATGATGTATTACGAAATGCGTAAAGAGACTTGCCGGTGACGAGATTGAACTGGGTATGATGATACCGACGATCGAATCTCGGGCAAGTAACATACCGATGACAAAGGGAACAACGTATGTTGTTATGCAGTTTGACCGATAAAGATCTTCGTAGAATATGTAGGAACCAATATGAGCATCCAGGTTCCGCTAATGGTTATTAACCGGAGATGAGTTTCGGTCATGTCTACATAGTTCTCGAACCCGTAGGGTCCGCACGCTTAACGTTCGACGACGATCGGTATTATGAGTGTATGTGTTTTGATGAACCGAAGGTAGTTCGGAGTCCAGGATCTGATCACGGACATGCCGAGGAGTCTCAGAATGGTCGAGACATAAACATAGATATATTGGAAGGTTATATTCGGATACCGGAAGGGTTTCGGGGGGTCATCGGATAAATACTAGAGTACCGGGAGGTTACCGAAACCCCCCGGGGAGTAAATGGGCCTTATTGGGCTTTAGGGGGGAGAGAGAGGGGCTGCCTAGTGCAGGTCGCGCCCTCCAAGCCTAGTATGAATTGGACTAAGGGGAAGGGGCGGCGCCCCTTCCTTCCTTCTCTTTCTCTCCCTCCCTTCCCTCTTCTCTTACTCCTACTAGGAAAGGGGAGTCCTACTCCTAGTGGGAGTAGGACTCCCCCTTGGCGCGCCTCCTCCCCTAGGTCGGTCGCCTCCTCCCTCTCCCTCCTTTATATACGTGCGGAGGGCACCCCTTGGACACACATCAATTGTTCCTAGCCATGTGCGCTGCCCCCCTCCACAGTTACACACCTCGGTCATATCGTTGCAGTGCTTAAGCGAAGCCCTGCGCTGGTAACTTCATCATCACCATCACCACGCCGTCATGCTAACGGAACTCTCCCGCGACCTCAACTGGATCAAGAGTTCGTGGGATGTCATCAAGCTGAACGTGTGCTGAACGCGGAGGTGTCGTACATTCGGTGCTTGGATCAGTTGGATCACGAAGACGTTCGACTACATTAGCCGCGTTACTAAACGCTTCCGCTTTCGGTACGAGGGTACGTGGACACACTGTCCCGCTCGTTGCTATGCTTCTCCTAGATAGATCTTGCGTGATCGTAGGAATTTTTTTGAATACTACGTTGCCCAACAGGCGGGTTGTGCCCACCTCGGTGGCCTCTTACACCGCCCCTTCGCTCTATAAATACTCAGATATTCCAGAAACCCTAGAGGAGTCAACGAAATTATGTTCCAGCCGCCGCAAAGTCCAGAACCAGCAGATCCAATATAGACACCATCATGAAGGGGTTCACCACCTCCATTGGTGCCTCTCTGATGATGTGTGAGTAATTCCTTATAGACCTACGGGTCCGTAGTCAGTAGCTAGATGGCTTCTTCTCTCTCTTTTGATTATCGATACAATGGTCTCTTGGAGATCCATATGATGTAGCTGTTTTGCGGTGTGTTTGTTGGGATCCCATGAATGTTGAGTTTATGATCAGATCTATCTTTTTATATCCATGAAAGTTATTTGAGTCTTCTTTGATCTCTTATATGCATGATTTCTTATAGCCTCATATTTCTTCTCCGATATTTGGGTTTTGTTTGGCCAACTTGATCTATTTATCGTGCAATGGGAAGAGGTACTTTGTAGTGGGTTCGATCTTACGGTGCTTTATCCTAGTGACAGAAAGGGAACCGACACGTATGTATCGTTGCTACTAAGGATAAAACGATGGGGTCTATTTATACATAAATAGATCGTGTCTACATCATGTCATCATTCTTATTGCATTACTCCGTTTCTCCATGAACTTAATACACTAGATGCATGATGGATAACGGTCGATGTGTGGAGTAATAGTAGTAGATGCAGGCAGGAATCGGTCTACTAATCTTGGACGTGATGCCTATATAATGATCAGTGCCTGGATGTCATCATGATTATTTGAAGTTCTATCATTTTCCCAACAGTAATTGTTTTCCCACCGTTTGCTATTTTCTCGAGAGAAGCCACTAGTGAAATCTACGCCCCCCGGGTTTCTTTCTCATATTATTTGCCTTTGCGATCTATTTTTACTTTGCATTTATTTTGAGATCTACTAAACCAAAACCCCAAAAATACCTTGCTTCAATTTATCTTAGTTACCATTCAATCTATCATTATTTACAACCCTATCATGTCCGTTACCCGAAAGGGATTGACAACCCCTTTTACACGTTGGGTTGCGAGTATTTGTTATTTGTGTGCAGGTGTTGTTTATGTTGTGTTGCTTGGTTCTCCTACTAGTTCGATAACCTTGGTCTCAGCACTGAGGGAAATACCTACCGCTGCTATACTGCATCATCCCTTCCTCTTTGGGGAAATACCGACATAGTTCTAGCAGACATCAAAAGGAATTTTTGGCCCTATTGAAGGGGACCACCTTCAACATATACCAGGTTCCTAATCACAAATCTCATCTCCTCACAATTTACATTATTTGCCATTTGCCTCTCGCTTTCATCTCCCCCACTTCACAAAGATTTGTCGTTTTTATTCGCCCTCTTTTCTGTTTGCCGCTTTCCGGTCGGATCTATCGCCCACTTGTGTTCTTGTTTACAATTGCTAAAAAATGACGCAAGAGAACACTAAGTTGTGTGATTTTTTCAATACCAACAAGAATGATTTTATTGGCACTCCAATTGCTCCTCCCGCCACTAGTGCGGAGACATGTGATATTAATACTGCTTTGTTGAATCTTGCCATGAAAGATCAATTTTCCGATAATACTAATGAGGATGTTGCGTCCCATCTTAATACCTTCGTGGAATTATGTGATATGCAAAAAAAAAGATGTGGACAATGATATTGTGAAATTGAAATTATTCCCGTTTTATTTGCGAGATCATGCAAAAATTTGGTTTTCTTCTTTGCCTCGCAATAGCATCGACCCTTGGAACAAATGCAAAGACGCTTTTATCACTAAATATTTTCCGCTCGCAAAAATTATATTCCTTAGAACCTAGATCATGAATTTCAAGCAACTTGAACATGAGTATATTGCACAATCTTGGGAAAGGATGAAAATGATGCCAAGGAATTTCCCAACTCATGGGTTAAATCTTTGGATGATCATACTAAAAATTTATGCGGGGTTGAATTTTGTTTCTCGAAACCTTTTGGATTCTGCCGCGGGTGGTACTTTTATGGAAATTACTTTGGGTGAAGCCACCAAACTGCTTGATAATATTATGGCGAATTATTGGCAATGGCACACCAAAAGGGCGCCGACTAGCAAAAAGGTTAATTCGGTTGAGATTGATTCTTTGAGTGAAAAAGCTGATGCTCTTATGAAAATGGTTGCTAGTAAAAGTGCTCCTATTGATCTTAATGATATGCCTTTCTCTACTTTGATTGAGCAAACTAGTGATGCTATAGATATTAACTTTATCTCTAGAAATAATTTTAACAACAATGCTCATAGAGGTAATTTTAATCCTAGGCCTTTTCCTAGTAATTCCTCTAATAATTATAGTAATTCCTATGGAAATCAATCTTACAATAATAATAGGAACACCTGTGATCTATAGAATGGTATTAAGGAATTTATCAATACTCAAAAAGTTTTCAATGCTTCCATAGAAGAAAAATTGAATAAGATTGATGATATGTCTAGAAGTATTGATAGAATTTCTCATGATGTAGAGAATCTTAAGCTGAAAATTTTTCTGCCTAAATTTGAAGAATCAATTAAAGCTCTTTATGTTTCTATGAATGAAAGTAGGAGAATAACCGCCATGCTTAGAGCTAAACGAGAATTTTTAGAAAAGGAGTTTTCTAGTGATTGCTTTCATAAAAATGATGAAGACATTAAATGATTGGTGTCTCTTCTATTGATTCTTTGTTTAGTAAAGTTCAACTTGATGATAAAGGGACTGGAGAAGAGTTAACTTTAGGTAGAAGGCGTCCCAATATTTCGGAGGGTGAAAATCTTATTGAGAAAATTGATAAAAGTGGGTTTGGAGAGGTCAACAATTTAACTAGTGATGTGCCCACTATCTTGGATTACAAAGGCTTTAATTATGATAGTTGTTCCTTGTTTGATTGTATATCCTTGTTGCAAACCATGCTTAATTCACCCCATGCCTATGAACAAAATAAAGCTTTTACTAAACATATTGTTGATGCTTTGATGAAAGCTGATACGGCTCCGTCGTATCTATAATTTTTTATTGTTCCATGCCAATATTCTACAACTTTTACATACTTTTGGCAACTTTTTATACTATTTTTGAGACTAACATATTAATCTAGTGCCCAGTGCCAGTTCCTGTTTGTTGCATGTTTTTTTGTTTCACGGAAAATCCATATCAAACGGAGTCTAAACGGGATAAAAACTTACGGAGATTTGTTTTGGAATATATGTGATTTTTTGAAAGAAGAATCAACGCGAGACGATGCCCGAGGGGCCATGAGGTAGGGGGCGCACCCCTGACCCTTGTGTCCACACCATAAGGCGATTGGTGCCCTTCTTTCGCCGCAAGAAAGCCAATATCCGGATACAAATCGTGTTAAAATTTCAGCCCAATTGGAGTTACGGATCTTCGGGAATATAAGAAAACGGTGAAAGGCCAGAATCTGGAATGCAGAAACAGAAGAGACAGATCCAATCTTGGAGGGGCTCTCGCCCCTCCGCCACCATGGAGGACATGGACCAGAGGGGAAACCCTTCTCCCATCTAGGGAGAAGGTCAAGGAAGAAGAAGGAGGGGGGCTCTCTCCCCCTCTCTCCGTGTGGCACCAGAACGCCACCGGGGCCATCATTGTGTGACGGCGATCTACACTAACACCTCCGCCATCTTCACCAACATCTTCATCACCTTCCGCCATCTATCTACAGCGGTACACTCTCCCGCAACCCGTTGTACCCTCTACTTGAACATGGTGCTTTATGCTTCATATTATTATCCAATGATGTGTTGCCATCCTATGATGTCTTAGTAGATTTTTGTTGTCCTATCGGTAATTGTTGAATTGCTATGATTGGTTTAATTTTCTTGTGGTTATGTTGCTGTCCTTTGGTGCCCATCATATGAGCGCGCGCGTGGATCACATCATAGGGTTAGATGTATGTTGATAGGACTATGTATTGGAGGGCAAGAGTGACAGAAGCTTCAACCTAGCATAGAAATTGATGCATACAGGATTGAAGGGGGACCAATATATCTTAGTGCTATGGTTGGGTTTTACCTTAATGAACGTTACTAGTTGCGGATGCTTGCTAATAGTTCCAATCATAAGTGCATAGAATTCCAAGTGAGGGATGACATGCTAGCAGTGGCCTCTCCCACATAAAACTTGCTATCGGTCTAGTAACGTAGTCAATTGCTTAGGGACAATTTCGCACCTCCTACCACCACTTTTCCACACTTGTTATACTAACTTTATTGCTTCTTTATCTAAACAACCCCTAGTTTTTATTTACGTGCTCTGTATATTCTTGCAAACCTATCTCGTTACACCTACAAAGTACTTATAGTTTTATATTTGCTCTAGGTAAAGCGAATGTCAATCGTGCGTAGAGTTGTATCGGTGGTCGATAGAACTTGAGGGAATATTTGCTCTACCTTTAGCTCCTCATTGGGTTCGACACTCTTACTTATCAAAAGAGGCTACAATTGATCCCCTATACTTGTGGGTTATCAAGACCTTTTTCTGGCGCCGTTGCCGGGGAGCAATAGCGTGGGGTGAATATTCTCGTGTGTGCTTGTTTGCTTTATCACTAAGTAGATTTTATTTGCTATTCTAAGTTGTTCTCTATCTTTAGTTATGGATATGGAACACGAAATTCCAAAAAAAATAGGTGTACTTGCTACTCATGGAGATGGGGAACTGATACGTATCCAATGTATCTTTAATTTTTTATTGTTCCATGCTATTATTTATGAAGTCTTGGAGGTTTAATGGGCTTTATCATTCACTTTTACATCATTTTTGGGACTAACCTACTAACCCAAAGGCCCAGTCCAGATTGCTGTTTTTTTCCTATTTCAGGGTTTTGCAGAAAAGGAATATCAAACGGAGTCCAAACGGAATGAAACCTTCGCGAGAGATATTCTTGGAGGAAATCACGCTCGGGAGTCTTCGGGGCCAAGTCAGGGGACGTGGGACCAGCCCTCGAGGGTGGGGGGCGCGCCCCCTGCCTCGAGGCTGGCCCACACGGCCCCCGGTGCCCTCCTTCTTCCTATATATACCTACGTACCCTAGAAACCTAGAGGCTGGCCCACACGGCCCCCGGTGCCCTCCTTCTTCCTATATATACCTACGTACCCTAGAAACTCCATACGCAGAGAGAAAACCCTAATTCCACTGCCGTAGCTACTGTTCCCGTGGAGATCTCATCTTGGAGCCTATTCCGGGAGGGGGGTCCATCACGGAGGCCTTCATCATCATCATCATCGCCCTCACCATGAGTTGTGAGTAGTTTACCACAGACCTTCGGGTCCATAGCTAGTATCTAGATGGCTTCTTCTCTCTCTCTGGATCTCAATACAAAGTTGTCCTCGATCTTCGAGGAGATCTATTCGATGTAATCTCTTTTTGCGGTGTGTTTGTCGAGATCCGATGAATTGTGAGTTTATGATCAAGGTTATCTATGAAAGATATTTGGTTCTTCTCTGAAATTTTTATGTGTGATCATAATATCCTTGCAAGTATCTTTGAATTATTGGTTTGGTTTGGCCTACTAGATCTATAGTTCTTGCAATGGGAGAAGTGCTTGGCTTTGGGTTCAATCTTGCGGTGTCCTTTCCCAATGACAGTAGGGGCAGCAAGGCACATATTGTATTGTTGCCATCGAGGATAAAAAGATGGGGTTTACATCATATTGCTTGAGTTTATCCCTCTACATCATGTCCTCTTGCTTAAGGCGTTACTTTGTTCTTAAGAACCCAATACACTAGATGCATGCTGGATAGCGGTCGATATGTGGTGTAATAGTAGTAGATGTAGAATTGTTTCGGTCTACTTGTCTCGGATGTGATGCCTATATACAGTGATCATGCCTAGATAGTCTCATAATTATTCGCTTTTCTATCAATTGCTCGACAGTAATTTGTTTACCCGCCATAGAATATCGTATCATGAGAGAAGCCACTAGAGAAAACTATGGGCCCCGGGTCTATCTTTATCATATTACTTTTCTGACAACTAGCCTATTTCTGTAGCCGTTATTTATTTGCTTTCTTTACTTTCTGTTTCTATACCAAAAACACCAAAAATATAATTATCATCTCTATCAGATCTCACTATCGTAAGTGACCGTAAAGGGATTGACAACCCCTTATCGCGTTGGCTGCGAAGTTCTTATTTGTTTGTGCAGGTGCGAGGGACTGGCGCGTGGTCTCCTACTGGATTGATACCTTGGTTCTCAAAAACTGAGGGAAATACTTACGCTACTGTGCTGCATCTCCCTTTCCTCTTCGAGGGAATACAACACAAGCTCAAGAGGTAGCAAGAAGAATTTCTGGCACCGTTGCCGGGGAGGCTTACGCAAAATTCATATACCAAGTACCTATCACAAACCCTTATCCTTCGCATTACATTTATTTGCCTCTCGTTTTCATCTCCCCCACTTCACCCTTGCCGTTTTATTTGCCCTTCTTCTGCCGTGTGTTTTTCGTTCGCGTGCCTCTTGTTTGCTTGTGTTGCTATGTGCCCTCAATTAGCTTGCATCTTTGCTTGCTAAAATATGGATCCTCATCCACTTGCTAATCTCTTTAAGAGATCCAATTATGTTGAACCTATTGCTAGTGAGCTGCGTGCACTAGATTATGTTTATGAGGTTTTGCTTGAAATTTATGAGTCTGCAAATTGTGATGAAATATTGAAAGAAAATTATAAAGTGATTCACAATAGCTCTTTGAGTAAAAATCATGATTGCTATGATGTTATTATAAATTCTATTGATGACAATTGTGTTAATGATATGCAAAACCCTAAGCTTGGGGATGCTAGTATTGCTATGTCCACTACTTGTTGCAATGATCATGATTGGAGTGATTTTTCTTATGATCTTGAAAATTTATTTAAGCCCCTTGATGAATATGAGATTGATAATAATGTTTAACATGATATCGAAAGTGGGTCTGAAAGAATGTCAAATTTTGATCCCACTACTTTGGATATTGATCAATCTTATGAAATTTTTGATAAAAGTGAGCTTGGAGAAGTAATGTCTTTGTTCTATGTTAATCCCACCATTTTGAATGAGAGTCAACTTTGCATACATGTGGATCGTGTTGAGAATATGTTATGTGATAGCTATATTGTTGAGTTTGAATATGAGCCTACATGCAATTATTATGAGAGAGGAAAATATGGTTGTAGAAATCTTCATGTTACTAAATTACCTCTTTTCATGTTGAGATTGATCTTGTTTCTTTCTTCTTCCTTGCATATGCTAGTTTTTGCTTGCCTTAATAATTTATTTTCTTATAAGATGCCTATGAATAGGAAATATGTTAGACTTAGATGTGTTTGTCACATGTTTTATGATGCTCTCCTTGTGCTTCAATTCTTGTCTCTCATGTGAGCATCATTGAAATATCGTGCCTAGCTAGGGGCGTAAAACGATAGCGCTTGTTGGGAGGCAACCCAATTTTATGTTTTTTGCTTTTGTTGCTGTTAGGGAATAAATATTGCATCTAGCCTCTGATTAGATGTGGTTTCATGTTTTGTTTAGTGTTTGTGCCAAGTAGAACCTTTGGTAAGACTTGTGTGAAGTTTATATGATCTTGCTGTGAAAAACAGAATCGTTAGCGCTTGCTAAAGTAGACTTAAGATTTTACTGGAGCGTGATTTTTAGTTGATTCTTTTTGCTGTTGATTGGTAGATAAATTTCGCAAATTTAACAATTTAGTTTGAATTTTTTGGAATTCCAGAAGTAGGTGAACCCAGCAGATTACTACAGACTGTTCTGTTTTTGACAGATTCTGTTTTTCGTGTGTTGTTTGCTTATTCCAATGCATCTATGAGTAATATTAGAGGATATGAACCATAGAGAACTTGGAGTACAGTAGGTTTAACACCAATATAAACAAGGAATGAATTCCTTACTGTACCTTTAAGTGGTGGTTTGCTTTCTCTTACTAACGTAGCTCATGAGAATTTTTGTCTAAGTTTTGTGTTGTGAAGTTTTCAAGTTTTGCGTATTGCTTTGATGGACTATGGAACAAGGAGCAGCACAGGCCTAAGCTTGGGGATGCCCATGGCACCCCAAGTAAATTCAAGATAATCAAAAGCCTAAGCTTTGGGATGCCCCGGGAAGGCATCCCCTCTTTCGTCTTCATCCATCGGTAACTATACTTGGAGCTATATTTTTATTCGCAACATGTTATGTGTTTTGCTTGGAGCGTCTTGTATAATTTGAGTCTTTGCTTGTTAGTTTGTCACAATAATCCTTGCTGGACACACCTATTTGAGAGAGTTAAATATGGCCAAGAAATTGTTAGAACACTCTATGTGCTTCACTTATATCTTTTGAGTTGAATAGTTTTTGCTCTAGTGTTTCAATTATATCTTTTAGAGCATGGTGGTGGTAATATTTTGTAGAAATTGTTGAACTCTCATGCTCCACTTAGATCTATTTGAGAGTCCATTAAAACAGCATGGTAAAGTGTTTAGGCTAAAGAAACTAGTCTTCACATGATAAACATCCAATGTCAATGTAGTAAAAAAATTCACACCAAGTGCATTGAATAGAAAGAGATGTTGGATGCTTGATAATTGTTTTGAGACATGAGGATAGTGATATCAGAGTCATGCTAGTGGAGTTATTATGAAATTGATAAATACGTGTGTTAAGGTTAGTGATTCCCGTAGCATGCACGTATGGTGAACCGTTATGTGACTAAGTTAAAACATGATGTATTTGTAGAGGTCGGGGGCGCGCGATGGTTAACTCCTACCAACCTCCCCCCTAGGAGAATCCGTTGATTGCTTTTTTTGATGACTCGTAGATTTTTGCAATAAGTATATGAGTTCTTATGACTAATGTTGAGTCCATGGATTATACGCACTCTCACCCTTCCACCATTGCTAGCCTCTCTTGTACCGCGCAACGTTCGCCGGTGCCATAAACCCACTATATATCCTTCCTCAAAACAGTCACCATATTGTTCCTCAAAACAGCCACCATACCTACCTTTCATGGCATTTCCATAGCCATTCTGAGATATATTGCCATGCAACTTTCCACCGTTCCGTTTATATGACACGCACCATATTTTCATATTGCCATGCATGATCATGTAGTTGACATCGTATTTGTGGCAACGCCACCATGCATAATCTTTTCATACATGTCACTCTTGTTTCATTGCACATACCGGTACACCGCCGGAGGCATTCATATAGAGTCATACTTTGTTGTTGTAGTATCGAGTTGTAATATTGTGTTGTAATGAAAGTGTGATGATCATCATTTTTAGAGCATTGTCCCATGGGAGGAAAGGCTGAATCTATAAAGTCCCTCCGCAAAAAAAAGGCCAAAGAAAAAAAAGGCCCAAAAAAAAGAAAAGAAAAAAAAGAAAAAAAGGAAAAAAAGAAAAGAAAAGGGGACAATTGCTACTATCTTTCTCCACACTTGTGCTTCAAAGTAGCACCATGTTCTTCATTGTAGAGAGTCTCATGTTTAGTCACTTTCATATACTAGTGGGAATTTTTGTTATAGAACTTGGCTTGTATATTCCAACGATGGGCTTCCTCAAATGCCCTAGGTCTTCGTGAGCAAGCAAGTTGGATGCACACCCACTAGTTTCTTTTATTGAGCTTTCATTCATATTTAGCTCTAGTGCATCCGTTGCATGGCAATCCCTACTCACTCACATTGATATCAATTGATGGGCATCTCCATAGCTCGTTGATACGCCTAGTCGATGTGAGACTATCTTCCTCTTTTGTCTTCTCCACAACCACCTCTATTCCACCCATAGTGCTATATCCATGGCTCACGCTCATGTATTGCGTGAAAGTTGAAAGGTTTGAAAATATAGAGCATGAAAAAAAATGCTTGGCTGAAATCGGGGTTGTGCATGATATGAATATTTAGTGTGATAATAAGGGAGCATAGCCAACACTATATGATTTTGTAGGGATAACTTTCTTTAGCCATAGTATTTTGAGAAGACATGATTGCTTTGTTAGTATTGCTTGAAGTATTGTTATTTCTTATGTCAAAATGGACTTTTGTCTGGAATCTTTCAGATCTGAACATTCATGCCACAATTAAGAGAATTACATTGAAAAACTATATTGGTTAGCATTCCACATCAAAAATTCTTTATTTATCATTTACCTACTCGAGGACGAGCAGGAATTAAGCTTGGGGATGCTTGATACGTCTCCAACGTATCTATAACTTTTTATTGTTCCATGCTATTATTTATGAAGTCTTGGAGGTTTAATGGGCTTTATCATTCACTTTTATATCATTTTTGGGACTAACCTACTAACCCAAAGGCCCAGTCCAGATTGCTGTCTTTTCCCTATTTCAGGGTTTTGCAGAAACAGAATATCAAACGGAGTCCAAACGGAATGAAACCTTCGTGAGAGATATTTTTGGAGGAAATCACGCTCAGGAGTCTTCGGGGCCAAGTCAGGGGACGTGGGACCAGCCCTCGAGGGTGGGGGGCGCGCCCCCCTTCCCAGGGCGCGCCCCCTGCCTCGAGGCTGGCCCACATGGCCCCCGGTGCCCTCCTTCTTCCTATATATACCTACGTACCCCAGAAACTCCATACGCAGAGAGAAAACCCTAATTCCACCGTCATAGCTGCTGTTCCCGTGGAGATCCCATCTTGGAGCCTGTTCCGGGAGGGGGATCCATCACGGAGGCTTTCATCATCATCATCATCGCCCTCACCATGAGTTGTGAGTAGTTTACCACAGACCTTCGGGTCCATATCTAGTATCTAGATGGCTTCTTCTCTCTCTCTGTGTCGGTGTACTAAGGTAGGGGGTACCTCAATACCCCAACTTGTGCACGGGCAGTTGCAGCTTCCCGAGGCAGGGTTTACCGCGTGCTCGCCGGAGACCTTTCCTGCTCCCTATTAAACCATTCAAAAACAAAGTATACAAGGAAGAAGACCAAGGCCCCGGCAAGAGGAGCTTGCCGGGAAGGCCGTACCAGGCTCAAGACTGTCCCACTAACACAAGACCCTGGCAAGAGGAGCTTGCCAGGAAGACTAGACGACAACGCCTCGGCGCTATATGCGCCCCGGCAAGGGGCCCGGGGAGCGACAAGCTCTCGGGCCCGGCAAGATCAAGGCCCCGGCAAGGTGCTTGCCGGGAAGGCTGCGCTGTGTGCCCGCGCTCCAGCTCATCGGCCCACGCGTCGCCCTGGGGCCTATCCGGGGACGCGTGGCGGATGGCTGTGCAGCCTAGGGTACACGGTGGCACTCCACGGTGATGGATCCGTCGCCGTGGCGGACGGAGACGCTAGGGCGGGAGCTTTTGGGGTCGACGGCGACGGGCATTAAATGCCCTTGTCCCCCACTGTTAAAGTAGGTATAGACCACTGTTCTGTACTGTAGCTCCACTGTTCCCGCACTGTTACAACTACCACCTCTTTTACTTTTTTACCCCTTTCTCCTACGTTGACACCTGTCGGTGACCCCTTGCACTATAAAAGGAGGCCCATGCACAACGTGGAGGAGGTTCGGAACCTAGATCACTCTCGCGCTGGGTGTAGCTGCTTCTTCAAGCTCCCGAGCGCTCAAACTCAATACAAAACCAAGCAGGAGTAGGGTTTTACGCGTCTACCGCGGCCCGAACCTGGGTAAAACTGCCCGCGTGCTCGCCACGATCTGCTCTTTGTGCTCCCTCCGCCCTCGTACCGCACAGACAAGGGGCTCCGGTCCCATAGGTGTTCGTGGCGGACAGTTTCCCCCGACATCTTTGGCGCGCCAGGTAGGGGGCGTCGAGGTTGTGCGAACCTGATCCGGCGTTCGCGCGGGCGCATTCCTCATCAACCTCTCCAGCTTCACCAGCAACTTCATCAGCGACAACTCCATGGCCCCGAAGAAGAAGGCTTCGGTGGTCGGAGGCCCGTCTGCGTCTCACCCGCCGCCACCAGAGCCAACGGTGGGCGGGGGAGATGCCGTCGGAAGGGTGGCCGCCGGTGAGGACACTCACGGCGCCACCAGATCCAAGAACAGGACGGACGACCGAACTTCGGTCTCCGTGGACGCGCCGCGTCCATCGCAGCACACGACGACCCAGCAGCGCCATACCACGGGAGGTGGTATCCGCTTGCTGGGGTAAGGCCAAACCGGAGGCTCGCGGGACGCCCCGGACCCCCGTCCGGGCACAAGCAAAGCGAAGGCGCCGGCGCGGGACCCCGCTCCTTCTAACGTTGTTAGAAGTCCGAGCGTATCCCGCTCCTCGCACCGCTCGCCCGCGTTCCCCTCCACTCCAGCAGAAGCGCTCGCAAGAGCGCAACTGCTCCTCGACTTTCCTCCAGCGGCCGACAAGGCCGAAGAATGGAGGGCCACCATCCGGAGCCTGATAGACTTCGCCAACAACGAATCTCCACAGCAGCCGTCGACCTCACGGCCGCGGCAAGCTGAGAAGACGAAGGCTATCGGCGACAAGACTGCCGGGGGTGCGACAAGCGTGCACTCCCCGCCGCAGAACCAGAAGACGCCGCCCCGCCGGAACAACCCCGACGACGGCTCCACAGCCTCGTCGGACCCGCGGGCTCGTCGGGACCAGCGCCAAGTCCTCGACGACCGGCGAGATGAAGACGCTCGGACCACAATCGAGCGCCGCCGAGAAGCTCGGCGACAATCCGACAAGATGGCTGGGAACACCGTCGACGCACACGCGCCCGGTGAACCAGGCGACTTGCCGTACGCGGCAGGTTGCCCTGCGTTCACCCGCGAGCTGCGGCGCGTCCAGTGGCCCAGCATGAAGAATTTTAAGCCCGACGTACCGGAGAAGTACGACGGCAAGACGCACCCCTCGGAGTTTCTCAGCGTCTACACCATCGCAGTGCAAGCTGCCGGGGGGCGCGACGAGAAGATCTTGGCAAATTACTTCCCGCTCGTGCTAAAGCCGAACGTCCGTTCGTGGCTCATGCACTTGCCGGAAGGTTCCATCTCTTCTTGGGCCGACCTCTGCCACCAGTTTGTTGGCGCCTTCACCGGCGGCCACAAACCCCATGGCCAGGAGAGCGATCTCCATATCTTGGCCCAGAAGGAAGGCGAGCCCCTGCACAAGTATATCCAACGCTTCAGCCGGGTGCAGCACAACATCCCTGACGTTCACCCTGCCGCGGTTATCAGCGCGTTCCATCAGAACGTGCGTAACCGCCGCATGCGTGAGGAGATGGCGATGACGAAGATTCGGGATGTCAGCGAGCTCTATGCTCTTGCTGACAAGTGCGCACGCGCAGAAGAGGGGAGGAGACTCCCCGGGGAAGATACTGGCGCAGGAGGAAGCGACAGCGACGACGCCGCCCCGGCAAAGAAGAGCCGGCGGCGGAACAACAGAAAGAAGGGCAAGAAGGAGGTGCTTGCCGTCGAGAAGTCCGGCAAGGAGGCCCCCGCCAAGCAAGCGCAGGCTGGCGGCTCCGGCAAGGAGCCTGCCCCTGCGGCGGCGGCCGACAAGCCGGGTAGCTCCGACAAGCAATACTGTAAAATTCACCGCACCAAGGGTCACGATCTCTCCAACTGCAAGCGCGTCGAGTACCTCGTCGAGCAGCAGAAAGCTGAGTACGAGAGGCGCGACAAGGAGAAGGCCCAAGGTGGCGGGGAAGAGCCCAGCAAGAAGCGACCGTTCAACGGCCGGGGAGGACGCCGCGGCAAGGCTAAGCAGCGGCAAGGAGATCGACCTCCCCGGGGCCGCGACAACGACGAAGACGACGAAGAAGACATGGAGGACGATGAGAACAGCGAGCAGGAGTTCCAGAAGGCCACCGAGGTCCTGTGCGTCGACGGTGGCGCCTCCCTGCACACCTCCCACCGCCAGCTAAAACAGTGGGTGCGTGAGGTAAACGCAGCGGAGCCGCCCGTGGAGTCGCGCAGGCTCCTCAAATGGTCCAGCACGCCCATCGTTTTTGATCTTGAGGATCACCCTGACCGCACCACTGCGGTCGGGTGCTTGCCGATGCTGGTTTCTCCCACCATCCGCAACCTCAAGGTCACCAAAATGTTGGTTGACGGCGGGGCCGGGCTGAACTTGATCTCCTCTGCTGTGATCAAGAAACTCCAGATTCAAGACGGCGAGCTCGAAGAGACCGGTTCATTCCAAGGAATCAACCCGGGAAGGAGCAAGCCCAAGGGAAAAATCACTCTGCCAGTGACCTTTGGCGGGGAGCTCAACTTCAGGACTGAGCGCATCACTTTCGACGTCGCCGATATTCCATTGCCCTACAATGGAATACTTGGCCGTCCTGCCCTCGCCAAGTTCATGGCAGCTTCCCACTATGCCTACAACATGCTGAAGATGCCGGGGCCGATAAGCGTCATCACTGTCCACAGCGACAAGAAGGATGCGCTTATTTGCGCCGACAAGATTTACCGGGATGCAGCAGCTGCGGCCGAGAAGGACACTCTTGCCGCTGAAGCTCCCGGGGGGAAGAAGACGAAGACCAAGTCCGGCAAGTGCTCTGGGACCCACTCCGGCAACCGCACCTCTTCGAAGTGCTGCGCTGCCGTCGAGGACGTTCCATCGAGCTCCACCGGCAAGAGTAAGAAAGGAATGGCTGCTCCTCCGGCAACCAAGAAAGTGTCCGCAAAGGAGGATGGCACTGGTGGTACCTTCACCATCAGTGCAACCCTTGACAGCAAATAGGAAAGCGCGCTCGTTGCCTTCCTGCGGGCGAATGTCGATGTGTTTGCCTGGCAACCATCTGACATCCCCGGTGTTCCCAGGAAGGTGATTGAGCACAAGCTTGCTGTCTGTCCTCATGCGCGGCCCATCAAGCAGAAATTGAGGAAGCAAGCCGTGGAGCGCCAAGAGTTCATCAACGAGGAAATCAAGAAGCTAGAAGCAGCAGGCCTAGTTAGGGGTGTGATCCATCCGACGTGGTTGGCAAACCCAGTCGTCGTGCGCAAGGCCAACGGGAAGTGGAGACTGTGTATAGACTTCACCGATGTCAATAAAGCATGTCCCAAGGATCCATTCCCTTTGCCGCGCATTGACCAGATTGTTGACTCCACTGCCGGATGTGAGCTACTCTGCTTTCTTGATGCATACTCAGGCTATCATCAGATTTTCATGGCCAAGGAAGATGAAGAGAAGACTGCATTTATCACTCCATGTGGCACTTATTGCTTCATACGCATGCCATTTGGACTGAAGAATGCAGGCTCAACCTTTGCAAGGGTAGTGTACACTGCTTTTGAGCCACAGATCCACAGGAATGTAGAAGCTTACATGGATGACATCGTGGTGAAGAGCAAGAGCAAAGAAACCCTGATTCAAGACTTGGAAGAAACGTTTCGGAACCTGCGCAGGATACAGCTCAAGTTGAACCCCGAGAAGTGCGTCTTTGGAGTCCCCTCCGGCAAGCTTCTCGGGTTCTTTGTATCATAGAGGGGGATTGAAGCCAACCCCGACAAGATCAAAGCCATTGAGCAGATAGAGGCCCCAAAGCGCGTCAAGGATGTCAGAAGGCTTGCAGGTTGTGTTGCTGCCCTCAGTAGGTTCATTTCAAAGTCTGCAGAACGCGCCCTACCTTTCTTCAAAATCTTGAAGAAGGCAGGTCCCATGAAGTGGACTCCGGAAGCGGAGGCGGCGTTGCAGGATTTGAAACGGTACCTGTCCTCCACTCCTATACTTGTCGCACCTAGACCACAGGAAAAGTTGTTGCTATACTTAGCGGCAACCAACCAGGTGGTTAGTGCTGCGTTAGTAGCGGAGAGGGAGTCCGACGAGGAGCCAGCACCACCGGCAAGCGAATCCAGCGACAAGCAGGGGGCTGCTCCGGCAAGCTCTGGCCCCGACAAGGATGACTCTGCGCAGGAGCAAGGAGAGGTGCGGAAGAAGATGGTGCAGCGCCCAGTGTATTTTGTAAGTTCCCTTCTCCAGGGGGCTAGATCAAGATACTCTGGTGTGCAAAAATTGCTTTTCGGCCTCCTCATGGCCTCGAGAAAGCTGCGCCATTACTTCCAAGCCCATGAGATAACAGTGGTCACTCGCTTTCCGTTGAAGAGGATATTGCACAATCCAGAAGCAACAGGCAGGATCGTTGAGTGGGCACTGGAGCTGTCGAGCTTTGGACTCAAGTTTGAAAGTACTTCAACCATACAGAGCCGATCTTTGGCAGAATTCATAGCTGAGTGGACCCCAACACCAGATGAAGAAGTTCAAGAAACAAGTGCACCCGTACAAGAAGCGACAAGTGAATGGGTAATGTATTTTGACGGTGCCTTCTCGCTGCAAGGCGCCGGTGCTGGCGTGGTACTCATCGCGCCCACCGAAGAGCACCTCAAATATGTTATCCAGATGCACTTTCCCAGGGAGCAAGCGACGAACAACACTGCAGAATATGAAGGCTTGCTTGCAGGCCTCAGGATTGCGGCCGAACTTGGGATCAGAAAGCTGATTGTGCGGGGAGATTCTTAGTTGGTGGTCCGACAAGTTAACAAGAGCTATCAGAGCCCTTTGATGGAGGCATATGTCGATGAAGTGAGAAAGCTTGAAGAGCACTTTGAAGGTTTGCAGATGGAGCACGTCCCGAGAGCTCAAAATGAAATTGCAGATGGCCTTTCAAAGTGCGCCGCGATGAAGTTACCTGTGGAACCAGGGACCTTCTTACTCAAGCTGACTCAACCATCCGTTACACCATCAATTGGGCAGTCCAAGAAGAGAAAGTTGGTCTCCGGCGACTACTTGCCGGCGGATCTTCCTGAAACCGCCGCCAAGATCCCCAAGATCAACAACCAGAACGCTGAGGAACAGTTTGCTCCTGCAAGTCCTCGGGCTTGTACAGTTGAAGCAAACGTTCCCGGCAAGCCTCGCCCCGGCGAGCTTGCCGGGGGACCGTCAGCTCCGGCAGAACCAGAGGTCCTAGCCGTAGAAGCTGAGGTTCCCGCAGCGGCCCTCGAGCCTTTAGTCCTTGCCATCGAGCCTCGGGCTCCGGCATGGGCGCAGCAGATCGTCCGTTTTCTGCAAACTGGAGAACTTCCCGACGACCCTCAAGAGATAGAGAAGATAACCAGGCAGTCAAGTATGTATCAGTTCGTGGATAACGAGCTGTACAGAAGAAGACTCAACGGTGTCAGGTTGAAGTGCATCTCCAGAGAAGATGGACAGAAGCTGTTGGCGGAAATACACGGAGGCATATGCGGCCACCACATTGGCGCAAGGGCGCTTGCCGGGAAAGCTTTCCGGCAAGGGTTCTTTTGGCAAGAAGCCCTCCAAGATGCAACTGCACTAGTAACAAAATGTGAAGCGTGCCAGTTCCATGCAAAGCAAATCCATCAGCCAGCTCAAGCTCTCCAAACAATCCCTTTGTCATGGCCCTTCTCGGTCTGGGGGCTCGATATCCTCGGCCCTTTCCCTCGCGCTGTCGGGGGCTTTGAGTACTTGTACGTTGCAATCGACAAGTTCACAAAGTGGCCAGGAGTGGAGCCAGTGAGGAAGGTGACAGCACAATCAGCAGTCAGGTTCTTCAGGTCGATTGTTTGCCGTTTCGGGATCCCTAACAGGATCATCACCGACAACGGTACGCAATTCACTAGTCGCACCTTCATGCAGTACGTCCAAGGCCTTGGCGCCAAGGTCTGTTTCGCTTCTGTTGCTCACCCGAGGAGCAACGGTCAAGCGGAGAGGGCAAATGCTGAAGTGCTGTGCGGGCTCAAAACAAGGACCTTTGACAGGCTGCGCAAGTGTGGAAGAAATTGGATAGAGGAGCTCCCGGCGGCTCTTTGGTCGATCAGAACGACACCAAGTCGAGCCACCGGACAGACACCCTTTGCTCTAGTCTATGGAGCAGAGGCAGTTCTCCCCACGGAACTCGTATACGGATCTCCTCGAGTGCTCGCTTATGATGAGCTCGAGCAAGAGCAGCTGCGGCAAGATGACGCATTGCTCCTTGAGGAGGGACGTCTCCAGGCTGCTGTACGAGCTGCTCGATACCAGCAAGCTTTGCGCCGCTACCATAGCCGCAAAGTCAAGGCCAGGAGTCTCGAGGAAGGCGACCTTGTTCTTCGGCGTGTTCAGTCCGCCAAGAATTCCAACAAGTTGACGCCGAAGTGGGAAGGCCCTTATCGGGTGAGACAAGTTACGAGGCCCGGCGCTGTCCGCCTCGAGACCGAAGAAGGCTTACCGGTGAGCAACTCCTGGAACATAGAGCATCTTCGCAAGTTTCACCCCTAAGGCGCGGTTGCCGTGATCCGCTCCGGCAACCACCTTTTGTACAAGCTTTGCCGCCGTTGCATGTAACCCTTTGTACAAAGCCGGGCGCAGACCCCGAGCATCAGTAAAGCCTTTGTGTTTTTCGCATCGATTGCCTTTTGCATGCTTCTCTTTGCTATTTGCATGTTCTGTTTGGCATTTGGTGCGACACTCAGATATACGGTAAGCACTATTACGCCGAAAGGCCATATGCTTGTTTCCCTCTCCCCTTTCTTTCCTCTTAAGCAGAAGGAACGTTCCTCGCGCACAAGTTTGCCGGGGGGGAAGGAGGTGGAGGACGAACCAAGTGCTGTTCAAGAAAGAAAAGTCTTACCGGAAAGCAAGCAGCATATGAGAGATAAGTTGTTAGAATTTGACCAGTTCAAATTTTAAAAAAATTTAGTTGCCTTCCTTGAACAGTCACACTTTGTATGGAAAACCTGTGCGCGGAGGAACCAACCCGTAGCTTGCCGCACCCTTATCTTGTTTTCGAGTTCACTCAACGATTTAAGTGAGCTGCGACAAGTGTCGCGCCCTTGCTTCGTTTCCGAGTACGCTCAGCAAGCTAAGTGCGTTGCGACTAGCTGCGGCAAGGTTGCTTGCCGGCGAAGACCTTGGCCAGCAGGCTGCTCAGAGTCCAGCACTCAGCGCTCGCGGCAAAGGCCTCTTGCCGGCGAGCTCCCCGGGAGCGTAGGGTGAAAAACATACAAGGTCAAAGATTGAAACAAGGAAGATAACATTGCACTGATTGATCAAAATAAAGTAAATATCTTACAAAGGATAACTTGTCGCAATGGACTAATAAGTTCATGACATAATGTGCAGCAACAAAAAGATAAAGATAAATGGAGCCCTAGTCTACGCGGTCGCCCTCCTTCCTGCCAAGCTTTGCCACCTTGGCAATGATGTGGCCGACCTGCTCCTTCAGGGCCTCCGTGTCTGCATCAGCCGGCAAGCTACGAAGAACGTTCGTGAGATTGATCCCCGGGTTGCGGTACACGATCTTCGTCAGCACCCGCTCCAGAGTTCCCGCGCAGAGCAGGCGCGACTCCTCGGCCAGCTGCGCGGGGATGCGGTTCCGGAGACCTGCAAGGGCCGGCGCGATCCCTCTGAAGAAGAGGCTGAGCTTGGCGCTGTGCGGGAGGTCCGGATCCGGCGAGTAGATGAGGTGTTCGACCTTCAGCGCCAGCAGCTCCTGGTCAATGTTGGACGCAGAAGAAACCAAGTCTTCGGTCCATACCTCGATGGTCTGGCGGAAGAGCTCGGATGCCTTGTTGACGCTGTCCATCAAGGTCCGCTCCTTGCGGAGCTCCTCTTTCAACTTGTTCTCCTGAACCCGGGCAGCGTCGAGCGATTCCTTCAGAGTGGTGACCTTCAGTTCCAAGTCCTCAATGGAGTCCTTGGCGGCCTTCAACTCGTCGCCCCTCTTGGAGAGACTCACCTGAAGCTCGGAGTTTGTGTGAGCATCCTTCTCGCGCTCCAAGATGAGCGCGGCAACCTTCTCGGCGCTCACCTTCATCGCCTTCTCCAACTGTTCAACCTTGGCGGCAAGCTCTTTCTTGGCGTCTTCCGCGGCAACCGCGGCGGCTTTCGCCTCCTTCAGCTCCCCGCCAAGGGCAGCCTCGTGGGCGGCAAGGTCCTCCTCATGGGAGTCCAGCTCGACCTTCCGCTGCGCGAGCTCTCCTTCTCGCCGGGACATCTCCACCCCGGCGAGACGCTGCTGTTCTTCCGCTTCAGCTTTCTCGAGCACCCATTCCTGGTACTCGCCGGCGAGACGCTCCCGCTCCTCCGCCACCTCGCGGAGGGCTGCCTGATTGGCGGCGCTGAGCTCCGCCGCACGCTTCTCCATTTCCGCCGCGGCCTTGGCGGCAAGAGCCTCCCGGGAGGCGAGCTTCGCCTGCCTGGCCCGGTAAAGGGCCAGGAGCTGGTGGAGCAACCTCTCCTCCTCGGGCCCCTCACTCCCGCCGGGCGCCTCGACGATTTTCAGGCCTGCGGAGGCGAGGACTTCTCCGTCGAAAGCCTCGCCCTCCGCAGGAGCTCGTGATGAAGACCCCCAAGGCATCTGGATGAAGACGCCATTAGGGGCCTCGAGATAGTACCCCTGCTCCTTGCTGGCGGAGGGGCCGGTGGCCGGTGCAGCATCCGATGCTCCCGCCGCCTCCGGGCCGGCGGTGTGGTCGCCGTCCCCCTCCCCAGCCGCTGCGTCCGCAGCTGGGGCAGTCTCCTGTGCGGCCGGCTCGGCGGCCTCGGCCATCTCCTCGACGACAGGAGCGTCGCCGCCGCCGCCCTGCGCGCCCTCCTCCTCAAGATCGATTACCTCCGTCTCCATGGGCGCGGGAGGAGGAAGATCTAAAAAGAAGAAGAAGAAAAAGAAGTTCAAGACTCAAGCAAATATCCAAAAAAAGAGGCAAGCCAAGAAAACAAGTCACAAAGCAGACCTTGGCGGACGTCCTCAGCGGCGGGCTCCCTCGCCGGGGAGCTCGGCCTTGGCGGAATGGCCGCCCTCGCCGGGCTGCTCGCCCTTGGCGGGGTACTCTGCCTCGGCGGAGTACCCGTCCTTGGCGGAGCACTCTCCCTTGCCGGGGAGTTCTGCCTTGGCGGGGATGGCGGGGCCTGCGGCTCCTCAGCGGTAGTCTCCGGGCGCTCTTCCCGCTGTGGCTCCACCTCTGCACAGAACAAGACAAGAAACGTCAATGCATGAAGACAAAACCAAATCCTCAGGCGTACCCCGACAAGCGAGAAGAGAAAACCCCAGACTTACGCTGGGGGCTGCGCTGCGGGCTACGCTGGGGGCTGCTCCTCGGAGCAGCGCTCGGGTCCGGCAGGCTTGGCTCCGGCACACCCTCTGTTGCCGCAGCTGCCGAGTCCTCCGCGACCTCGACCTCGGGCGCCTTGGCCTTCTTCGCCGCGCGATGGGCCAGGGTCCTGAAATCAGAGCAATGAACAGAGTCAGCATCAACAAAAAAAAAATCAAGACAGAAATCGAGAAGGTGTAAGGTCCCGGATCCTTACTCCTGGTCCTCCTCGTCGTCCTCGCTCAGGGCGGAGAAATCGTACTCCACCGTAGGCGCGTCGGCGCGAGGAGCGAAAGACGAAGACTCCCTCGCGCGCTTGGTGTTCACCGGGGCTGGGGGCTGCGAAGACCCAGCCCCTGTGGTAGCCGGCGCCCGAGGGGCGGGCGGAGCCGCTGCTCCGCTCCGAGAAGACCCCTGCCGGCTCGCTGCCGGCCTGCGAGACGCCTCCGTCGTGGTCCGCGCACGGGCCGCCTCCGTTGCGGCTGGTGCGCCGGACGGCCTTGGCGCGGCTTGACTCCCCCGGGGAGCCGCCCGGCGAGGTGGCTGTTGCCGGGGCGCCTGCGCCCTCTCCCCCGTCGCCGCCTTGCGGAGGCGCTTCGCCGGGGACTGCCTCGGGCTTGCCGGGGGCGGGGAGCTCTCCGACGAGGAAAGGTCGTCGGCGTACAACTCCGTGGATCCGCCGGAGTCCTCGGCCTCCTCCTCCTCCTCCTCTGCCCCGGCCGGCTCACTGGGCCCAGCGTCCTGCGCTGCGGCCCCCTTTCCCTTGGCGCCTCCGCCCCTTGCGGCGCCTCTGCTCCCTCCGGCGGTGCCCTCCATTGCCGCGGCCTCCGCCGCGATCCCGTGGATCCCGGAGTGCCTCAGCGAGGGGACCCCGGCGAGTGCGTCGGGTGGAAGATTCAGCAACCTGCGGATCTCCGCCTCCTCCGCCTAGGTGGACGCGTCCTCAGCTTCCGCCTCCTCCGGCGAGTATCCGAAAACTCCTGCCGCCGCGGCTGCGGCGGCCTCCTCAGCCCGAGAAGCTATGTAGGCGATCTCCTGGTCGGTGGTGTCCCGCGTGTGCAGCTTGAGGTCCTCCTTGTTCCTCGCCACCTCGGCGAGGTTGTCGTAGAAGTTGAGGACGTCGATGGGCTTCGGGGCGATCCACGTGCGGTCCAAGCCATGCGAGTCACACATGGGCATCATGGCAAGGATCCGATCCCTGACGGCGTTGTTGCAGAGCGGCACCACTTCCCGGGGAGTCCTGAACCACTCGGGGTGCGTCGGGTCGTACTTGAAGAGTTCCCGTACCATTCCCCGCAGCTCCAGCGTGGTGAAGTTGAAATTGAGCCCGGGGCGCAGCCTCATGATGTCTGCCGGGCCGCCGTACTCCCAGGCCGGCCTCTTCCGGTCTTGGAGAGGGGCGATGCGCCGGCGGAGGAAATCTGCGCCCACCTCAGCAACTGACAGATTGGCCAACCGAAGACGAAGAATCCGGACGAGGGCGATGTTGAGCTTGACGTCGTCCGAGTCCAGCTCACTCCAGTCCCTGCCGCGCACGATGGGCGTTGTGCGCGGCGCGGTGAAGGCTTGCGGCTGGTCTTCTACGATCCAGCACCACTCCGCTCGCCATTCCTCCCACTTGCCGCGGAGCTCCCCCGGCAAGTACGCCCCTTTTTTATTCAGACGAAAGACCCAAGAAATTCCTCCGGAGAGGGGGGCATCGGCCTCGGCTCTAGGAGTGAAGAAGTGTCTAAAGAGGGCTACATTGGGGTGGACTCCTATGAAGTTTTCGCACATGT
This sequence comes from Secale cereale, assembly GCA_902687465.1. Lineage (NCBI taxonomy): Eukaryota > Viridiplantae > Streptophyta > Magnoliopsida > Poales > Poaceae > Secale > Secale cereale. The sequence goes on from LR738715.1 coordinate 140,901,272, forward strand.
GTGCGAAAACAGCCATGGTGAGAATGGCGTTGGGGGTGAAGTCAAGCAGATGGAGGCCGTATGTGTTCATGACGTCGCAGAAGAAGTTTGAAAAAGGAGGACAGAGACCACAGTGAAAAAAGGCAGCAAAGAAGTAGTACCCGCCGGGATAGCTGTCCTTGGCGGCGGCCGGGTATGCTCGCGTGCGGGGATGCGCGTCGGTTCCTTTGGACCAGAACAAGTAATACTTGTTCCAGAGCTCCCGCACGCCGAGCTTCGGCGGGAAGACGACGTGCCGCTTCCGGTACGCGATGAGCTTGGCCGCTTGCTCCGATTTCTCCCGCTTGGCCTTCTCCGTTTTCGCCTTGTCGGTCTTTGGGGCCATGGCGGACGCGGTGGAAGGAGGGGGACGAAGAGCTCGGCGGCGGCGGAGATGTGGAGGCAGAGCGCAAGAGGGAATCTTTGGAGGAGGAAGACGATGTAATGAGAGCGCATGGAGGGGAACCGCGCCCGCTCCCTTTGCTTTTATGGGGGAGTGGGGGGCGTTTCGCCCTTTCCATTAAGAGATCGTGGGCACGTCCCATCCCACGGCGCCGCGATCGACGCGTGCCGTTACCGTGGGGTGCGGCGGATATGGAAGTGGATTCGGCGCGCCGCGGGCCGCGGGTGCCCGTGCACTGTTTTGGGCCTGGCCCAACAGCGCTCGGCACCGTGTGTGGCCCAGGCCCGGGGGCTCCTGTCGGTGTACTAAGGTAGGGGGTACCTCAATACCCCAACTTGTGCACGGGCAGTTGCAGCTTCCCGCGGCAGGGTTTACCGCGTGCTCGCCGGAGACCTTTCCTGCTCCCTATTAAACCATTCAAAAACAAAGTATACAAGGAAGAAGACCAAGGCCCCGGCAAGAGGAGCTTGCCGGGAAGGCCGTACCAGGCTCAAGACTGTCCCACTAACACAAGACCCTGGCAAGAGGAGCTTGCCAGGAAGACTAGACGACAACGCCTCGGCGCTATATGCGCCCCGGCAAGGGGCCCGGGGAGCGACAAGCTCTCGGGCCCGGCAAGATCAAGGCCCCGGCAAGGTGCTTGCCGGGAAGGCTGCGCTGTGTGCCCGCGCTCCAGCTCATCGGCCCACGCGTCGCCCTAGGGCCTATCCGGGGACGCGTGGCGGATGGCTGTGCAGCCTAGGGTACACGGTGGCACTCCACGGTGATGGATCCGTCGCCGTGGCGGACGGAGACGCTAGGGCGGGAGCTTTTGGGGTCGACGGCGACGGGCATTAAATGCCCTTGTCCCCCACTGTTAAAGTAGGTATAGACCACTGTTCTGTACTGTAGCTCCACTGTTCCCGCACTGTTACAACTACCACCTCTTTTACTTTTTTACCCCTTTCTCCTACGTTGACACCTGTCGGTGACCCCTTGCACTATAAAAGGAGGCCCATGCACAACGTGGAGGAGGTTCGGAACCTAGATCACTCTCGCGCTGGGTGTAGCTGCTTCTTCAAGCTCCCGAGCGCTCAAACTCAATACACAACCAAGCAGGAGTAGGGTTTTACGCGTCTACCGCGGCCCGAACCTGGGTAAAACTGCCCGCGTGCTCGCCACGATCTGCTCTTTGTGCTCCCTCCGCCCTCGTACCGCACAGACAAGGGGCTCCGGTCCCATAGGTGTTCGTGGCGGACAGTTTCCCCCGACACTCTGGATCTCAAGTTCTCCTCGGTCTTCGAGGACATCTATTCGATGTAATCTCTTTTTGCGGTGTGTTTGTCGAGATCCGATGAATTGTGAGTTTATGATCAAGGTTATCTATGAAAGATATTTGGTTCTTCTCTGAAATTTTTATGTGTGATCATAATATCCTTGCAAGTCTCTCCGAATTATAGGTTTGGTTTGGCCTACTAGATCTATAGTTCTTGCAATGGGATAAGTGCTTGGCCTTGGGTTCAATATTGCGGTGTCCTTTCCCAGTGACAGTAGGGGCAGCAAGGCACGTATTGTATTGTTGCCATCGAGGATAAAAAGATGGGGTTTACTTCATATTGCTTGAGTTTATCCCTCTACATAATGTTATCTTGCTTAAGGCGTTACTCTGTTCCTATGAACTCAATACACTAGATGCATGCTGGATAGTGGTCGATGTGTGGAGTAATAGTAGTAGATGCAGAATCGTTTCGGTCTACTTGTCTTGGACGTGATGCCTATATACAATGATCATGCCTAGATAGTCTCATAATTATTCGCTTTTCTATCAATTGCTCGACAGTAATTTGTTTACCCGCCGTAGAATATCGCAATCATGAGAGAAGCCACTAGAGAAAACTATGGCCCCCGGGTCTATCTTTATCATATTACTTTTCCGTCAACTAGCCTATTTCTGTAGCCGTTATTTATTTGCTTTCTTTACTTTCTGTTTCTGTACCAAAAATATAATTATCATCTTGTAATGCCCCGGATGTAATACTTTCCCTTTTGGGTATATAATATATCTCCGGCTTCATCTATTTCCATTCCGGGTTCTTTGTCTTTCGGGTTTTCGTCGTTTTGTTGTGTGAGTGTGTGGCATTCATTCATATCATGTAGACATGTGCATCGCATTGCATTTGTGTTGTCGGTTGCATCCGGTTCCGCGTGTTTCTTCCCGTTGTCCGTTTCGCGTTCCGGAGCTCCCTCACGTGTCCGTGACGTCCCGTAGGCCTACTTTGTTGTTTTGTTGTGTGCAACCCGCCTCTCAAATCTCGTCTCGTTTGGACTCCGTTGGCTTTTCCATCCGTTGTTCGTGTGGGTCCGATGTGCTTTCACTTCGTGTCCCAGAAACACCCCTAATGCAGTCTTTTATCTCCTTCTAGGCCTTTTATATCTATCCCCGCGATCGGATCCGTCGGATCGCGATCGGAGGGCTCCTAGCGCCCCTAAATCCCCCTAACCCTAGAAAAACTGCTATATATAGACCCCTCTAGGTCTATTTTGGCATCCCCTATTTTTTTTCTCAGATCCAATCTTCCCCTTCCTCTCCACTTGAAAATATCCTCTGGATCCCGAGGGAACCAGCCGATCCGGCCAGCTCCCTCGATCAACCCGCACCGCGCCGACCGGAGTTCCTCGATCGCCTCGCGAGTCAACGCCTCGCCCGCCAGGCCTCGAACCTCCACTGTCGCACCGATCCATCGATCCCCATCGATCACCCGAGCTGGGCCGGTCGATCCCTCCGCGCCTGGATCCCGAAGGGAGGACCACTTCGCCGCACTCCCTTCGCCTCGCCTCCTCCCGCTCGCCCTCCTGGGCCCGAGCCAGGAGGCCCAGCTCCTCCGCGCGGCCGGTGGGCTCGCCTCGCGCCTCCACTCCCGCGGGCACCGCCGGCTGGGCCCTCCAGCTCCACCGCGGGCCGCCGCCCCGCCTCCCCTCGGGCCCTCCTCTCGGGCCGTCGCCGCGCCAGGGCCTCGGGCTCTCCTCCGCCCGAGCAGGCCGCCGACCGCTCGCCCTCCAGGCCGCCCCGCGCCGCCACTTCTTCGGTTGGGCCGGATCCGCGCCCAGGCCCGTTCGAGTTGCAGATCTGAGGAGGTTGACCTCCCCCCTTTTTTTTCTTCTAAGTACCAGGTTTTGATCTGTGATGCTATCTTTCAACATGCATAACTTTTTGCCTGCTGCTCCGTTTTGCGCGTGTAGCATGTCCAGACGTTCGTGGGAACGTGCTCTACGTTTTACCTGTTGTTGTCATGCATGTTAGAGATCGTCTAGGTGCTTGTTTTGCTGTTGCAAGAGTGCATCATGAGTTAAACTACTGTTATGTGTTGTTTTTGTGCCACCTTTGCCATGTGATATCTTTTAGCTCGTTTGTCCGAATGATGCAAATGACATGTTCACGTGTTCGTCTTGCCACGAACTACGTGTTGCTTGTGATAGGTTGCATGGTAGATTTATTATTGCCTTGTTATCATCGTTGCAAAGTGCCATGTGGCTGTGATGTTGTTTCACTTGTTATGAAATACCATCTTGTTGAGCTCGTTGCAATCGTTGTGTTCACCTCTATGATGCATGCTTGTGTGTTTCGGGATCACCTTCATGTGCACTTTGATGAGGTGCTTACCCTTTGCCATGTTTAGTTTCGAGGTGACTTAAACATGCTCTTTTATATGCTATGATGTTATTGCTGTTTTATGACTTAGTGGTTTTTTCACTAAGTCTGACATCTGTAACGTTCCGATGCCATGTTCGTGTGATGTTCTAGGACAAAGCATGATAGTTTTGGAGTGGATTTTGATTGTTCCTTGCAGTATATATTGTTGTCTTTCCATTCATGTCCTCACATGTCCATTTAAGTGGCTGTAGCATGTTTATCTTTTGCTCCAAAGTTTCAATAAAATTCTGCTGCCAGAATTTTATTGTCAAGTTCAATATGTCCAAGATCATTGCTATTGATCCGTGGCTCCGTTGGGGTGCACCTTTGGACTTAGTTGCTGTACTATATGTCTAGTTTGTGTTCATGTCCTTTGCCATGCTTTTTGGGTGCTGTAGCTTAATTATTTTGAGCTCCGAAGATGCTATGTTGCTGTAATTTTCAGCTTTTGCTCAAATCTTGTTTCGGGCATAACTTTTAGCCCGTAACTCCGATTTCAGCGAATCTTATATCAAACTTGATTGTTTTTCTGTGTAGATTAATAATATCAGTTTGTTATCATGTTTTGAGGTGATTTGCTTGAGTGATGTTTTACGTGCTCTGTGTGCATCCTTAGTGCATCCATCATGCATTCATGTTTTTCGAGTGCGCATTGCATCTTGTTGATTTGTGCTTGGTGTGATTGTTGTGTTTAGAGCCGGAAGCTGAGACCGAGTACGAAGTTGATCACGAGGTTTCCAACGAGGTTGAGCACGAGGACCCTTCTTACGATCCGAACGACTTCTCTTCAGGCAAGATGACCGAACCCCGATAACAATACTATCTTAGCCTATTGCTAGTAGTCTCGATCTATAGTTTTGCCTCGATGCCCATGATCTTCTTGTCAGCCTCCTACTTGTAACCAATTGCCATGTTTAACCAACCTACCTATGCAAACCGTTGCTTGGCTAAGTACGCTTCGCTCAGCCCTTCTTATAGCGTTGCTAGTTGCAGGTGAAGTGAAGATGCTTGCTCCATGTTGAAGTTTGGTTGGGTTATATCACACTATATAAATGCTTTTAAAAATGAAATCATCTATATATTGGCAAGGGTGGAAGGCTAAGCCTTTTGCTTGGTGATTTGTTCCACTCATGCCGTTAGGATCCGTATAAGCCGGTATTATGTTCCTTGATTATGCGTTCCTAACACGGTTGGGGTGTATGGGACCCCCTCGATAAACCGCTAAGTGCTAAGTCTTTTCCAGCAAGTCCCAACATTGGTACTATTTGCCTAATAACAAACTAAACTTGCATAGGGAGTAATTAACCCTCTTTCTTAATCAACAACCCCGGGCCAGTGCTCCACATGAGTGTTGGTCCGAAACGAGCGGACTGCGGGGCCGCCTTGGGGCAACCTGAGGTATCTGGCATACACCTGTAGGACGTCTCATCCGGTAGTGTCCTGAGACTTAGATACGCGCGGCTACTATCAGGGTGTCGACACGCCGGGAGGATTTGCTGGATTAGCCTTACCTTAGCTCGGTATATCTTGAGCACGGGATTCCGAGGATACTCGGGTCTTCCCACTTTGGAGTTGCGACTCCGCGGATCGTGGGCTTGTAATGGGTCAAGTTGGAACACCCCTGCAGGGTTTGAACTTTCGAAAGCCGTGCTCGCGGTTATGTGGCAGATGGGAGCTTGTTAATTCCGGTTGTAGAAAACTTGACACAATGTTGCTAATACACTACCAGCGTGTGTTCCGTGATCGTCAATTTCCGAATAGGGATTCGGGAGTTGAACACGGAGGGGTTATGATTGTGGAGCTTGTAGCTAGGATCACTTCGTGATCACTTCTTGCCGAGGCCTTCTCTTCTCGCTCTCACTCACGTAAGCTAGTTGCTAGTTGCTGCTGCAAACACTTGTTCTTTTCTTCAGCCTTTTCCTCACCCAAAGGCTTAGATAGTCTTGTTACCCGGAGACGGGATTGCTGAGTCCTCTGTGGCTCACAGTTACATCACACACCAGATGCAGGTCCAGCTGTGAGCTATCCAGGTGATGGCACCGAGCTGGATTGGGAGTACGACGAGGAGCGTAGTCGGTACTATGTGGGATACCCGGATGATCAGTAGTGGAGACTCTTACTAGGATTCGATCCGCCTGTGGTTTATTTATCTAAGTTTGGTACTTTGACATTTGGATTTTGCCCTTAGAGGGTTGTGATGTTCTTAATGTATGATGTTTGAGACTTGTACTGTAATTCTGTGATGTGGCGAGTGTAAGCCAACTATTTTCTGTTTACTATCCCCTCTTTTACATGAGTTGTGCAAAGATTACCAAACTTGAGATCATTCTAGGATGGAATTATGCCTTTAAGTCATGCCTCGACACGTAGGAGGTACAACTCCATCCTGGGCATTACAAGTTGGTATTCAGAGCCTTCTCCGACCTAGGAGCCCCCACTGTTTGATCGAATCGTTGACGGTCGAGTCTAGGCACACACTGAAAACTTTTTGAGTCCTATATTATATCGGAGAGTAGGATTTCTTTGCTTCTCATCCCCTTTCTCTCTGGTGAGGACTCCTGACGGCTACTCTTGTCTCTCCTATCTTCAAAATTTGCACAATTTTTTTTTGGAATCCCGCGAGTATTCTGGGATTGTTTCGATGTTCTTGTGACAAGGATATTGTTCTCGATGCCTCCTGTTACCGAGGAGTTCAGCTTCGGGGTATCGTTGTAACAAGCATATCGCGACAGTACTAAATACTTAAGACGGCCGACATCGAAAATCTCCCCTATACGGCCAGTGGCAAGATAACCCCGACATCACCCAGTACTGGGGAGGTAGTTCGGGAGTATTGCCATAGCTTGTTATAGTGGATGCTTTTCGAAGGTCCGAGGTACACAGTTTCCGAGAAAGACTGGTTATGTGTTGAAGGATGGATACACCTGGATGTAGGTTTAGAGTTGATTGCGCGGTGCTTCCCGTGTATCCCCAACACCTGATTGCATAACTGGAATCTTTCGGAAATCTATAGGTGGGTTTTATCCAGTAGATCGTAGGCATTCTTCCAACGAATGCAGGTTAGTGAGTTCGGGGTTCGACATTGAGTGAAGAGGTTATATGACCGATGTTACTATCAGGAGTTGCATCTCAAAGGGTCCTTGGCTATGCTGATCCGGGGATTGCAAAACCTTTTCGTAACGCGTTCATATGCTTTCAGCACAAAGATGTTAGAACGAAACTCCTCTCTTGTGTTTGTTCCCGTCTGTACCTTGTTGTTTTCTTTTTTCCATTTTGTCCCCTATGTGGCTTCTCGTGAAGATTGATGTTATTATTTAACTGAGAATATAATTCGTTCCTCTTGTTCGAATGATTTCATTCGTTCTTATTTGTTCGAATGATTATTGTGAAGACTTGTTGCAATTCATTCCATTGATTCAGCTTATTCCTTTTGTCAATCAATTGCTGATTCGTGGTCATCTCTTACAGGATGGCTCCGAAAAGGGTTCCCAACGCTAACCCAGAGGGTGAAGAGGTTCCAGAACGTCCTCCTTCCCCTCCTCCTCCGCCTGAGGCTTGGAGAGCAATTATGCAGACTACAGCTCAGAACACTCAGTTGATGATGCAGATGATGCAGATGATGCAAGCTAATCAAGCTAATCAGGGTGTTCCAGGGAACCAAGGCAACTTCTTCCAGCAGCACCATGCTACCCTCAGCCAGTTCCTGGCTAACAATCCTAAAGCTTTCAGTTACTGTGTCGACCCTCTTGATGCTAAGGATTGGTTGAC
>LR738715.1:140912451-140944296 GCA_902687465.1 Secale cereale
TCGCGTCAGAAGAGCTACTATGACGGCAAGCATCGTGATTTGGCTTTCGACATCGGTGATCATGTCTATCTCCGAGTTTCTCCGATGAAAGGAACCCAAAGATTCGGTATCAAAGGAAAACTTGCTCCTAGATACGTCGGGCCTTTCAAGATTCTTGGCAAAAGAGGCGATCTAGCCTATCAGCTCGAGCTCCCTTCCAACTTTGCAAATGTTCATGATGTCTTCCATGTGTCTCAACTTCGCAAATGCTTCAAGGCACCTGAGCGCATGATTCCGTTTGAAGAGATTGATCTTCAACAAGACCTGTCCTACCGAGAGCATCCTGTTGCAATTCTCGAAGACACCGAACGCAAGACCCGCAACAAGTCCATCAAGTTTCTGAAAGTCAAGTGGTCACATCACACCGACCGAGAAGCTACCTGGGAACGAGAAGATCATCTTCGTTCCGAGTACCCTTCCTTTTTCCAGTCCTAGATCTCGGGACGAGATCTTTTTGTAGTTGAGGAGAGTTTGTAATGCCCCGGATGTAATACTTTCCCTTTTGGGTATATAATATATCTCCGGCTTCATCTATTTCCATTCCGGGTTCTTTGTCTTTCGGGTTTTCGTCGTTTTGTTGTGTGAGTGTGTGGCATTCATTCATATCATGTAGACATGTGCATCGCATTGCATTTGTGTTGTCGGTTGCATCCGGTTCCGCGTGTTTCTTCCCGTTGTCCGTTTCGCATTCCGGAGCTCCCTCACGTGTCCGTGACGTCCCGTAGGCCTACTTTGTTGTTCGGGCGTTTAACGTTACCGGTGTGCCGCGAGGTTGTTGTGTGTGTTGTTGTTTTGTTGTGTGCAACCCGCCTCTCAAATCTCGTCTCGTTTGGACTCCGTTGGCTTTTCCATCCGTTGTTCGTGTGGGTCTGATGTGCCTTCACTTCGTGTCCCAGAAACACCCCTACTGCAGTCTTTTATCTCCTTCTAGGCCTTTTAAATCTATCCCCGCGATCGGATCCGTCGGATCGCGATCGGAGGGCTCCTAGCGCCCCTAAATCCCCCTAACCCTAGAAAAACTGCTATATATAGACCCCTCTAGGTCTATTTTGGCATCCCCTATTTTTTTTCTCAGATCCAATCTTCCCCTTCCTCTCCACTTGAAAATATCCTCTGGATCCCGAGGGAACCAGCCGATCCGGCCAGCTCCCTCGATCAACCCGCACCGCGCCGACCGGAGTTCCTCGATCACCTCGCGAGTCAACGCCTCGCCCGCCAGGCCTCGAACCTCCACTGTCGCACCGATCCATCGATCCCCAGCGATCGCCCGAGCTGGGCCGGTCGATCCCTCCGCGCCTGGATCCCGAAGGGAGGACCACTTCGCCACACTCCCTTCGCCTCGCCTCCTCCCGCTCGCCCTCCTGGGCCCGAGCCAGGAGGCCCAGCTCCTCCGCGCGGCCGGTGGGCTCGCCTCGCGCCTCCACTCCCGCGGGCACCGCCGGCTGGGCCCTCTAGCTCCACCGCGGGCCGCCGCCCCGCCTCCCCTCGGGCCCTCCTCTCGGGCCGTCGCCGCGCCAGGGCCTCGGGCTCCCCTACGCCCGAGCAGGCCGCCGACCGCTCGCCCTCCAGGCCGCCCCGCGCCGCCACTTCTTCGGTTGGGCCGGATCCGCGCCCAGGCCCGTTCGAGTTGCAGATCTGAGGAGGTTGACCCCCCCCTTTTTTTTCTAAGTACCAGGTTTTGATCTGTGATGCTATCTTTCAACATGCATAACTTTTTGCCTGCTGCTCCGTTTTGCGCGTGTAGCATGTCCAGACGTTTGTGGGAACGTGCTCTACGTTTTACCTGTTGTTGTCATGCATGTTAGAGATCGTCTAGGTGCTTGTTTTGCTGTTGCAAGAGTGCATCATGAGTTAAACTGCTGTTATGTGTTGTTTTTGTGCCACCTTTGCCATGTGATATCTTTTAGCTCGTTTGTCCGAATGATGCAAATGACATGTCCACGTGTTCGTCTTGCCACGAACTACGTGTTGCTTGTGATAGGTTGCATGGTAGATTTATTATTGCCTTGTTATCATCGTTGCAAAGTGCCATGTGGCTGTGATGTTGTTTCACTTGTTATGAAATACCATCTTGTTGAGCTCGTTGCAATCGTTGTGTTCACCTCTATGATGCATGCTTGTGTGTTTCGGGATCACCTTCATGTGCACTTTGATGAGGTGCTTACCCTTTGCCATGTTTAGTTTCGAGGTGACTTAAACATGCTCTTTTATATGCTATGATGTTATTGCTGTTTTAGGACTTAGTGGTTTTTTCACTAAGTCTGAAATCTGGAACGTTCCGATGCCATGTTCGTGTGATGTTCTAGGACAAAGCATGATAGTTTTGGAGTGGATTTTGATTGTTCCTTGCAGTATATATTGTTGTCTTTCCATTCATGTCCTCACATGTCCATTTAAGTGGCTGTAGCATGTTTATCTTTTGCTCCAAAGTTTCAATAAAATTCTGCTGCCAGAATGTTATTGTCAAGTTCAATATGTCCAAGATCATTGCTATTGATCCGTGGCTCCGTTGGGGTGCACCTTTGGACTTAGTTGCTGTACTATATGTCTAGTTTGTGTTCATGTCCTTTTCCATGCTTTTTGGGTGCTGTAGCTTAATTATTTTGAGCTCCGAAGATGCTATGTTGCTGTAATTTTCAGCTTTCGCTCAAATCTTGTTTCAGGCATAACTTTTAGCCCGTAACTCCGATTTCAGCGAATCTTATATCAAACTTGATTGTTTTTCTGTGTAGATTAATAATATCTGTTTGTTATCATGTTTTGAGGTGATTTGCTTGAGTGATGTTTTACGTGCTCTGTGTGCATCCTTAGTGCATCCATCATGCATTCATGTTTTTCGAGTGCGCATTGCATCTTGTTGATTTGTGCTTGGTGTGATTGTTGTGTTTAGAGCCGGAAGCTGAGACCGAGTACGAAGTTGATCACGAGGTTTCCAACGAGGTTGAGCACGAGGACCCTTCTTACGATCCGAACGACTTCTCTTCAGGCAAGATGACCGAACCCCGATAACAATACTATCTTAGCCTATTGCTAGTAGTCTCGATCTATAGTTTTGCCTCGATGCCCATGATCTTCTTGTCAGCCTCCTACTTGTAACCAATTGCCATGTTTAACCAACCTACCTATGCAAACCGTTGCTTGGCTAAGTACGCTTCGCTCAGCCCTTCTTATAGCGTTGCTAGTTGCAGGTGAAGTGAAGATGCTTGCTCCATGTTGAAGTTTGGTTGGGTTATGTCACACTATATAAATGCTTTTAAAAATGAAATCATCTATATATTGGCAAGGGTGGAAGGCTAAGCCTTTTGCTTGGTGATTTGTTCCACTCATGCCGTTAGGATCCGTATAAGCCGGTATTATGTTCCTTGATTATGCGTTCCTAACACGGTTGGGGTGTATGGGACCCCCTCGATAAACCGCTAAGTGCTAAGTCTTTTCCAGCAAGTCCCAACATTGGTACTATTTGCCTAATAACAAACTAAACTTGCATAGGGAGTAATTAACCCTCTTTCTTAATCAACAACCCTGGGCCAGTGCTCCACATGAGTGTTGGTCCGAAACGAGCGGACTGCGGGGCCGCCTTAGGGCAACCTGAGGTATCTGGCATACACCTGTAGGACGTCTCATCCGGTCGTGTCCTGAGACTTAGATACGCGCGGCTACTATCAGGGTGTCGACACGCCGGGAGGATTTGCTGGATTAGCCTTACCTTAGCTCGGTATATCTTGAGCACGGGATTCCGAGGATACTCGGGTCTTCCCACTTTGGAGTTGCGACTCCGCGGATCGTGGGCTTGTAATGGGTCAAGTTGGAACACCCCTGCAGGGTTTGAACTTTCGAAAGCCGTGCCCGCGGTTATGTGGCAGATGGGAGCTTGTTAATTCCGGTTGTAGAAAACTTGACACAATGTTGCTAATACACTACCAGCGTGTGTTCCGTGATCGCCAATTTCCGAATAGGGATTCGGGAGTTGAACACGGAGGGGTTATGATTGTGGAGCTTGTAGCTAGGATCACTTCGTGATCACTTCTTGCCGAGGCCTTCTCTTCTCGCTCTCACTCACGTAAGCTAGTTGCTAGTTGCTGCTGCAAACACTTGTTCTTTTCTTCAGCCTTTTCCTCACCCAAAGGCTTAGATAGTCTTGTTACCCGGAGACGGGATTGCTGAGTCCTCTGTGGCTCACAGTTACATCACACACCAGATGCAGGTCCAGCTGTGAGCTATCCAGGTGATGGCACCGAGCTGGATTGGGAGTACGACGAGGAGCGTAGTCGGTACTATGTGCGATACCCGGATGATCAGTAGTGGAGACTCTTACTAGGATTCGATCCGCCTGTGGTTTATTTATCTAAGTTTGGTACTTTGACATTTGGATTTTGCCCTTAGAGGGTTGTGATGTTCTTAATGTATGATGTTTGAGACTTGTACTGTAATTCTGTGACGTGGCGAGTGTAAGCCAACTATTTTCTGTTTACTATCCCCTCTTTTACATGAGTTGTGCAAAGATTACCAAACTTGAGATCATTCTAGGATGGAATTATGCCTTTAAGTCATGCCTCGACACGTAGGAGGTACAACTCCATCCTGGGCATTACAAGTTGGTATTCAGAGCCTTCTCCGACCTAGGAGCCCCCACTGTTTGATCGAATCGTTGACGGTCGAGTCTAGGCACACACTGAAAACTTTTTGAGTCCTATATTATATCGGAGAGTAGGATTTCTTTGCTTCTCATCCCCTTTCTCTCTGGTGAGGACTCATGACGGCTACTCTTGTCTCTCCTATCTTCAAAATTTGCACAATTTTTTTTTAGGAATCCCGCGAGTATTCTGGGATTGTTTCGATGTTCTTGTGACAAGGATATTGTTCTCGATGCCTCCTGTTACCGAGGAGTTCAGCTTCGGGGTATCGTTGTAACAAGCATATCGCGACAGTACTAAATACTTAAGACGGCCGACATCGAAAATCTCCCCTATACGGCCAGTGGCAAGATAACCCCGACATCACCCAGTACTGGGGAGGTAGTTCGGGAGTATTGCCATAGCTTGTTATAGTGGATGCTTTTCGAAGGTCCGAGGTACACAGTTTCCGAGAAAGACTGGTTATGTGTTGAAGGATGGATACACCTGGATGTAGGTTTAGAGTTGATTGCGCGGTGCTTCCCGTGTATCCCCAACACCTGATTGCATAACTGGAATCTTTCGGAAATCTATAGGTGGGTTTTATCCAGTAGATCGTAGGCATTCTTCCAACGAATGCAGGTTAGTGAGTTCGGGGTTCGACATTGAGTGAAGAGGTTATATGACCGATGTTACTATCAGGAGTTGCATCTCAAAGGGTCCTTGGCTATGCTGATCCGGGGATTGCAAAACCTTTTCGTAACGCGTTCATATGCTTTCAGCACAAAGATGTTAGAACGAAACTCCTCTCTTGTGTTTGTTCCCGTCTGTACCTTGTTGTTTTCTTTTTTCCATTTTGTCCCCTATGTGGCTTCTCGTGAAGATTGATGTTATTATTTAACTGAGAATATAATTCGTTCCTCTTGTTCGAATGATTTCATTCGTTCTTATTTGTTCGAATGATTATTGTGAAGACTTGTTGCAATTCATTCCATTGATTCAGCTTATTCCTTTTGTCAATCAATTGCTGATTCGTGGTCATCTCTTACAGGATGGCTCCGAAAAGGGTTCCCAACGCTAACCCAGAGGGTGAAGAGGTTCCAGAACGTCCTCCTTCCCCTCCTCCTCCGCCTGAGGCTTGGAGAGCAATTATGCAGACTACAGCTCAGAACACTCAGTTGATGATGCAGATGATGCAGATGATGCAAGCTAATCAAGCTAATCAGGGTGTTCCAGGGAACCAAGGCAACTTCTTCCAGCAGCACCATGCTACCCTCAGCCAGTTCCTGGCTAACAATCCTAAAGCTTTCAGTTACTGTGTCGACCCTCTTGATGCTAAGGATTGGTTGACCGACATAAAGAAGCATTTTGAGTGCAGTAACGTGAAAGAAGATGACTATGTGAAGTTTGCAGCCTTCCAATTGAAAGATCAAGCAGCTGACTGGTGGCAGCAGTACAAAGACTCCAGGCCGGGTCAAGTGATCTCTTGGGAGAATTTCTGCAAGGATTTCCGTTCGCACCACATTCCTACAAGTGTCATCGAGGGTATGCGTGAGCAATTCCGCAACCTCAAGCAGGGCTCCATGACAGTCTATCAGTATAATGTCAAGTTCCAAAACCTCGCTCGCTATGCTAAGCAAGACATTCCTGATGCCAAGAGCAAAATCTATCAGTTCCGTGGAGGTCTCAAAGATGAACTTCAGCTTGCTCTCACTTTGTTCGAGCCGGATGAATTCGACAAGTTCTATAACATGGCTTTGAAACAAGAAGCAGCTCAGCTTAAGATGGAGGCTTCTAAGAAGAGAATTCGAGATGCTGTTCACTCTTCCTCATCGTCTCAGTTGGCTGCAAAACAACAGAAATTCTGGCTTCCTCCTCCTCCAGTTATTCGAGGTCCTTACAACAACTCCAACAACAAGAACTCTAGTGGTCGTGGTTTCTCCCACCCACCCAACCCGAGCAACCAGTCGAAGAAGCAGTTTCAGTCTCAAGGCTCCAAGTCCAGTGGCTCTCATTTCCGTCCTCTCTCTGAAGTGGTGTGCAACAAGTGTGGCCAGAAAGGTCACTATGCCAACAGATGTCTGAATCCGAAGCGTCTTCCACCTCCTCCACCTGTGAGTTCAGCTATTGTCAGGCATGATCCAAAGGCAGCAAGGGTCAATCTGATGAATGCAGCACAAGCGGAGAATTCTTCTGATGTCATTTTGGGTAACCTTCCAGTGAACTCTATCCCTGCTAAAGTGTTATTTGATTCGGGTGCTTCACATTCTTTCATGTCATTCCCATTTGCATCCAAGTATAATGTGGGCACCATGGCCTTGCCAAAGGAGTTGCAAGTGATTTCTCCGGGAAGATGCATGATTTCTAAATTGTATGCTCCGGATGTTTCTATTCGCATGGGTGACTATCGATTTTTGGCTTCTCCGGTGGTTCTTGGTAATTCTGACATCGACCTCATCCTCGGAATGGATTGGCTTTCTCAGCACGATGCTCACATTGATTGTGCTCAAAAGGAAGTCAAGATGACTCATTCTGATGAAGATGTGATTATCTTTGCTTCAAGGGATAACACTATCCGGCTTTTCTCTCTTAATGATAAGGGCGAAATTAATGCCATAAATCAAATTCCGGTGGTGAACGAATATCAAGACGTTTTTCCAGAAGAACTTCCAAGCATGCCTCCACACCGTCAGGTGGAGTTTGTCATTGAACTCGAGCCGGGCACTGAGCCTGCGTGCCGGCGTCCATACAAGCTCTCTCCGGATGAATTGAAGGAATTGAAGAAGCAGCTTGATAAGCAGGAGAGTATGGGTCTCATCAGACCGAGTACATCTCCGTGGGGCTGTGGTGTCTTATTTGTCAAGAAGAAAGATGGCACGGAGCGTCTCTGTGTTGACTACCGGCCATTGAACAAGAAGACGATTAAGAACAAGTATCCGCTCCCCAACATCAATGAACTCTTTGAGCAGCTCAAAGGAGCTAAAGTGTTCTCTAAGCTTGACCTCCGAATGGGCTATCATCAAATTCGCATTCGCGAGGAAGACATTCCCAAGACGGCCTTCAGAACGAGCTACGGTTCATACGAGTATACCGTCATGTCCTTCGGTCTCGCCAATGCTCCTCCTACCTTTTCAAGGATGATGCATTACATCTTCAACCCCTATACGGGCGAGTTCGTGCTTGTGTATCTGGATGATATTCTGGTGTTTTCAAAGAATGAAGAAGATCACGAAAAGCACTTACGCCTGGTTCTTGATCGACTCCGAGAGCATAAATTCTATGCCAAGTTCTCCAAGTGCGAGTTTTGGCTCGATAAGGTTTTGTACCTGGGCCACATCATCTCAGCTGACGGTATTGCGGTTAATCCCGAGAAAGTTGAAGCAATTGTCAACTGGGAAGCTCCTCAGAACGTCAAGCAGCTCCGCAGTTTTCTGGGTCTTGCCAGCTATTGCAGAAGATTTGTTGAAAACTTCTCCAAGATTGCCAAGCCTCTTTCCAACTTGCTTCAGAAGAATGTCAAATACTTTTGGTCTCCCGAGTGTGAAGTGGCATTCAAAACCCTCAAAGAGAAGCTTATTTCTGCTCCAGTTCTGACTCCTCCGGATGAAACCAAGCCCTATGAAGTGTTCTGTGACGCTTCTCTTCAAGGTCTTGGTGGTGTGCTTATGCAAGATAAGAGAATTGTGGCATACACTTCTCGTCAGCTCAAGCCAAGTGAGAAGAACTATCCCACACATGATCTCGAGCTAGCAGCTGTGGTACATGCTCTGATTACGTGGAGACATCTGTTGTTGGGCAGAAAGGTCGACATCTTCACTGATCACAAGAGCTTGAAGTACATCTTCACACAGCCGCATCTGAACCTCCGTCAGACTCGTTGGGTTGAAATGATCCAAGAGTATAATCCCAGCATTGAATACACTCCTGGCAAGGCGAATGTGATTGCAGATGCTTTGAGCAGGAAGGCATATTGCAACAGCCTTCTTATCAAGCCGTACCAGCCTGAGCTTTGTGAAGCATTCAGGAAGCTCAACCTTCAAGTTGTTCCGCATGGTTTTCTTGCAAATCTCCAAATTGCTCCTACCTTGGAAGATCAAGTCCGTGAGGCCCAGCTCAGTGATACCATGGTGAAGAAGGTGAAACATGGGATTGCAAAGGGCACTCCAAAATACAAGTGCTTCCGTGTTGATGAGAGAGATACCTTGTTCTTCGAGGACAGACTCGTTGTTCCCAAAGGTGATCTCAGGAAGCTCATAATGGAAGAAGCTCATGATTCTCTCCTTTCCATTCATCCTGGCAGTTCCAAGATGTACCAAGACCTCAAGCAGTCTTACTGGTGGACACGCATGAAAAGGGAGATTGCCCAATTCGTGAACGAATGTGATGTATGCAGAAGAGTGAAAGCAGAACATCAACGTCTAGCCGGTCTTCTCCAACCTCTTCCTATCCCCGAGTGGAAGTTCGACCACATTGAAATGGACTTCTTCACTGGCTTTCCTAAATCCAAGCGAGGAAATGATGCTATCTTTGTGGTGATTGACAAGCTTACCAAAGTCGCTCACTTTCTTCCAGTCAAAGAATCAATCAATGCAGCTCAACTTGCAGAGCTGTACACTTCCAGAATTGTGTCCCTACATGGCATTCCTCAAGTGATATCCTCAGACCGTGGAAGCTTGTTCACATCAAGGTTCTGGGACTCCTTTCAGTCCGCCATGGGCACTAAGATCAGGTTCAGCACTGCCTTTCACCCTCAGACTAGTGGTCAAGTCGAGCGCGTGAATCAAATTCTAGAAGACATGCTCAGAGCCTGTGTCATCTCCTTCGGCATGAAATGGGAAGACTGCCTTCCATTTGCCGAGTTCTCTTACAACAACAGCTTTCAAGCAAGTGCAGGCAAAGCACCGTTTGAAATTCTCTATGGCAGAAAGTGTCGTACCCCTCTCAACTGGTCTGAAACAGGCGAACGCCAACTTCTTGGCAATGACTTGATCTCAGAAGCCGAAGAAATGTGCAAAGTCATACGTGAGAATCTCAAGGCCGCTCAATCGCGTCAGAAGAGCTACTATGACGGCAAGCATCGTGATTTGGCTTTCGACATCGGTGATCATGTCTATCTCCGAGTTTCTCCGATGAAAGGAACCCAAAGATTCGGTATCAAAGGAAAACTTGCTCCTAGATACGTCGGGCCTTTCAAGATTCTTGGCAAAAGAGGCGATCTAGCCTATCAGCTCGAGCTCCCTTCCAACTTTGCAAATGTTCATGATGTCTTCCATGTGTCTCAACTTCGCAAATGCTTCAAGGCACCTGAGCGCATGATTCCGTTTGAAGAGATTGATCTTCAACAAGACCTGTCCTACCGAGAGCATCCTGTTGCAATTCTCGAAGACACCGAACGCAAGACCCGCAACAAGTCCATCAAGTTTCTGAAAGTCAAGTGGTCACATCACACCGACCGAGAAGCTACCTGGGAACGAGAAGATCATCTTCGTTCCGAGTACCCTTCCTTTTTCCAGTCCTAGATCTCGGGACGAGATCTTTTTGTAGTTGAGGAGAGTTTGTAATGCCCCGGATGTAATACTTTCCCTTTTGGGTATATAATATATCTCCGGCTTCATCTATTTCCATTCCGGGTTCTTTGTCTTTCGGGTTTTCGTCGTTTTGTTGTGTGAGTGTGTGGCATTCATTCATATCATGTAGACATGTGCATCGCATTGCATTTGTGTTGTCGGTTGCATCCGGTTCCGCGTGTTTCTTCCCGTTGTCCGTTTCGCGTTCCGGAGCTCCCTCACGTGTCCGTGACGTCCCGTAGGCCTACTTTGTTGTTCGGGCGTTTAACGTTACCGGTGTGCCGCGAGGTTGTTGTGTGTGTTGTTGTTTTGTTGTGTGCAACCCGCCTCTCAAATCTCGTCTCGTTTGGACTCCGTTGGCTTTTCCATCCGTTGTTCGTGTGGGTCTGATGTGCCTTCACTTCGTGTCCCAGAAACACCCCTACTGCAGTCTTTTATCTCCTTCTAGGCCTTTTAAATCTATCCCCGCGATCGGATCCGTCGGATCGCGATCAGAGGGCTCCTAGCGCCCCTAAATCCCCCTAACCCTAGAAAAACTGCTATATATAGACCCCTCTAGGTCTATTTTGGCATCCCCTATTTTTTTTTCTCAGATCCAATCTTCCCCTTCCTCTCCACTTGAAAATATCCTCTGGATCCCGAGGGAACCAGCCGATCCGGCCAGCTCCCTCGATCAACCCGCACCGCGCCGACTGGAGTTCCTCGATCGCCTCGCGAGTCAACGCCTCGCCCGCCAGGCCTCGAACCTCCACTGTCGCACCGATCCATCGATCCCCAGCGATCGCCCGAGCTGGGCCGGTCGATCCCTCCGCGCCTGGATCCCGAAGGGAGGACCACTTCGCCGCACTCCCTTCGCCTCGCCTCCTCCCGCTCGCCCTCCTGGGCCCGAGCCAGGAGGCCCAGCTCCTCCGCGCGGCCGGTGGGCTCGCCTCGCGCCTCCACTCCCGCGGGCACCGCCGGCTGGGCCCTCTAGCTCCACCGCGGGCCGCCGCCCCGCCTCCCCTCGGGCCCTCCTCTCGGGCCGTCGCCGCGCCAGGGCCTCGGGCTCCCCTACGCCCGAGCAGGCCGCCGACCGCTCGCCCTCCAGGCCGCCCCGCGCCGCCACTTCTTCGGTTGGGCCGGATCCGCGCCCAGGCCCGTTCGAGTTGCAGATCTGAGGAGGTTGACCCCCCCCTTTTTTTTCTTCTAAGTACCAGGTTTTGATCTGTGATGCTATCTTTCAACATGCATAACTTTTTGCCTGTTGCTCCGTTTTGCGCGTGTAGCATGTCCAGACGTTTGTGGGAACGTGCTCTACGTTTTACCTGTTGTTGTCATGCATGTTAGAGATCGTCTAGGTGCTTGTTTTGCTGTTGCAAGAGTGCATCATGAGTTAAACTGCTGTTATGTGTTGTTTTTGAGCCACCTTTGCCATGTGATATCTTTTAGCTCGTTTGTCCGAATGATGCAAATGACATGTCCACGTGTTCGTCTTGCCACGAACTACGTGTTGCTTGTGATAGGTTGCATGGTAGATTTATTATTGCCTTGTTATCATCGTTGCAAAGTGCCATGTGGCTGTGATGTTGTTTCACTTGTTATGAAATACCATCTTGTTGAGCTCGTTGCAATCGTTGTGTTCACCTCTATGATGCATGCTTGTGTGTTTCGGGATCACCTTCATGTGCACTTTGATGAGGTGCTTACCCTTTGCCATGTTTAGTTTCGAGGTGACTTAAACATGCTCTTTTATATGCTATGATGTTATTGCTGTTTTAGGACTTAGTGGTTTTTTCACTAAGTCTGAAATCTGGAACGTTCCGATGCCATGTTCGTGTGATGTTCTAGGACAAAGCATGATAGTTTTGGAGTGGATTTTGATTGTTCCTTGCAGTATATATTGTTGTCTTTCCATTCATGTCCTCACATGTCCATTTAAGTGGCTGTAGCATGTTTATCTTTTGCTCCAAAGTTTCAATAAAATTCTGCTGCCAGAATTTTATTGTCAAGTTCAATATGTCCAAGATCATTGCTATTGATCCGTGGCTCCGTTGGGGTGCACCTTTGGACTTAGTTGCTGTACTATATGTCTAGTTTGTGTTCATGTCCTTTGCCATGCGTTTTGGGTGCTGTAGCTTAATTATTTTGAGCTCCGAAGATGCTATGTTGCTGTAATTTTCAGCTTTCGCTCAAATCTTGTTTCGGGCATAACTTTTAGCCCGTAACTCCGATTTCAGCGAATCTTATATCAAACTTGATTGTTTTTCTGTGTAGATTAATAATATCAGTTAGTTATCATGTTTTGAGGTGATTTGCTTGAGTGATGTTTTACGTGCTCCGTGTGCATCCTTAGTGCATCCATCATGCATTCATATTTTTCGAGTGCGCATTGCATCTTGTTGATTTGTGCTTGGTGTGATTGTTGTGTTTAGAGCCGGAAGCTGAGACCGAGTACGAAGTTGAGCACGAGGTTTCCAACGAGGTTGAGCACGAGGACCCTTCTTACGATCTGAACGACTTCTCTTCAGGCAAGATGACCGAACCCCGATAACAATACTATCTTAGCCTATTGCTAGTAGTCTCGATCTATAGTTTTGCCTCGATGCCCATGATCTTCTTGTCAGCCTCCTACTTGTAACCAATTGCCATGTTTAACCAACCTACCTATGCAAACCGTTGCTTGGCTAAGTACGCTTCGCTCAGCCCTTCTTATAGCGTTGCTAGTTGCAGGTGAAGTGAAGATGCTTGCTACATGTTGAAGTTTGGTTGGGTTATATCACACTATATAAATGCTTTTAAAAAATGAAATCATCTATATATTGGCAAGGGTGGAAGGCTAAGCCTTTTTCTTGGTGCCGTTAGGATCCGTATAAGCCGGTATTATGTTCCTTGATTATGCGTTCCTAACACGGTTGGGGTGTATGGAACCCCCTCGATAAACTGCTAAGTGCTAAGTCTTTTCCAGCAAGTCCCAACATTGGTACTATTTTCCTAATAACAAACTAAACTTGCATAGGGAGTAATTAACCCTCTTTCTTAATCAACAACCCCGGGCCAGTGCTCCACATGAGTGTTGGTCCGAAACGAGCGGACTGCGGGGCCGCCTTGGGGCAACCTGAGGTATCTGGCATACACCTGTAGGACGTCTCATCCGGTCGTGTCCTGAGACTTAGATACGCGTGGCAACTATCAGGGTGTCGACACGCCGGGAGGATTTGCTGGATTAGCCTTACCTTAGCTCGGTATATCTTGAGCACGGGATTCCGAGGATACTCGGGTCTTCCCACTTTGGAGTTGCGACTCCGCGGATCGTGGCCTTGTAATGGGTCAAGTTGGAACACCCCTGCAGGGTTTGAACTTTTGAAAGCCGTGCACACGGTTATGTGGCAGATGGGAGCTTGTTAATTCCGGTTGTAGAAAACTTGACACAATGTTGCTAATACACTACCAGCGTGTGTTCCGTGATCGTCAATTTCCGAATAGGGATTCGGGAGTTGAACACGGAGGGTTTATGATTGTGGAGCTTGTAGCTAGGATCACTTCGTGATCACTTCTCGCCGAGGCCTTCTCTTCTCGCTCTCACTCACGTAAGCTAGTTGCTAGTTGCTGCTGCAAACACTTGTTCTTTTCTTCAGCCTTTTCCTCACCCAAAGGCTTAGATAGTCTTGTTACCCGGAGACGGGATTGCTGAGTCCTCTGTGGCTCACAGTTACATCACACACCAGATGCAGGTCCAGCTGTGAGCTATCCAGGTGATGGCACCAAGCTGGATTGGGAGTACGACGAGGAGCGTAGTCGGTACTATGTGCGATACTCGGATGATCAGTAGTGGAGACTCTTACTAGGATTCGATCCGCCTGTGGTTTATTTATCTAAGTTTGGTACTTTGACATTTGGATTTTGCCCTTAGAGGGTTGTGATGTTCTTAATGTATGATGTTTGAGACTTGTACTGTAATTCTGTGACGTGGCGAGTGTAAGCCAACTATTTTCTGTTTACTATCCCCTCTTTTACATGAGTTGTGCAAAGATTACCAAACTTGAGATCATTCTAGGATGGAATTATGCCTTTAAGTCGTGCCTTGACACGTAGGAGGTATAACTCCATCCTGGGCATTACACATCTCTATCAGATCTCACTATCGTAAGTGACCGTAAAGGGATTGACAACCCCTTATCGCGTTGGCTGTGAAGTTCTTATTTGTTTGTGCAGGTGCGAGTGACTGGTGCGTGGTCTCCTACTGGATTGATACCTTGGTTCTCAAAAACTGAGAGAAATACTTACGCTACTGTGCTGCATCTCCCTTTCTTCTTCGAGGGAATACAACGCAAGCTCAAGAGGTAGCAGGAAGCTCCTAAAACCCTCAATGCTCATTATGTGAAAGATATTATGTACTGCTTCGATAATCCTGAGAAAACCCCATTCAACTATATAATGGGAGTAACGTTGGATCAACGTGAATACTTTAGGGATTATCGCTTGACACAAAAAGGGAAACTATTATGGGATCAAATTTATATGTTGCGTTGGCATGCTCGGAAATTATGCTTGAGATATGATTATACTTGTTGCTCTAGGATGAAGGCTCCACACCTTCCCTTTTCATGCAAATTTAATGATAATGAAACCTTAGCATCTTATGCTAATGGTATATATGATTACTATGTTGTTGAACAAATAGAAGAATGTGTTGCTTTTAAGGGTGCTTGTGAAACTAAATGTTTGTTTGAAGAGCATGAAAATTATGATAATGCTTTTTATAGATCTAAAAAGCTTGCTATATTTAAATATTGTTATTTGAATTATAAATATAATGCCAATATTGATGCGTCTATTGAGAAGGTCTCCGCTGTCCAAGAAGAGACTAATATTTTGCAAGAAACTATGGAAGAAGGAATTGATAACACTGTGAGCCCATTAGATGAAAAAGATGACGAGGAGAGAGAAGAGCAAAAGGAGGAAGAGCGGATTAGCTACCCGTACCCACCTTCTAATGAGAGTAACTCTTCAACTCATACATTGTTTAATTTCCCTTTGTGCTTCCCGAAGGATGAATGCTATGATTATTGCTATGATCCCTTGGATTCTTTTGAAATATCCCTTTTTGATGAAATGGATGCTTGCTATGCTTGTGGCCATGATGCCAATATGAATTATGCTTATGGATATGAACTTGCTATAGTCCCTTTTGTTTAACATGAAATTGTTGCTATTGCACCCACGCATGATAGTCCTATTAGCTTTTTGAATTCTCCCGACTACACTATATCGGAGAAGTTTGCCCTTATTAAGGATTATATTGATGGGTTGCGTTTTACTACTACATATGATGATTTTAATAGATATAATATGCATGTGCTTGCTGCTCCTACTTGCAATTATTATGAGAGAGGAACTACATCTCCGCCTCTCTATGTTTCCAATACGATAAAATTGCAAGAAACTGTTTATGTTATGCATTGGCCTTTACTATGTGTGCATGAATTGTTCTTTTATGACATGCCGTTGCATAGGGAGAGAGTTAGACTTTGTTGTTGCATGATATATGTTACTCTGTGCTCACTACTAAATCACAAATCATCGTTAATTAAAATTGGCTTCGATATACCTTGGGATCCGGGTGGATCCATTACTTGAGCACTATATGCCTAGCTTAATGGCTTTAAAGAAAGCGCTGCCAGGAAGACAACCCGGAAGTTTTAGAGAGTCGTTTATTTTTGTTGTGTGCTTTTATAAAGTTTAAAAACAAATAAAATTAGAGGGGAACCTAAAACTTTTTCAAAAAGAGAAGTGATTGAAAGGTGATGCATTGCGGAAATAAGGGTCGACCTTGAACACTTGGGTTCATGCTTATGGAAACAATGTAGAATTTTTCATGGAAGTTTCTCATAAAAATAATTATCCCCTTGTACAATTCCATTGTATTATAAAAATAATGTGCTAAGAGTTTCCTTTAGGATGATTAAACTGCTTGTTGGTTTATTCGGTGCAAAAACGGAAACTTTGGTTGTAGTGTGCGATCTTACATTTTTTACTAGAACGTCGAAAGGATCTGAAACTTTTTGCAAAGTCTTGCTATACAAATTTTTGATTTTTCCTATTTTTCCCAGAATTGTTAGAGTTACAGAAGTATGGTGAATGTTCAAATCTTTACAGACTGTCCTGTTTTCATAGATTGCTGTTATAGCTTCATTATTTGCATATGTTTGAATTCTTGTTGAAGCCTCCTTAACTTGGGGCCATGGAATTGTGATAGCATACAATGGGTAATGTTTGTTCATAATTATACAATAATGTTAGAGCAGTACATGATGGGATTTCATTGATCATATGCACTAACCCCGCCACTAAAAGTTCGGTTAAGTTTTGTGTGGATGAAGTGTTCGGAGATCGAGGAGGTCTCGATTTGAGGAGAAGGAGGAGAGGCAAGAGCTCAAGCTTGGGGATGCCCAAGGCACCCCAAGTAAACATTCAAGGAGACTCAAGCGTCTAAGCTTGGGGATGCCCCGGAAGGCATCCCATCTTTCTTCAACAAGTATCGGTATGTTTTCGGATTCGTTTCATTCACATGATATGCGTAAATCTTGGAGCGTCGTGTGCTTTTCCTTTATTTTTCCTTTTAATAAATGCACCATGCTGATATGAGATAGTCCTTTGTAACATCCAAAATTTTCAATTTGGAATGTTATACATAGATCATATTGCATTGCATTTTTGTTCGTAGCGATCCTCGGAAATTCTAAGCAACTCAAGGACCTACAGAGAGAGTTGGGAATTCTACCGTTTTGTATTTGAGTTCACTCGAGTACCGGTACGGGGATAGTTCTGGTTTTAATTATTTTTGTCTCCTAAAAATATTTCTAAATACAATATATGAGCGGAGATAATATGACTTCTCCAAAATAACAGAAATATTGGAGGAAAAATATTAAAATCATATTTGGTATTTATTCGGATTTATTTGCGATTTTATTTGCATAGGAAAAATACGCGTTTTAAAAAATTGCATTTAGGTTCGGGAAAAATGTTCACTTTGTCCTAAATATTATTAGAGGACGGTGAAAACTTATTTCGGGATTTTTGGAGTCCGTTTAGTATTTATTTTGTTAGTTTTTGTACGTCAGGACTCGTTTTAAAACAAAAAAGGAAACCGCCTCCGGGCCGTACCCGGCCAGGAATTCCTGGCCTGGGGTCTTCATAACCCGCGCCCACCGGCCCGCCAACCCACCTCGCCCCTCGCCGAAACCCTAGCCCGCCCCGCCGCCGCGTCGCTTCGCCCCGCCGCCTCGCTTCGCCGCCGCGCCAGCCGCCGCCGCCAGCCCCGCCGCCCGCCGACCCCACCGCCGCACGCCGCCCCGCCGCTGGTAGCCGCCGGAGCCACCACCGCCGGAGTTCTTCAAGGTAGCCGCCGGTTTTTCTTTTTAACCGATCGTTTTTTTTTTTGAGAAACCCTAGATCCGTTTATTTAGGTTAGATCGGTTTTTCTCTGATTTAGTTATTTAGCGGACGTTCGTTCGTACGTTCGTTTTAACGAACGTTGTTCGCCCATTAGCCGCAGACAGCGAACATTCGTTCGTTAGCATGTTCGTCAGTTTTCTTTTTCGGGGTATTTATCCGTGATTATTTTCGATCGAGATTTCTGCCCTCATCTTGTTTTTCGTTTTTCTTTTCGCTCGAGAGTCGGAATCAGGTGATTCAAAATCCCAGATCTTCGTCTCGACGCCCTCTTTTCGTTTAACCAACTTGAACAAAGTTTTGGCTACTGTAAAATTTGACCCTAGATCAAATTAGTAACCGGAGCTCGTTTCTTTCGCAGTTTGAGTTTCGTTGCTTCTTTCGATTTGATTCTTTTTGCAAGCCGGAGTTCTTAAGTTGAAATTTCTGGTTAGATCTTGTCTTTTGGAGTTTTGTTTATGCATCATTGCTTGTTTGCTTATGTATGCTATTTTTTGCTTGCGATAGAATACCCGGACTGTGAAGCGTGCTACTACGAGTCTCTAGGTTTTGTGAATCGTCAGCAAGGCAAGTAACACTTTGATCATACTCTTTATTACCTAGTTTTTATGCATTAGATCAAACCCTCACACATTGCATGAGTAGGATCTCTTAACTTGTGGGACTGGGAAGTAGATTGAGGTAGAACCTATTACCTGCATTATTTTCGAACCCTTGGGAGTTACTTCTACGTTATGATTAGGTTGGCATGCTATGCTCGTAGACGTGGTTTGGGTTTGAGTGAAATCCATGACAGATGTGGGTTGTTAATTAAGGATTCAACTTAAGGTGGCAACTTGAATACACATCTGGGTGGATTGGTTGCAGGGCACCTGGAGAATCTAGTGTTGTCCTAGGAAATCCCGGGGTTCCGTGTGATTTTTCCTATGGAATGCCACCCAGGCTCAAAGGGATCATAAAACTATTCATGCTAGAAATTTCCGTGTGCAGCCACAATGCCATTATGGGCTCTGGCATAGTTGAGTAAGTTGTGGGAAACCTTTCCATGATGAGCTAGCAGATGTAGAGGGATTATAGGTGTACCGGCCTATCTATCGGTTAAGGGGACCTCTTCGGAAAGACTGTGTCTCGGTCATCCGTTTCTCAAACACCATGCAGTGCGAGAAACCAAACGGAGGCGATCGAGTCTTGTGGGAAAAGTGCACAAACCTCTACAGAGTGTACAAACTGATCATGATTAGCCGTGTCCCCGGTTATGGACAATCTTGAGTATCTGGTACTTGAATTATTGGTTGATCTCATCACTCTAAAAATTAAATTGTTGGTTTAATGATTACTTTTAATTGGGATTGAGTTGGAGGTACCTTCTCAATGATGTTTCAACTTCCATGATAGTAAAAATAAAATGTATTCCTTTGTTGTAGGGAAAAATTGGCTTTAGGCAAAAACTTTAACCTTAGAGCCTCCACTAGCCAAATATGCATATAGTTTAGCCTTTATTTCAGTTACTTGCATCTTCTGTGTTATCTTGCCAGCATATTCCACGTGCTGACCCGTTTTCTGACTGCAACATGTTATGTTGCAGACTTTTCAGACGAGGAGTAAGACGTTCTAGGTCATTTGTCATGCACTCAGCTATGTCGTTGGAGTTGATGGATTCGCTTATCTTCCAAGCCTTCCGCTGTTATTTTGTTAGATGGCCTTAAGCCATAGACATTTGTAATAAGTTCTCTTTGGAGACATTCGATGTAATAAGTGTGTGATTGCCACTCTGTTATAAATCCTTCAAGTATTGTGTGTGTCAGCATTACCGATCCAGGGATGACACTGAAACACAGAGACTCCGGTCCATTCGGATTGTGGTCGCTACAAGATGGTATCAGAGCACACGTTGAATGTAGGACACGACCACTAAGATAAACCCTAGGTCACTCTTCTCTACTCATTTCTGACTCCTCTCCATTTTCTACTTCTTCAGGATGGCGGACCCAAGGAACAAGTTCACTCAACCGGATGAAGACACACCTTTTGGACGACACTTGAAGGAAGTCACTAGGTACCTGAACATAGGAATACCAAGCTTTACCGGGACCTACACTGCCACTTTACCAGAAGAGGAGCGATTGAGTGATGTCTACACACGCTCCTATTCTTGTAGACTATGTTGGGCCTCCAAGCGCAGAGGTTTGTAGGACAGCAGCGATTTCCCTCAAGTGGATGACCTATGGTTTATCGAACTCAGGGAAGTAGAGGTTGAAGATGGTCTCTCTCAAGCAACCCTGCAACTAAGATACAAGAAGTCTCTTGTGTCCCCAACACACCTAATACAACTAGGAGTTGTATAGGTGCACTAGTTCGGCGAAGAGATGGTAAAATATGGATGATAGGAGTGGCAAAGCAAAGTAATATAAATCTGTAATAAAAAGTGCAGCAAGCAAACAAGTGGTAAACGTGAGCACAAATGGTATTGCAATGGTGGAAACAAGGCCTAGGCTTCATACTTTCACTAGTGGCAACTCCCAACAACATTAACATAGACTAATCACATGATAAAAACGTGCAATGGAGACGCACTCAGAGGTCATTCCTTTGTGGTCAAGAGAGGACGAGAATTATGTAGGGCTACAAAAGCACACCTCAAAGTTCGTAGTTCTCAATCTATGGATTTCCCAATGTCACCGCGGCCATCCAAAGGGAGTACCACAATCACCACAACATATCTCAAGGATAGTCAAAGACAAGCACCAAAAGACTCTCAATCTTCAATCAACACACAAAAGAGGAAATCACTCATGAAAATATTCTTCTAATCCATGTCCAATAGACCACTGTCACCTTGGTCTCGGGGATTATACTAGATAAAGACAAGTGAGTACATCAATCCAATACATAGAGGAAGGGGAAATATCATGGGATCACCCTAGATTAACATAGCCTATGATCACAACGAAGATCACATCATGGGAGAGAGAATTGACCACATAGCTACTGGTAGAAACCTCAGCCCCGAGGAGGAACTACTCCCGCATCATGGTGGGAGGAAGCAACGTCGATGGAGATGAATCCGGGGGCACTTCCCCGTCTCGGCAGGATGCCCGCACAGGAATTCTGGTCCCCCGAAACTTGGTTGCGATGGCGGCGGAGATCGGAATTGCTTTTGGAGAAAAGGGTTCTGGAATCAGGGTTCCGCGACGGGAGAAATATATATGCGAAGGGGGGGTCACCAGAGGCGGAGAGGGGGCCCCAGGCGCCCCCCTGGGGCGGCTAGGGGTGGGGCTGCCCCGGGTGGCCGCCTGGGCCACCCTTGGCTCCCCTCTGGCCCCACTTTGGTTTTTCTCGAAGCTTCCTGTACGCTGATTTTTTCTGTATTTTTCCCGGAATTTTTGGAGCACTTTTAATATGGGGGAAATCTGAAATAGAAAAACAACAGAAAACTGGAACTGGCACTGTGGTGCACTGAGTTAATAGGTTAGTCCATATATGATCAAAAGTGTATGGAAGTGCATAAATATCATAGCAATATCACACAAAAGAAGCATGGAGCAAGCAGAAATTATAGATACGTTTTGGACGTATCAACATCCCCAAGCTTAATTCCTGCTCGTCCTCGAGTAGGTAAATGATTACAAGCATAATTTCTGTGGTGACATGCTACCAACCATATAAGAACTTTTTAAGTAAAGCAATCAAGGCATGTAATTCAATTCAAGTCATAACAAGCAAGAGTCTATATTAGCATTGTAACAAGTAGCATAAGAACATAAAGGTGCAAGAGCTCTCGCTGTCCGTGACTCGAATGTCTCCAAATGTTGTTTGCGTGCAAGAAAGGGGATAGGGATATACGAGAGAGTAAAACATAGTTTTTGTATTGTTGAGAACTTAATCTACTAAAGTTTCACA
Source organism: Secale cereale (assembly GCA_902687465.1). Lineage (NCBI taxonomy): Eukaryota > Viridiplantae > Streptophyta > Magnoliopsida > Poales > Poaceae > Secale > Secale cereale. Next base: position 140,934,005 of record LR738715.1, read on the forward strand.
CTTGGTCTTATTTGGAATCTTATCTTGACTCATCCCCAGACCAACAGCCAGGTACAAGTCAAAATGATCCACTCCCTTTCGATATTTTGAGCACTCATGCAATGGATGAGCGTAAGCAAGAAAGTCGACACTTAGGATGGCAAAAAGAGAAAAATGATGGAGGGGGAAGACAAAAAAGGTGTGAAGGGCTCACATCAATGAGGACAATCATCGGCGAGAGAAAGCCAAATGATAGATATGATGTGAGGAGTAGGGATTGCCATGCAACGGATGCACATATGAGCTAAGGTAAGCTCTCCAATGGAACTAGTGGGGGTGCATCCAACTTGCTTGCTCAAGAAGACCTAGAGCTCTTTTGAGGAGGCTCATCATTGGAATATACAAGCCAAGTTCTATAGTGTGAAGGTCCCCACATAGCTATATGCATGAATGATAATCTCTATGGAGTACAAGGTATAAGATGGAGTATGAGTGTGGATCTCTCAAAAAGAATAGTAGTGTGCCCCCTTCTCTCTTTTTATTTCTTTTTCTCTTTTTTTTCTATTTTTTATTTTTTGTGGCCTCAATGGCTCTTTCTATTTAACTCTCATTTGTCCTCTTTGGGATCTTTTGATTTTGACCTCTTTGGGATCTTTTGATTTTGTCCTCTTTGGGATCTTTTCCTCACTTTAGGGGAAACACTCTATATGTTACATGAAGTGTAGAAGATCTTTCACACTTTACAAAAGTACTCAACATAAAGAAAATGAAACTATCATGATATATGCAAATGTATGCCTCTGCCAGTGTAGCAGGAAATGCAATGATACTAGCGCGTCATGTAGAAATGATTAGGGCAAGGCCCAACTAGCATGCGGCTCATCGATCAAGCAAAAAGCATGTATGACATGAAGATCAAGTCATGAGAAGATGGATGTTGCATGGCAATGTATCTCGGAAAGGCTATAGAAATGCCTTGATAGGTAGGTATGGTGGCTATTTTGAGGAAGGATATAATGAGGCTTATGATGACAGAGCGTATCGTGCCAAGGATTTGGATGCACCGGCGAAGTATGCGCCAACTCTCGAGGTGAGAAAGGGCAATGCACGGTACCGAAGAGGCTAGAAAAATATGGCTAGGTGGAAGTGTCAACTTTCGAATACTCACATTAGTCCAAAGAACTCATGCACTTATTATCGCTAACTCTCAATCTAATTAGGAGGTTCACAAAGAGACAAGTACCCCGAGGAGGAGTGTATGGGGGTTTGGTTATCCTTGCGCATCCTCGACTCATGGTATGTGAGTGTACTCTAATATTCGATCCCTCCAAAGATTAGTGATCCATCTAGTAGCTAAAGTTCTCAACTATTTTGTAGGTTTTCGAAAATAAACTCGGATTGCCCAAAATACGACATCTATCACTAATAGGCTAAAGCTCTTGACACCAAAAGTTCAGACATTACTCATGGCAATACCTCAAAACTATTGCAAGTTACTACTAAAATTAAATAGCAACCTCAATTACCTACTTTAAGTTAAGACACACAACTCAGTGCAACAGGCAAACTCTCTTAACAAGATAATCATGAAAACTCAAGAGAGTTCAACAACCAACTAAACAAAATCTCTTTAAAAAGAAAAGCATGAAAACTAAGAGCTAAACATGACAGCAGTTATGGAAAGACAAAGAACACACACAGAAAAGATAAGCATGAAAATCCTATGTTGTGTTCTAGGTTGAAGTGGAGCGTGTTTCTCTTCCACACAAAGAAATCTGGGTTCTAACTTGTTATGAACAGCAAGCAAAGCTAAAGAAAACTAAAAAGGAAACTAAGAGCAAGACGCTCCAAGCATAGCACATAACACATGAAGTGATTAAAATATAGTGGAACGAAAGACGAACTGATAATTGTTGATGGAGAAGGGGATGCATGGGGGCATCCCCAAGCTTAGACGCTTGAGTCTTCTTGAATATTTCATGGGGGTGCACGGGGGCATCCCCAAGCTTGAGCGTTTGACCCTTCTGAATTTTCTTTTATCATCTTCCCTCGCACACTTGAAAACTCCCTTCATACATAACTCATCATAATCTGATTAGCGAGGTTAGTACCCACAATAAAATAATTTTTCCCTACTGGAAATAAGGATAATCTTGAAGAGCTACTGTTTCTCAAGATTGCCAAAAGGTTTTTGCAAAGAAAAAGCAAGCTCAAGGTTTGCAAAACGAAGAAAAGGAAAAACCTGACAGAATTTGTGAAAAACAGACCAGCAGGTAGTAAATAATTTTTTCGGGGCACTTCTGCAACTCAAATCAAAAAACTCAGAACAGACGCTCAAAAGCCAATTGTATAAAGCCCGCTGTCAAAAAAATTCAGATCAAAAAGATGATCTGGTGATTTTATTCGAATTTTTCTGTCCAAGGACAGAATCTGTTTTCTGGACAGCATGTCACAACTTTTGAACTTTCTTGCAATCAGAGGCTAAAATTGGCACAAAGCTGAAAAATAAAGATACAATGATGTTGCTACAGTAGTAAAAAACATCAAGACTGCTAAAAACTGAAAGAACAAACTGAAAGCAAAGATAACAAGGGTTGTCTCCCTAGAGCTCTTTCTTTATAGCCATAAAGATAGGCTTAAGACTTTAATGATGCTCTCGTAGGAATAAAAGTTGAAGAACAAAAGAGAGCATCAAGAAGCAAATACCAAACACATTTAAGCCTAACATGCTTCCTATGTATAGGAATATTGCGATAGAATAATTCATTGAAGCACAAAGCAATAAGCATAGGAAGACAAAACAAGTGCAGCTTCGAAACCTTCAACATAAAGAGAGGGGACTTGATATTATTGAAATATCTATAAGCATATGTTTCCTTCTCATAATAATTTTCAGTGGGATCACGAATAAACTCAACAATATAAGCATAACATAAAGCATTGTTACCATGATCCACATGCAAAAAGGTACTCTTATTCTCCACATAAGCATAATCTTTCTCATTGGTAATAGTGGGAGTAGGACTATCATAAACAACTTGAACACTATAGATTAATTGTGTATTAGGAAGATGGTGTTCAACAAGGGAGTAATTCCCTCCATGATTATGACAAGTTTCATAAGGATAATTTCTCCTTATGTCATAGGTACCTTTATAATCACTATAGATTGGAGTTATAACATCATCATAGTAGAGAAGAGCATTATCATTGCTAGCAACTATATTTGTAATCATGTTGTCTTTATTCTTACTAGCAAAAGCATTATCAATTATCACATCACTAGTGGGTAAAGGATTTGCAATCCTATCATCCCCAAGCTTAGAGCTTTCCATATCATCACTTTCAGAGTTGGTACCAAAAAGATTTTCAAGATCATAAGCAGCATTATCATCATTTTCCCAATCACAATAAGTAACATGCATATCATAATCAAAATCATCTTCAATAGTACCTACGGACGTATCATCAAGATGATAATTAAGGCAATAAACTTCACCTTCTTCTTTAAACTTACAACCGTTAGGATAAAAGTTGATGGGAGGAATATGCTCAGGCCAGGTTGATACCCATTCTTCTTCCTTCTTGCTCCTCTTCCTCCTCCTCTTCTTTTTCTTCTTCTTCACCTTAGGAGGGAGTGGTTGGAGATGAAGCTTCACTAGTAGATAAAGGGGGATCAGACCCGGTTCATTTGGGCCTTTAGCCCCGGTTCCAGAACCGGGACAAGAGGGTCGGTACTAATGCTCTGACCCTTTAGTCCCGGTTCAATCCAGAACCGGGGCAGAAGGGTGTCCACGTGGCCTGTGCACCGAGTCCAGGCAGGAGGGGCTTTAGTCCCGGTTGGTGGTACCAACCGGGACCAAAAGGCTTCCACGCGTCAGCATTTCTGTGGCTGTGGTTTTTGTTTTTTTTTGAAAGGGGAGGGGGGTTTTAGGTTTTGGGGGGTTAATTTAGGTGTTTCATATATTGTGTTAGCTAGCTAATTAATAGAGAGAAGTGTTCTCTCTTATGTCCGTGCTTGGTCGATGCTACATACTACACATACGTATATAGAGAGGACTAGAGTCACGCTAGCTAGCTAGCTAGCTGCTAGCTACTAAGCAAACGAAGGAAACAGAAGATCGTATAATCAACATATATATATGCATACAGAGAGAAGTAATATCGACCACCTCTCCTTCTCCGAGAGATTGGTCGAAAAACAAGTTCTCGTATATCTATCCGACACTACCGGGCACATATATACAATAATTATCTCTTACAAAAATAATCTCCTAACACATGGATGCATGGTCCACATAGTATTCTCTGTCTTCAGCGATCACGTGTTCAAGGAAGAATGCCGCCAATTCCTCTTGAATTGCTCGCAGTCGATCTGGTGTTAGGAGTTCATCCCGCATCCGAAACATCTAATTTGAAGTAGGGGGTCAATACATGAAATGATGCTATAAATTTGTGAATATTATTGATTGCTTACGCACTTCAAATTGTTCATCAGTGTAGCCCCGCTCACAGGTCGTGTGGCGGATGGACTCGCAAATGTAGTATCCACAATAATCATTCCCGAGTTCCTGCCACAACCACTTTACAAGAAATAGAGGTCAATCAAACTGATAAGCAAGAATGCCAAATTGGTATTGATGAAACTAGCGCTTGAATCAATATATAGGAGATGCGCGCGCGGAACATGCTACTATATAGTACTTACTTTCGGGTATCTAAATTGTAGCTTCTTCGGCAGTCCCGGAGCTTTTTTGGTGAATTTTTTCCAAGCCCTGCCAGACAAAGAAAACAATTAGTTGATATCAGAAATGAAGTTGCTGATATATACGCATGGTGGATAATATTGATCGATTTAACTTACCTGGCTAGCATTTGAGTCATGTCCGCATACTCCTTGGGATCTTTACGTTTAGAGTCGAAGATAGTTACTACTCCCTTCTCAAGCTTAATCTCTAAGAGAATATAGTGGAAGCTGCGCACGAATGCATGAGATCATCAATTACATCACTATAACCTTGACTGATATATAAGGGAAACCAAATATGCACAAGACATTAACACTCACTTGAAGTTGTAAGGAAAGAGTATTATATCTTTGTTTTCATTTACCACCAACGATCGTAGCAAGTTGGTCTCGGTATCGTCGGGACGCAATTTAACCTCGGTTGCATCTATGAGGTATGTGTTAATAAACCCAATATCACCTACTTGTCTTTTCTTCAATTCGACGATCTTCAATCTGCATAATATAGTGAGGATAATTATAAATACATGCAATGAAGATCAGCTATATAGAGAAACTTAATGACAGAAGTAGTACTACTTACAGACAGTAGCAGGTGACCGTTGTTTTATCGAGGGCCAATTGATTGAAAAATTGATAGAACTCCTCAAATGGAACAGGCAACAGGTCAATTCCTACGAGGTCATGCTCCGGTTTAACTCTCAAATACAAGTTATTCCTCCCCCCAGACTCTCTGCAGATTTTCAAGTACCAATCATGCAATCTTCGCATATTCGTTGATAGAGATCTTTCATTTTTGACGAGAGGCTTCCCGTACTCGTATCTTTGTATCTGCACTTCCAAGAAATCATAGTGTACATCGTCGGACGCGTAATCTGCAAGATTGGTATAACCGGGCACCATCCTCGGATCATTAGCGACCATGTCGCTAGACACCTTGAGCGGGGGGCACGTTTGGTTCGCTTGTTCACCGAGCTGGGCAATTTGTTTCCCAGCTCGTCCTTCTGCTAACCTCTGATCACTTTTTGTACTTCCCGACCGCTTGGCATCTTGAAATGTCTTTTGAATCATGCGGTCATAGTTGCCCTTCGGCTTACTTTTCGCTGGTTGCTTCAGGGCAGCAAGAGTGCGCTTTACTTTCACCGCATCTATCTTCTCCTCCGGAGGTGGATGTCTCTGTGCTTTCAACCCTTCAAAAAAGTCCTTCACTTCGCCTTCAGCGATCTTCGTGTTTTCCTCGTCGGACCTCTCGTACGGTAACTTCTCTAGAGGCGTGAGAGAAGGACCGAATCTGCATCGCCTCCCGCCTCTGGCTGTACTGGTAGACGTCGCCGGACCAGACGAAGCGGCTGTCTTTTTTACTTGCTTAGGCGCCGGAGCAGGAGCAGCCGGAGCGGCGGCAGGTCTCTTCCGCCCTTGCTAATTAGGCGGAGAAGGAGGAGCAGGTTGTCTGCTCGGGCGCGCCGGCGGCGAAGGAGGCGGAGTGCCGCCACGCGCCAGAGAAGGAGCCGGAGTGCCCTGATGGTCACTCGCCGGAGGAGGAGGCGGTGGAGGAGGCGGAGTGCCCTGACTCGTCGTCGGAGGAGGAGGAGGCGGAGGCGTCCAGTTGAGAATGTTGATTAGGTCCTTCCGCCATAGGCATGGAGTCTTCAGTGAAGAACCCAGCCGAGTCTCCCCTTCACCGGTAGGGTGGTCAAGCTGGAGCTCCTCAAATCCCTCTGTTATTTCGTCGACCATCACCCTAGCATATCCTTCTGGAATCGGCTGGCAGTGAAAAGTGTCGTCGGGTCCAGAAGGATAAACAGAGCCAGCAGCCGCCTTGACCTTCAGATTCATCCACTGTGCCATAAGGTGGCAATTTTGTGCCTGCGTGATAGCATCCACAGGATTCCTGGCAGTAGCCGTCAAGGCAGGCTCTGGCAGGTCGGTGGAAGCCACGCTGCTTCTCCGCTGAGATGGCGGGGTAGCTTCGGGGGAAGCTTCGGCAATTCTTTTCTCCCGATTTGCTTCCCGTTCCTCTATCGCTTGTATTCTGGCCCGCAGCGCCTGGATTTCGGTAAGCTCCATTTTCTTCCTCCTGTCGTGGCATTTGTAGCCTCCTGCGTCCGGAAACCCAGCACGCCACGGAAGGGAGCCTGGCGTGCCTCGTGTCCGTCCAGGGTGCTCAGGATTCCCGAGGGCCATTGTCAGCTCGTCGTTCTCTCTGTCGGGGAAGAACGTCCCTTCATGCGCTGCTTTGATATACTGCCGCATCTTCCTGAGTGATGTTTCCAATTGCTTGTCCGTCCAAATGCACCACCCTATTACAGGGTCCAAGGTTCCGCCAGCCCCGAAGAACCAAGTCCGGCAACGTTCTGGCCAGTGCATTGTCTCTGGTTCGATCCCTTTCTAAAGCAGATCATTCTCAGCCTTGGCCCACTTAGGCCGGGCTACGAGGTAGCCGCCCGACCCCGTGCGATGGTGATGCTTCTTCTTCGCAGCATTTATCCGGTTTGTCTCCGACATCTTCTGACTCTTTTCCGACTTCTTATGGGCCACAAATGCGGGCCAGTCATCTTTGATCTTCTCATATATGCCCACGAATTCTGGAGTCGTTTTATCTTTGACAAACGTATTCAGTTTTTTCTTCCATGCCCTGAATTGGTCTGCCATCTTCGAAAGTGCAGCAGACTTGATTAACTCCTCTTTAACTGGGTTCGCCGGATCAACCTCTCGCGGTAGGACGAAATTTGACTTCAGCTCAGTCCAAAGATCTTCTTTCTGCATATCAGTGACATAAGTCACCTGAGCGTCGTTTGCAGCCGGCTTTAACCATTGATGGATGCTGATCGGGATCTTGTCCCTAACCAGAACCCCGCACTGATTAACAAATGCGTTCTTTGTGCGGATGGGTGCAATCGGCTCACCGGAGCGCGAGATTTCTGAGATCTCAAACTTTTCATCCGGCCTCAACTTTTTCTTCGCACCTCGTCTCTTTACCGAAGATTTGCTCGATCCGGAGGGCTAGAAAAAGGAACAAAGACGAGAGTTAATGAATGAATCAATTAACTAGTCAGCACATGCTTAACTAACATATATACCTCCTGGCCGGACTCGATTCGGTAACCGGAGCCAGCATCACGGTCTCCTTCTTGCACCGGCATTGGGTCACCGGAGCCGTCCTCACGGTCTACTTCTTCCATGTGCATTGGGTCACCGAATTCATCAATATCATAGCCTAGATCTTCCAGCCGCAGCTCTTGTTTGACCTGCTCATCGGTGTCGTTGAGATACGACAAGACGGCATTTTGTCCGTGTGCGATTATGTCCATCAACATCGCTTCTTGTGCTAGGTCTCGGGTGTTGTCGTCCATTGTTTCTACAAATATTTACAACATGCCAATTATTATTCAAACATGACAGATGGATATATTTATGGCAAACGTAGAACTAGCTTCAACCCTCGACTGCTCGGCGATCCACAAACCCTAGACCCCCTCATGTCACATTTTGTCTAGCTAGTGTCAAAGGATTCAACAAAACCAATACTTCATCATTAGGCGAAAGTAACAGTAGCATGATGGTATGAAGCTCTCCAAAGTTGTTTTGGAACGGAGTCCCAGATAAGGTAATTCGTAACAAAAGACGGATTATCCTATCAGGAACTCCGTTCCAAAATAACTTTGCATAACTTCGTACAAACATGCCCCGGTTACTTCTGGCAAATGATGAAGTCATGGAATTCTTCAATACTTTGACACTAGCTAAGCAACCTCTCTCGACCCCTCGACCCCCGACTTCTCGGCGATCCACAACCCTAGTCCCCCTCATGTCACCTTTTGTCTAGTGTCAAATGATTCAACAAAACCAATACTTCATCATTAGGCGAAAGTAACAGTAGCATGATGGTACGAAGCTCTCCAAAGTTGTTTTGGAACGAAGTCCCAGATAAGATAATCCGTAACAAAAGACGGATTATCCTATCAGGAACTCCGTTCCAGAACATCTTTGCATAACTTCGTACCAACATGCCCCGGTTACTTCTGGCAAATGATGAAGTCATGGAATTCTTCAATACTTTGACACAGGTAGGCAACCTCTCGACCCCCCCGACTTCTCGGCGATCCACAACCCTAGACCCCCTCATGTCACATTTTGTCTAGTGTCAAAGGATTCAACAAACCAATACTTCATCATTAGGCGAAAGTAACAGTAGCATGATGGTACGAAGCTCTCCAAAGTTGTTTTGGAACGGAGTCCCAGATAAGATAATCCGTAACAAAAGATGGATTATCCTATCAGGAACTCCGTTCCAAAACATCTTTGCATAACTTCGTACCAACATGCCCCGGTTACTTCTGGCAAATGATGAAGTCATGGAATTCTTCAATACTTTGACACTAGCTAGGCAACCTCTCTCGACCCCTCGACCCCCGACTGCTCGGCGATCCACAACCCTAGACCCCCTCATGTCACATTTTGTCGAGTGTCAAAGGATTCAACAAAACCAATACTTCATCATTAGGCGAAAGTAACAGTAGCATGATGGTACGAAGCTCTCTAAAGTTATTTTGGAACGGAGTCCCAGATAGGATAATTCGTAACAAAAGACGGATTATTCTATCAGGAACTCCGTTCCAGAATATCTTTGCATAACTTTGTACCAAAATGCCCCGGTTACTTCTGGCAAATGATGAAGTCATGGAATTCTTCAATACTTTGACCCCCGACTGCTCGACGATCCACAACCCTAGACCCCCGACTGCTAGGCAACCTCTCGTCCCCTCGCCCTTCGGCCTCTCGGTCCCTCGACGACCCTCGACCCCTCGACCTTTGGCCTCTCGGTCCCTCGACGACCCTCGACCCCTCGACCTTCGGCCTCTCGGTCCCTCGACGACCCTCGACCCCGGCCCCCCCTAATGTCGAAGTTATCGGGGAGGGTGTATATCGACATAGACATATCCGATAAAAAAAAGAGGAAGAAGAAGAAAAAAGGAACCGCTAGAGGAGATGATCGAAGAAAAAAAAAGAAAAAAAAAGGAGAAGAAGAAAGGAATAGAGGAGAAGAAGAGAAATTTTCTCTTCTTCTCCTCTATTCCTTTCTTCTTCTCCTTTTTTTTTCTTTTTTTTCTTCTTCTTATTTATTTCTCCTCTTCTTCCTCTCCTCTTCTTCTTTCTTTCCTCTTTCTTATTTTCTTCTTTCCTATCCTTCTTTTTCTAAATTTGTAACTTTTGCATATATAAAACTTTCTATATATATTTACCATATATAACCAAAAAAATATATAGCCACATACACATATATATACATCACATATACACACATCACATATATACAGCAACTTCCTAAGAAAAAATATATTTATATACACATACATATATATTTAACATATATATTTAGCAAATTCCTAAGAAAAAAAAAGATATACACATACATATAAATACAGCAACTATATATACAGCAACTATATATACTGCAATTTATATAAACATAAAAAAAATATACACATATATACATATATACACAGCAACTATATATATATACAGCAATATTAAACATAAAAAAAAGGGAGCCCCTCACATCGGC